>WBNM01003074.1:0-10994 GCA_013399055.1 Ramphastos sulfuratus
GTGGGGAACTCCCAAATCATCACCATAAAACATTCTCAGATCAACAGTAATTGCTCCCTAATGAGTTCAGAGAGGTAGAAGACAAAGGCAAAAAGACATGTTCAGACAACAATACAAATGATAAAAAGAGATAAATAAATTATACAGGAAATGGACCAGATTCTCTTTGTCCCACATTGAAACACCGCACTCTGTGAAATTATAGGTAACAGCCATGAAGTCCAGATAACTTGTTCCATATATAAGATTTAAAAAAACAAAAACCAAAAAACTTTACAGAAATTCATATCACAAAATTGGTCACATTACCTTATTAGATGGAAACTTAATTCATTAAACAGACTTGCAACAAATAGCATTTAGGAGGAAAAATATCATTTCGCTCCATTGATGTAGTGGTTCGGGTGTTACACGACCCACACACACAAATTCACCCTAACTAAACTCAGCCAGCTGGAAGTTAAGGAATGAAGCTGTATTTATAGCTTTGCACAATTTGCAAGTGAAATGTATGCAATATATACAGATATACACTATCTGTATGACAACTATATACGGTATGATATGACAACTATATACAGTAATATGCAAGTAAAAAGTAATATAGAGAAAAAAAATTCCCTCCAGCAGCCAGACTGCACAGGAGTGGCTTCCAACACCCTTCCACCTTCTTTCCACCATCTCCTTTATCTCAGAATCCCCATTACATGCAGGGTGAGCTGGAAAGGTCAGCAAGAGGTGTTAGAAGCAGAATGATTAGTTGGGAATATGCAGGTTGAGGCAGAAGAGTTAGTACAGCAACGACCAGGCAGAGACTGACTTATCTTTGTGTCCTTGTTTTTATATGTCCCAGCAGAACGAATGGGTAATATAGACATCACCATTATTTTCTTTTCACATCCAGTAATCTAATTTCTATCATTAAAATATTCCATTTAGCCTCAAACCAGCACAATTGTTGTCCCAGTACAATCCTCAACACTATAAAGCATTATGCCAAGAAAGAAATAACCCATGATGAGATCCCACCATCCTCCATCAGGACATAAGCAACTCCCACTTCATGTGCACACTGTGGGAAGGATATTCTTACTTTGGGACACCATTAGGTGGAGTCCCCAGCAGGATTTAGGTAAATTCTATAGATAGCAGTTCAAACGAAATAGTTTGAAGGTGACAAAGGCATGTCTTGATTAGTTAAGATAATGCAATAGGGTGAACCCATGACAGGTAAATACTCAAAACCCTAAAGATCAGGACCACATCACGTACAGATATCAAGTATATTCTTGGTTTTTCTGTCCCTTAGGCATCCAAAGACCTCAAAGACGCTCAAAGGTTTTTGAGTCGTAGACAAGAATTACAACTCCAGTGGAACAGATTGAACTGGTTAGAAACTTTTGCACATCCATTCCTAGATCTGCAAGGTTTCAAAATTCCACCATTGGAAAAATTATCAAAATTAACATGCCAGGTTAAATTTTCTGGAGATCAGGAAATGCTAACATACACTGCCCTGAGAAGTAAACACAAGTAAGTAATACAAGTGGCAAATAGGAGTATAGTAAACAGAGTATTTCTCAGCTTTCATTTGAACAGCCACCTAAGCTTTTGAAAGGAAACCACAGACCATCTTAAGCAGTATTGTCATGCTGATTTTCTTTTCTAAGCAAAATTAGGCCTTGCTTTGAATGTTCATTTATTACTTTATAGGATGGGGAATGTGTTATTTTTACTTTCCACTCAATATTCCACTCCAGAATATTATAAATACAAGATGTAGTGTGTGGATTATACCTGGATTATTTTCAGCTGAACCATAAGGCTGTGCATGTACATCATTTTCCTCCTCGGTCCATAGAGCACTGAGGTTGCCACAGATACTGTCATTTAAAATGCAAATGCTGTTTCAGATCTAGGATCTCAGTCCCTTGTTGGAAGAACTATTTTTAAAGTTTCCAACCCCTTACCGGGCAGGGATGTTATTATGAAACAAGACTAACACGTAACAATTGTGTGGGGAATTGGAATTTCTTTCAGTGCCCACAGAACTTAACAATTCTCACCTCTAGTGCCTATATTGCAGTTCTACACACCAGTGCTGCACTACATTTGAGGAAAGAAAATGATGCTGTTTTTTCCTGGAAATCAGCATACTTCTAACTTTCAGCTTCACATTTCTCTGAAGAGTAGCTCACGTGATTTGATTCTACCAGGCAGTTGAGAGTAAAATCTCTTCTGTCGTGTTTCATTGTGAGTGACAATGCTTATAATATCTCCATAAAATATAATTTCTTCATGTCAATAGAAAGTTGATATTCATAATATAAGCAACCATTATCCTTTGAATGCCCTTGGTTTTGGCTGCCACTCTCATTCAGTCTGTTTCAGTATGTGAAAAGTGTGTGGAGGGGGTATTAATACTATTAGTCTAGTGCTTGATGGTTTTCCCCCTCTTTACATTTATTCCTACTGGTTAGTAGGAAAAAAAGGGGGGAAAAAGGGAAGGAAAAAAAAAAGAAAAAAAAAGAAACAAACAAAACAAAAAATATATTTGCATCAAAGAGGGGGAAATTTTCTAATTCCTCCATAGCTCAATTTCATTTCTTTGTTGCACTTTTTGCTGTTTAATTGTGGAGAGTGGTCTATATAACTTCCTGTTTGAGTAGATTCCTTACTGAAAATAATTTACCTGCTTGTAGAAGGGCAATTAACTTTGATTTGTAAGGCCTAACTAAATGGCATAGCATGACATTGTTCTGTATGTGTGTAAGAATTCAACCATACAGAACACGAGGCAGGAGGCGGGAAGGGATTTCCTTTTAACTGCTGTCGAACAAATGACCTAAAGCCTGAGGACTCTAACTTGGTATTTTTAGCATTACACATGCATGTAGCTTTTTTCTTGTCCTTTTACATTGTTAGCATTCATGGCTTCAGGGAAAGCATACTCGGCTTATTACCCAGCTGTTAAATGTATCCACAACTACACTTGCTATTGGCAAGCAGGCTAAACTCCTGCTTTTCTAATTTATTTGTTGCCATGTGTTGTAAGGAAGTGGATTTATACACTTACTCAAAATATCTGTGCAAACTAAAAGCCATTTCGATACAGCAGACATGATAGACAAGTGGATTCTACTGCAAAACTGGCTTTTGCTGGCCTGCAACAGAAGGTGTGTTTTCCATATCCCTGTCTCTCCCCTGCAGACAGTTTTCAAGGATACTGTCACAATACGTTTGGTAAGCCAGGAGTCCTCTGTTCCTTGTCCTTTGGTAAAAAAGCCAAAGCTATGAAAAAACCACTAAATTAGTATGGTGCACACAGAGAGAAAAAAAACCAAAAAACATATTTCATCCATCATTTAGATTGCTATGCAAAGGCTCACTTAGTGCTGTGCGTCACAGCTCATCCACATGGCACCCTCAAGAAAATTCATCAAAAGGAATTTCCGAGGGGATCAGTTGAATCACTCAGCCTATGAAGAACTGAGCAGCGGCAACATTACGTTCTGTGGCTCTGAGCTAGATTTAGGCGGACAGGGGTTCCCAGAGCCAGGGAAACTTAAGCAAGAGCAGAGGGACCTGACAGAAGCTCTCATGTGTGAAACTCAGAAGCTGATGTGGCTAAGGCTTTGCCACAGCAAGCATAGAAGGTTTAAACACAGCAAAACCAGAAGCAAATGTCGTGGTAGGTCTAAACAAGCCTCTTGGGCTTGTACATGTCCTGGCTTATGCAGACATGTTTTTCTGCTCTCTCTCCTTCTGTTTTGGGGAGAGAGCAACCGCGGGAAAAGGCGCCACTAAGTCTTGGGTCCGGGGTCTGTCCATCACCTGTGGTAAATAGGGTGCACATGACTGCCTTATGCAAGGCCCGTGATCTGCCCAAAAAAAGGATAAAGCAAGCCTATGGCTTCACCCAGTATGGCCAAATCTTGGGTAACTGCCATTTGATTGGCTATCTCGTGTCCAAAGGTCCAATTGATCTTTGGGCTGTGTTNACCAGTCAGCAAAGAAGTGAGCAGCAACCTGCTCTGCCCAGTGCTTGTGCTCAGGAGAACACGCAACAGTGCACTGGCACAGACCTCTCATCCTGCTTGTACTTCCACAGTGTGTGGAAGTGAGATAAGGATCTGTTATCGTGGTAGGCACCCACACAAAAGCTAAGACCAGTGTTGTCAGGGACACAATGCTTCTGAAGTCTGATGTATCCACTCAGATGGACCAGGCCAAAATGGACATTTCACTCCAGGCTGTAGCCTGCAGCAGGTGCCTTGACCCTTTCATGGCTGTAATGGTCAGTAACCAAACAGAGCTCCCATACAAACATGCTGTTGTCCAGGTCTCTGCATGCAGGGATTGTTGGAGCCTGACACTCACAACAGAGTGGCAAAGACAGCACCTGTGTTCAGTGCAACTAGGTGAATGATCTGCTCAGTCTGGTGGCTGAGCTGAAGGAGGAAGTGGAAAGGCTAAGGGGTATAAGGGAGTGTGAAAGGGAGATGGATTAGTGAAATCAGACCTTACCTTCCTTGAAACAAGCCCAACACTCAGACAGAGCTTAGGACACAGAGGGTTCCCTGTCCTCTCCTCATCTCTCTGAACATGATGACTTAGAGGATAGTGAGTAGTGGGGAAAAAGTTCCTACCAGATGAAGCAGGCATGTCAACCTAGTAGCTACCACACCTGCCCAGGTGCCCTTGCAAAATAGGTATGACACTCTGCAGAAAGAATCAAATGACAATGATGATGAAGCTTAGAGGTGTCACCGAGGCTAAGTCAGACTATGCCTTGTATCAAAACAAGTGGGTCGGAGTGGCTGGAGAGCAGCCAAACAGAAAAGGATCTGGGGGTACTGATTGACACTCGCCTGAACATGAGCCAGCAGTGTGCCCAAGTGGCCAAGAAGGCCAATGGCATCCTGGTCTGCATCAGGAATAGTGTGGCCAGCAGGAGCAGGGAGGTCATTCTCCCCCTGTACTCTGCACTGGTTAGGCCACACCTTGAGTACTGTGTCCAGTTCTGGGCCCCTCAATTTAAGAAGGACATTGAGGTGCTTGAGCGTGTCCAGAGAAGGGCAACGAGGCTGGTGAGAGGCCTCGAGCACAAGCCCTATGAGGAGAGGCTGAGGGAGCTGGGATTGTTTAGCCTGGAGAAGAGGAGGCTCAGAGGAGACCTTATTGCTGTCTACAACTACCTGAAGGGTGGTTGTGGCCAGCAGGAGGTTGCTTTCTTCTCTCAGGCAACCAGCACCAGAACAAGAGGACACAGTCTCAAGCTGTGCCCGGGGAGGTTTAGGCTCGAGGTGAGGAGGAGGTTCTTCACTGAGAGAGTCATTCCCCACTGGAATGGGCTGCCCAGGGAGGTGGTGGAGTCACCGTCCCTGGAGGTGTTCAAGGCACGTTTGGACGTGGCACTTGGTGCCATGGTCTAGTCTTGAGGTCTGTGGTAGTGGGTTGGACTTGATGATCTTTGAGGTCTCTTCCAACCTTGCTATACTGTGATACTGTGATACTGTGATAAAACAATTACAGTTAAAATAAAGATGTGTACTTGTCATAGGTGATTGTCACAACCCAATTTACCAAGTCAATCTGGGCAGCAGGGAGATTGTGCTAGATGCAGAAATTCCTTTGCAGTAAATTAATGTGAACCAACATCAAACAGCAAATGAGTTCTGTTTATTTGATCCAAGGAGCATCATGTGAAAGCCCCTGGTCTCTTGTGCCTTAAAGACACTCAATTATTCCTGAGGAGAAGAAAATAGGAAGAAAAAGGAGAGAAAAGAGAGAGAGCAAGATAAGAAGTAGCAGAGTGAAAAAGGCATCACCACCCTGATGTCTTTAGGGCATGAGTCAAAGTTCTTCAGTGGTGGGTGTACATCCTGCAAGAGCTTCTGTGGTAGATGGGAACACATCCTTTTACACACTTCAGGTGTGGGGCAGCCTTCCCCATTCACAAAAGGAGGCTGTGATGATCTGCATGATGCTCCTCCTGGCCTTTCCATGATGCAGTTGCAATGGTTTAGAGCAAGAAAAAGAATTCCATCAATGCAAAATTTATCTCTTCCCATTGTTAAACCACCTTCCAGGAACAGTTCTGGGACTAACTCCAGAAGGGAAGTCCTTGAGAGACATCGAGGGCCATCAAAAGCCATCGACTTGTCTATTTAGACCAGGTATTGCCACACATCATTTGAGATAATGAAAAGTTGGGCTTTCACAGCAATTCACTTTTGAAGGAAGCTGAAAGCCCTGTCTGCAGGGAAGTGTGCTACCTCCTGAGGTTAGTGTTAAGGGCTTAAAGAGACAACTTCCTACCCTAGTCCATCCCTCAGAACACTACCAGTTAATAGGTTTTTTTAGGTAGGCAGTGATGAATTTAAATGAAGAGGTCTGTGGGCAATGAAGAGAGACTTGAGGGCCTTGGTACAGCTGGTTAAGAGATGACAGGATGCCATCCAGAAAGACCTGGTGTCATGAGATGAGTTGAACAGAAGCAGTGTTCTACTCTATACCACTAGTTGCAGGGAGTGCTGGGGGTTTCAGGAAGAGCCACCAGATGAGTTCGTGGCATTGAGCCTGGTGTTACAGGCAGAACTTTAGGTTCTTTGACCATTGATTGGTTTATAAGACACTAAGCCTGCTGGCAAGAGATGGGGTTAACTTGTCTCAAAGGGGGAAAAGGATCCTGGGACAAGAATTAGCAGGGGTCATTGAAAGAGCTTTAAACTAGATTAGAAGGGAAATGAGGATAGCAACGGGGATGGGGATGAAACTGGGCTTGCTAGAGAGGAGTCTGCCATCTCAGTGGAGATAGGGGATGGTGATCTATGTGTCAGCCAAAACACAGGGCTCATTGATAGGTTAGTAACTGTGGAAGGTGGCAGGATCACTAGCCCAGCTGAAGTGCATCTAGACCAATGTATGCAGCATGGACAGATAAGCAGGAGGAGCTGGAGGCCATTCTGCAGCAAGGAAACTATGACATAGCTAGCACTGCAGAAACCTCCTGGGATGACTCGCACAACCGGAGTGCTGCAATCAATGGCTTCCAGCTTTTCAGAAGGGATAAGTGAGCATGAAGAGGCTGTCTGGTGGCCCTCTATATTAGGGAGATATATGAATGCCTACAAATTAACTACAGTGATGATAGGGTTGAGCCCCTATGAGTAAGAATCATGACAAAAGACAACAAGACTGATATGGTGGAAGTCTCATAGACCGCTCAACCAGAATGAAGAGGCAAATGAAATATTCTGTAAGCAACTGGGAGAGGTTTCATGATTGCTATCCTTTGTTCTCATGGAGAATTTTGACTTCCTAGATGTCTTCTGGTGTGGTGGTTTGGCCCTAGCTAGGAACCAGTTGTCATCCAAAGCCACCCTATCAGTCCTCTTCTTAGATGGACATGGAAGAGGGAAAACACAGCAAGAGGCCCATGGATCAAGACAGAAGCAGTTTAGCAAGGCAAAAGTGGGGAAAAAAGGCTGCTCATGGAAGCAAGAGCCAATAAAAATATTCTCTATTTCCCATTGCCAGAGGATGTCCAGCTGTTTTCAGGGAAAGAGGGCTTCCATACACATAGCGGTTGCTCAGGAGGACAAATGCTTCCTCACTTTCCCTTAGCTTTTATATCTGAGCTGATGTCATAAGGTATGGAATACGCCTTTGGTCAGTCTGAGTCAGCTGCCCCAGCTGTGTCCCCTCCCAGGATCTTGTCCAATAGTCAGTCTACTCTTGTGGCAGAGGGGAGGAGTGCATGTGTGTGTAGGGAATGTCAGAAAAATACAGCCTTAGTGCTGTGTGAGCACTACTCAGCAGTAGCCAAAACTTTGCTGTGCTATCAACACTCTTGCAGCTACCACTACAAAACACAGCACTACAAAAGATACTATGAGGAGAACTAACTTCATCACAGCCAAACCCAATACATTTGGAAATACAATACGGCAAAGAAAGTACAGTCCCGGAGGTTCTTGGGGTGTGTGGAGGATACCTTCCTGATGCAGCTGATGTAGTTGCAAAGCCACTCTCCGTGATATTTGAAATATCTTGGTAGCCAGGTGAAGTTCATGGAGACTGGAAGAAGGTAAACTTTACACTCATTTTTAAAAAAGGTAAGAAATAGGATCCTGAAAATTACCTACCTGTCAACCTCACTTCTGCCTGGGAAGATCATGGGACAGATCCTCCTGGAAGCTATACTAGAACACATGGAGGACAGGGAGGCAATTCAAGATAGCCGGCATGGCTTCATCAAGGGAAAGTTCTGCCTGACCAACATAGAGGCTTTCTACAATAGTGTAACTACATCAGTGGACAAGGGAAGACCAATAGATGTCATCTAGCTAAAGTTTTGTCAAGCCTTTGACACAAACCCCCACAAAATCCTTTTCTCTAAGCTGGAGAGATATGGAGTTGATGGGTGGACTGTCTTGTGGGTAAGGAATTGGTTGGGTGATTGCATACAAAGGGTAGTGGTCAATGGCTCAATGTCCAAATGGAGACAGGTGACAAGTAGTGTCCCTCAAGGGTCTGTATTGGGACCAGCACTGTTCAATATCTTCATCAATGCTATAGACAAGCAAGACTGAGTACACCCTCAGTGTGTTTGCGGATGATAACAAGCTGAATGGTGTGGTGACAAGACTGAAGGACAGGATGCCATCCAGAGAGACTTGGTGTCATGGGATGAGTTGAATCTGCTGCTGATACACTGATATACCATGCTGCTGTCATACCAGCTTCAAAATGAAAGTGCTGGCTGGAGCAAAGAATATAGGGCTTGATGTTCAAATTGTAACATGTGAAGCTTCCTGTTCCAGTTGCTACTTTTGGTTTCCAGGTTTGGGATGTTGCTTTTTCTGCTGGGTAGGCTGGAGGCTGGGTGGTGGTGGAGGTCACTGGCTTCTGCTGCTGCTTCTGCATTTTACTGTGCTTTTCTGCAAACAGGCTAAGGTAGTAGTGGATCTTATTATCTCATTAAACTCTCTTTATCTCAGCCTAGAGACTTTTTATGTTACTTTCCCTCCCATCTGTGTAAAGAGGGGGCCTTGTGAGAGTGGGCCGCGTTAATCAAGAACACATGGACAGGCTGGAGAGGTGGATTGAGGGAAATATCACAAGGTTCAATAAGACAAAGTGCAAGCTCCTGCACCTAGGTCAGGGTAACCTTTGATATCAATACAGGGTGGGGAATGATGAAATTGAGAGCAATCCTGCAGAAAAGAATTTGAGGGTATTGATGGACAAGAAGATGAACATGAGCCGACAATGTGCATTTGCAGCCCAGAAGTCAAATCGCATCCTGGGCTGTATCAAAAGAAGTGCAGCCAGCAGAACAAGAGAGATGATTCTGCCACTCTGTTCTGATCTGATGAGACCTCACCTGGAGTACTCTGTCCAGCTCTGGGGCTCCCTACACAAGAGAGACAAAGACCTGCTGGAACAGGTCCACAGGAGGGCCACAAAGATGATCACAGGCCTGGAGCAACTCTCCTATGAAGACAGGCTGAAAGAATTGGGGTTATGCAGCCTGGAGAAGAGAAGGCTACAGGGAGAACTTATAGCTTCATTTCAATATCTGAAAGGGACTTATGGGAAACCTGGGGAAGGACTGTTTAGAAGGGCTTGTAGTGATAGGCCAAGAGTCAATGGTTTTCAACTGGAGCAGGGTAGATTATGTTAAGCGTAAGGAGGAAGTTCTTTACAAATAAGTGGTAAAATACTGGAACAGGCCGCCCCACAGATGTGGTTGAGGCCTCATCCCTGGAGATATTTAAGATCAGACTGGATGTGGCCCTGAGCAGCCTGATCTAGTTGGAGGTGCCCCTGATCACTGCAAGATGACCTTTGAGGGTCCCTTGCAACTCGATGCAATCTATGAATCTGTAAATCTGTAATGCACTTGAGAGCAATGTTATTCCCAGGTCCATTACAGACAAGAACAAGTTTCTCTCTCCGCTGGTGAAAGTAGCTCAGATGCAAAACATATTTTGCAATGACAAAGTCATCAAAAGCATTCTTTCTTGTGATGCCAAGGGTTTTTGAAGAAAAGGTGCTGGGCTGCAGGGGGAGCTCTATGTCCGTCATTTTAGTGCAGCAGCTGAAGGAAGGTGTTCAAAGAGAGATGTCTCAGGGATGCGCTGTCTATGGGGGCAGCAATACACAGACTCCATAGGGCTCACTGGAACCTTCTCTATTGCAGGCTTGATATCTGCCTGAATCTATTCTTTAAGTTGTCCAGCAGTCTTCTGTGTTAAAACTGTGCTCCCTGCTGCTACAGTTTTGTCTCATGTGCACGTACTGTTTGATATCAACTGATACATTACGTCCAATCTTATTTAGCAAGTAAAATATGTCCTTCTCCCAATGTTTCAATGATCAGCTTTTCACAACATAGTTTAGAAAACTTAACTGATGATGACATATTCTTCAAAATTGCATCAAAATTGCAACGAAATGCCTCCATCAGCACAAAAGGTGCTCAGATTATTATCTGCTTAATTTGCCATCGGTACTAAGGAGGTTAAAAAGTATAAAGAATGCTTTATGGTCAATCACGTTGTAAGAAGTTTAATTTTAAAGTATTCATATGGTAAATATATGACTGTTTAGTAAAACTGCAACAGTAATACACAAATATTACACATAATTTGAATCTGAAAAGCTTTCACAATGATCTGTGAGTTTGTAGAAAGTGCAGGATGCCTGCTAATTTTGTTAATCTAAATTGGTGCTTTATTTAAATAAATAATAAGGGGGGAAAGGCAGCATGTATTCCATTTAGTAGATAATTAAGCAGACTGGTTGTACTTTTTTCAGTAAATGCTGGTGCAGTGTATTGCTCCTGCAATACACAAGGAACATAAAGCAGGTTGTAAGCTATAAGAAGAGTATAAGCTATGAATGCTAAATGGAAGCAACCATTATGGTAATTCTTATCTAAACTCATGGTGACTTATGAGTTAGATCACAGATCATAGATCATA
>WBNM01003075.1:0-14149 GCA_013399055.1 Ramphastos sulfuratus
ACCCCCAGGTCCTTTTCCTTTGGCTGCTCTCAGCCATTCACTTTCAGTGTGCCAGGTGACAATGGTGGCACTATGAGTAAGTCATTGATGAGAGTAAATTCTTTGCAATGCCAAAAAAAAAGGCTCCTCCCTGAAATACAAAGCTGGAGCAGTTTTTTGCTCTGAGAAGTAAAATGCTTCCCATTGTCTTAAGTATTGCAGTGAATCATTCATTTGAAAGGAGACAATAGTGGGTGGCTTGTAAGAACACAACTTTTCCCTGCAGCACAACCCCAAAGGAAGGTGTGCATCTCACTTGGAGTACTGTGTCCAGCTATGGGACCCTCAACACAAGAGAGACATAGACCTGTTGGAGTAGCTCCAGAGCAGGGTCACAATGATGACCAGAGGGCTGGAACACCTCTCCTACAATGACAGGCTGAAAGAATCAGGGCTGTTCATCTTGGAGAAGAGGAGGCTCCAGAAAGACATTTCAGTGTCTGAAGGGACCTACAGGAAGGTTTGGGAGGGACTGTGTAGAAGGGCTTGGGGTGATGGGAAGAGGACCAGTGGTTTGAAGCTGGAGCAGGAAAGATTTAGGCTGAACTTTAGAAGGAAGTTCTTCACAGTGAAAGTGGTGAAATACTGAAACAGGTTGTCCAAGGATATGGTGGAGGAGTCCCCATCCCTGGAAACATTCAAGATCAGACTTGATGTGACTGGGGGCATCCTGATCTAGTCAGAAGTGTCCCTGCTGACTGCAGGGGAGTTGGAGAAGATGACCTTTGAGGGTCCCTTCCAACCCAAAGCAATCTGTGAATCTTACACAACAGCTACTCACCAATCCAGCTGTGAGCAGCCAGGCTAGCAGTGTGAATTTTAATGTAATTTGTAGGTTATTAGTAACTATAAGAAAGTAAAATTACTATAGATGTAATAAATAATTATATTAGCTGCTTCACCTCAGCATTTCACTGATTAACTTCAATAGAGATTTTTTTTTTTCCTCAGTTTCACCCCTTTCTTCTGTCTTTGGTTTTGCCTATGTCCTTGGAGTTGCCATCTACACCTCTTAGCAGGAGAATGTGTCTTAGAACTGTTTTGGTTGGAAATGGCCTCGAAGATCATCAAGTGCAACCATTATTTAACTCTATCAACTCTGAGGCTAAACCTTGTCCCTCAG
Organism: Ramphastos sulfuratus; assembly: GCA_013399055.1. Classification (NCBI taxonomy): domain Eukaryota; kingdom Metazoa; phylum Chordata; class Aves; order Piciformes; family Ramphastidae; genus Ramphastos; species Ramphastos sulfuratus. Next base: position 1,163 of record WBNM01003075.1, read on the forward strand.
CACCACATCTCTGCAGCTTTTAAACACCCTCAGGGGTGGGAATTCAACCACTTCCCTGGGGAGACTTTTTCCGCATACGAGAATCCTTTCAGTCATGAAGTTTCTTCTAATATCCAGCTTAAACCTCTCCTGGTGCAATTTAAGGTCAGTGCCTCTTGTTCTATTGATGGATCTTTGGGAGAAGAGACCAACCCCCACCTAGCTCCAGTCTCTTTTCAGGGAGTCATAGAGAGCAATGAGGTCTCCCCTCAGCCTGTTTTTCCCCAAGCTAAGCACCCCCAGTTCCCTCAGCTGCTCCTCACCAACCCTGTTCTTCACACCCTTCACCAGCTTTGTTGCTCTTCTCTGGATTCACTCCAGCACCTCAAAGTCTTTCCTGCAGTGAAAGCCTCAAACCTTCTGCTGCCTTCAGCTCAGCTCAGCTCTAGGTGCTGCCTGTGGTCACTCCAAACACATCAGCTATGGTGCTTACATCAGCACTGAAGGGAGAGAAAAGCATTCTGAATTTCTCCACAAGTGTGCCTGAGAGTCACTCCTGGAAACCTGCTTCTGCCCCAGTAGACTCAAAAACTGATTAATGAACCTGGTTAAGGGGAGGATTCCTCCCTGATAGGTGCTCTGGATAAAACTGTGTTCTCCTGCTGAAAATAAAAAAGAAAGCTTCAGGGGGGGTAGGGGTAGTGTCCAGGCATGATGGTTTAAAAGGAAATTTAAAAATGAAAGGAGAGAGGAGGAGAGGAGGAGGNTAAAGAAAAAATAAACTAAGGGAAAAAAGCAAAAAGAAAACAGAAGAACAAAAAAAATAAGGAGAAAAAGAAAAGAAGGAAAAAATAAAGGAATACCACAAGGAACACCACTGTGTTAGAAGGAGTCTAGTTCCCCAGGGGTAGCAATCTCTTTGCAAGCCTGTCCCTTTACAGCCCCCTCCTGTATATTTCCAGGAGCTCCAGAAAATAAAGAATTGTATTCTTTATTAAAAAATAAATAAATTCAGCAGACACTGTTCAGTCTCTGGCAGGTTATGGTCCCTGGGGAGAGCAGCTGGGGCTCGACATACTTGGGTGAGCATTTGCTTTACAAGGTTCATTAACACTTACAGAGAGTGCACAAAAGTTTGGGTTTTCACCTCTGCCAACCTGTTCCTGAGCATTGCTGGTCCCTGCTGGGCTGGGAGGAGGAAAGTGCCAGGCTGGTGATGCGGTGCTGAGGCTGGCCAAAGGTTCCGCAGCGCCCCGGGAAGCTCCAGGAAATGGGATGAGCAGCATGGACAGATTGGGAGGTAGGAGTGGGCTTTCAAACGGCACTTGAGAAGGACAAATGAAATTCAGAGAGGTGGAAGGTCACTGAGAAGGGAAGATAAACATTAAGCAATGTTTGAAATAAATAAGGATGGAAAAAGCATGGAGAGCAGCAGCTTTAAGTGGGAGTTTCATGAGGAACAGCTGAGGGAACTGGAGCTGTTCAGCCCAGAGAAAAGGAGGCTGAGGGGAGACCTTCTGGCTCTCTGGAGGTTGAAGCCAGGTAGGGGTTGGTCTCTTCTGCCAAGAAACAAGTGATAGGACATGGGGAAACGGTCTCAAGTTGCTCCAGGGGAGGTTTAGGTTGGAGATGGGAACAATTTCTACCCCTAAAGGGTTGTCAAGCCCTGGAACAGGCTTCTCAGGACAGTGGTGGATTGCCCATCCCTGGAGGAGTTTACACACCATGTAGGCACTGAGAGAGATGGTTTAGTGGTGACCTGGCAGTGCTGGGTTAATGATTAGGCTTGAAAGTCTCTTCCAACCAAAACCATTCTATGATTCTAAGTAGTACGCTGGGAGAAACACTGTAAGGAAGCATTGGTCAGAGCTCTGTGGCTCTTCCTTTTGGCTGCATTATTCAGCCCATTCCCAGCTTCTGCATTATCCTTGATTTTAAGCCATCTCTTGGGCATCACCATGGCTGGGCACCATGCTGCTGGTACAGCTGGCCATCCCTGCTTGTTTCCATGCCTGTGGGCACAGCTGAAGCTCCTTGTTCACTGTACCATCAGCAGCATTTCCCTGGGGCAGAGAAGGCTTTGTGAGCACCAGAAGCTGGTTCCTGTAGCCAAGGCTTTTCTGTTTTACCAGAGGAAGCCTCTCTGCTCTCCTAGCCCTGCTCTCATGCTCGAGAGGCTGCTGACTGATTTCCACATCCAGTGTGCTATGCTTGCAAAAATAAACCAACCCTGTTCTTTACCTTGCCCTTTGCTCAATGAAATGCATTGTGCTCACAGATAGAAATCTGAGCCCTGCCTGAATTTAAACTTGTTCTTTAGGTCTGCTTATTTACTCTGTCGTTTTCTTATCCATTCCCCATCTTTTTTCCTACCTGGCTGCACACATGAGAGGGAGCTTTGGCTGAAGGTCATTTACTCAGGAGCTGTTGAGCTTTGTCCAAGCCCAGCCCTGCAGTACGTGCCTGCCAGCAGCTTTCAGGACTCTGCATTGTCCCCATCACAGGGTAGTGAAAACCAGGGCACTGGTGGGACTTCCTGCTCCATCCTGGGCTTCTACCAGTCACCAGCTTGTATCAGAGTGTGATGGGAAGATTGAGATAAGGAGAAGACATTTTCAAGGGTTAAAAATGAGCTGTCACAGTCAGAGCCACTGCTCTTTCCCAGTAGAACTCTCCACCTATGAAGGCTGAAGCAGCAAAACGTAGGACACGACCCTTAGCAGAGGAGACTCTTTAAGAAGTCAGATTTAATTGAAGCCCTTGGAAGCCCTTCAGTTTTCAGAAGTGGGCCACACTTTCCTAACACAAGAGCTCTGTATTGAAAGCATGAAATTCAACACTGAAAAGAAGAATCATGCTCTACAGTAAGTGCAAGCAGCCACTGAATGCCTTGGAGTAACAGACAGAGGGATGGTTTCCTCTGGGAATGCCTCCTCCAGACCTCCTGATTGAGCTGGTACTTGTGGTTTTAAACACCTGCAGTTTCTGGACATTAATACAACTCACACCAAGTGATTCAGACAGCACATGGCTCACAAATGTTAAATATCCTGCTGGACCAAGGCATTATGCTGAGCAAACCAGGTGAAAAAATAAAATGCTTGGGGCAGGGAAGCCACAGAAGTGTTCAGGGGTGAAAAGAGCTACCTGGTCTCAGGGCTTCCATATGATAGAATGCACTGGGTTGGGAGGCATCTTTAAAGGTTCATACAGCCCAATCCCCAGCTTACTGACCAAATTAGAGATAGAATGTCCTTGGTCAAAGCACTGAAAAAGCTGTTCACTCTGCAGGCAGCAGGCATGGAGGGACATGGTGGCTTGGGCAGTGTTTGCTCCATGGCATCCCTGGTGCAAATGAAACTGGGTTTTCATATGGACCTCCCCATCAGTGACATTAAAGAGCTCACCTTAGAGATGCAGAAAAGCAAGGCTGGCTGCTCCATAGCTCCTTCAGCTGCTTCCAGTGCATTTGCTTGCCTGTGCTGGAAAGCAAAGAGAAGAGTGTAAGGTTATCGTCAGGCAATGGCACAGCCAAATTCCACCCAGTGCACACTGACCACACCTCATGTTTCTCTGTTCTCCCCTGTATTCAAAGCAATGTGTTCTTCATCACCCTGTTTCTACCACTTTGGGGGCTCTCAGCATCTTGAGGAGAGGCCTTTTTCTATGTACCAACCAGATGGGGTCCAGCTTGGCTACTCTCCAACCTTTAACATAACAGAGAGAAGTGAAATAAACCCCAACGACCTCCAGTGAAACCCCACTGCCCACAAATACCCCAGTGACCCTCACCTCTGTGTGCAGGCAGGCAAAAAAAGAAAAAAAAAAAAAGAGAAACATAAACAAAAAACCTCATGGCAGGACAAACCATGTCCCACACTCTTTGAATGTGCTTCATATGATAAATCACCCACGCAGGTGATAAATGTGTGCACTTAAAAGCAAACACATGCTCTGCTCAATGGGGCTGCTCAGCACAGCAAAGCTGCCCGAGGGCAGCAGAGCTAAAATAAGAGTATTGGGAGGTTTTTTTGTGGTCTAGAGGAGTGCACAGCAGCAGGGTTCCCAACCCACTGCTCTGTTTCTGCAGGTGACACCAAACTCTCCCCCTTTACTCTGCTCTCATCAGACCCCANCACAACAACCCCAAAACCACTCCAGGCTGGAGGCAGAGTCGCTTGAACCTCCCTGGTGGGAAAGTGCTGGTCGACAGCAGTCTGAACATGAGCCAGTGTGTGCCCAGGTGGCCAAGCAGGCCAACAGCATCCTGGCCTGCACCAGCAATAGTGTGGCCAGCAGGACCAGAGACATGATTGCCTCCCTGTACTCAGAACTGAGAAGGTCTCATGTCAAATACTGGGTTCGGTTTTGGAGGCCTCGCTCCAAGAAGGACATTGAGGTGCTGGAGCGTGTCGGAAAAATGCTTAGACATGGCACTTCAGGACATGGTTTAGTGGATATGGTGTTGGGTTGATGGTTGGACTTGATAATCCAAGAGACCTTATCCATCCTTTATTATTCTGTGATCCTCCCCTCCACGCTGGTTGGAATAAAGGTGGAGAGCAGGCTGCCGGGCAGGTGCCACGTGCTCGGCGATGGGTGGTGGGACTGGGCATTGTACCTGGCACACAGGGCTCTGCAGAGCTCCAGGCAGCTGGCAATACCTGCCCTTCTGCTACACCCACTCCTTCCCTAACACCTTCCTCTCATTATCTGGAAGGTTACCTTTTAGAGGAAAGACACTCAACTGGTCCTGTCAGCGGCTGTTTGATTTCTGCATCCCATTCCGGTCAGATTTGCCTTCTGACAAAGACTTTGCTAATGGACAGTCCTCCCTGCTGCCCATTTATAACCCCTTCCCTATTATATCTGCTAGACAGGGTCTGGCACCACACAACAAACACTCTTGAATTAAACCTGAGCTGTAAAGTAAGCAAGCCTTATGATACCCAATTTTACAGCTGGGTAGCCTTACATACTGGAGACATTTAAATGACTTCTCCACAGTAAGTTAGTAAAGGTACAGAATCTAGAAAAACCCAGCTCTCAATCACTCACTCCAGGCCCTCCTCTGAGAGAACAAATTTATTAAGCATGTGGTTAATGTTAAGCTTTATGAGCAAAGGGGCATTAAGCCATTACAGGACTTGCTTCCCTCAACATGCCAAAAACCTGCTGCCATCCAGCAATGACAGGACATTAATCGTGTCTCCCACCGCTCCCGCAGTGATTCATCTCTTTGCAACAAAAGGATGTGACATTCAGGGCTTCTGACATAGAAGTGGAGGGAAGCATGCTGGGTCAAGGGACATCTGGGACCTGTTTGACCCCAAAACTTAAAGGAAAGCAGCAGGAAAGCAAGCAAAGAGCTAAAAAGTGCTGCTGTTAGAAAGCAGGACAGAGTGGTTTGTAAAATGCAGGTGTCCCTACAGGGATGGCAGTCAGCTGAGGGTTTGCTGTCCTTTGAAAAGCATCAGCCTCCCAAGGTGAGCTGGCTAACCTGGTGTAGACACCCATGCACTCAGCTGCTCGGAGATGGCAGTCACATCCATGGTGGCCTCAGACACACCATCAGCCAGGGACCAACTCAGTGGTGGAATCAAACCTGAATGTGCAGCACAACCCCATAGCAGAGCACAGACTTCCTTTTCCATACTTCCTCCCACTACAAGACAACTAAAATCCCAACTCTTTTCATCACCATTCTTTCTGATTCCCTGGCTGGTTGTAAACATGCATTTTCTCTTCCAAGTGCCCAAATCCTCTTGGCTCCAGTCAAAGGTGCTGCCATCTCATCTCTGTCACATCACAGGTCATGGGAGCTGCATGTACAAATGTTGGATTGTCATTAATGGCAGAACAGAACCACAGCAGGGTGGTGGTTGGAAGGGATCTCTGGAAATAATCCTGTCTAACCTCTCTGCTAAAGCAGGGTCACACATGGCAGCTTGCCCAGGATCACAATGGGCTTGGAATTTCTCCAGAGAAGATGACCTCATAACCATTTAGGGCAGCCTGCTCCAGGGCTCCAGTACCCTCATACCGAACAAGTTTCTCCTCCTGTTCAGATGGAACCTCCTGGATTCCAGTTAGCACCCAATGCCCCTTCTCTTATCACTGCACCACAGAAAAGAGGCAAATTCCAGGGAGGAATGGCTTCAAGAGGGAATGCCCTGAAGCTGCCACTGGGCAGGTTTAGACTGGACATTAGGAATTTTTTTTCCCAGCAAGAGTGGTCAGGCACTGGAATGGGCTGCTCAGGGAGGTGGTGGAGTCACCAACCTTGGATGTGTTTAAAAGTCATTTGGGTATGGTGCTTGAGGATGTGGTGCACCTTGTAGAGTAGGAATATGGATTGGACTTGGTGATCCTGAGGGGATTTTCCAACCTGAATGCTCTGTGATTCTGTGAAGAGCCTGGCCCTCATGACCTCCATCCTTTAGCTCTTTGCTGAACACTGAGAAGATTTCTCTCTCAGGCTGCTCTTCTGCAGGCTAAGCATCCTCAGAACAAATCAGAAGCAGCTGGTGGTGAAGAGGGTTGTGTTCAGTCATAAAGGAGGCAAATAGCTCTGGAGAGAATTGCACTAAATGCAGGTGCTGCACTGGAGGGAGGAGTGGACTCAGGGGTGGAATAAGTGGTTTTCAGGGTTTGAGGGGAAGAACCTGCAGGCTGCTTGGAACATTAGCAGAGAAACATCTGCAGTGGGAAACTTCAAACTGAAATCATTCCAAACTGAAGAAACCAAGTCACTGGTGTGTTTGGAAATTGCTCTTCAACTTACCCTGGATTTACCATCAGGCAACACATGTAGAGCCAGGGTGTCACACCTCATTTTGGCAATAGTTAATAACTTCAGATATTGGGAAAACAAGAACTAATCAGACACTAAGATGTGAGAGGCCACTGCACATTTGGAGCAGCAGTATCAGGTTAGACTAGAAAGGAGTTGGGATTTGGTAAGCAATTTATCCTTCAAGATGTCTCCTCTACACCAGACCCTAAGCTCAGCCTCTTGTCTGCAAAACACTTGAGAAGAGGTCATGGCCCAGGAGCAGTGTTCCTTTCCCCTGGCTCGAGCACACTTTTGCTGTCCTAATTGAGTTTTTGTGCTGAAAATACATTTCTTCTGCAGGAACAAGAAAAGGGCAGGACAAATCCTGGCTGCCTTCCAGGGAGCTCTAGTCATTTCAACATCATCCTGAGATTTAGACCCCAGAATGAATTATAAATGGACCAATTTCACACTGCTTAATGGAGACTTGTACAAGGCAGAGTGGAGATTCCAGCTCTCCTGCCAGCTGGGACAAAAGCCTTAGAGGTATCAAGTGTTTCATAACTTGGGAAAAACTCATTTGGGTTTTTTAGCAGTAAATTCAAGGTGCCCACAAGCCAGGTTGTCCTCTGCCTCACAAAGGAGTAAACCTGAAATACCTTCACTAACCCATAGGGAGGAAGGGAAAGGAGAAGTGAGGAGAAACCAGGTCACAGTGAGAACTTTGGGGGTCTGCAGAGGGGGTCACTGTGTACTCAGCACTGGTGATGTCACGCCTTGAGTGCTGGGTTCAGTTTTGGGGCCCTCATTACAAGAAAGATATTTTGCTGCTGGAGTGTGTCCAGAGAAGGGCAACAAAGGTGGTGAAGGGTCTGGAAAACAATTCTGGTGAGGAGCAGCTGAGGGAGCTGGGGTTTTTCAGTGTGGAGAAAAAGAGGCTGAGGGGAGACCTTGCGGCTCTCCGCTACTCCCTGAAAGAAGGTTGGAGTGAGGTGAGAGTTGGGCTCTTCTCCCAAGGAACAAGTGACAGAACAAGAGGAAATGGCCTCAGCTGGATGTCTGGAGAGGTTGTGGTCTCCTCCTCTAGAGACTTTCAAGACCCTGCTGGATGCATTCCTGAGTGACCTGCCCTAGGCAATGCTGCTTTGGCAGGGAAGTTGGACTCAACGATCTCCTGAGGTCCCTTCCAACCCCTACCATTCCATGACTGCCACAAACTTCTGCCAGATCTGTGAGATGAGCATTTCAGAAATAACCATGCAGAAGTTCTTCAGGCAAGGACAGCTGCCCATCCTGTGAGACTGGCTCCTTTCCCCCTCCCATTTCACAGCAGAAGAAGGACAAGCATCAACATGGTCTTTGCTCACCAAAGCACCGGGGGAAAACTCTCCTCTCTTGGTCCAGATGACATTGCACCCCACGTAGGGGCTGGGACACAAAGACTTTCTCAAAGCATATTAGAGAGAGACAAAGGACTGAGCTGCATCTCACCACGTGAACTTTACAGCCAGAGAAATGAAGCACGCTGACGGCAGGGCTGCAATTTCATCCTCTCTCTGGTCTCCACAGCATATGGTCTGCTGGTGCTATTCCATTTGCTGGCCCTGCGAGAGCAGTTTGAAACAGAGAGAAATAGCATGGTACATTTGAGTTTATGGGGTATTAAAAGTGCTACACTGAATGGTGGCTGAGGCACCCAAGTGAATTATTTATAGTGCAATTGCACTTCCTCCTGAGCTACCCTTCGGATGGGTCAGGACTCGGACATTCCCATTTAGGTCTTGTTAAAGGCAGAGGAGCCAAAGCTGTATCCATCAATGCAGATATCCCAGTTTTACACTAAATTGTGTTCAATAAAATTTCTCCAAAGCAGAACTCTGAGAAGGGCAGACACAGATTTTTTACCCTTCCAGTTTACAACCTCCTGCTTCACTGTCTTCATGTTGACTCCCATCATCATGCAAACACCATGAATTGCAATAAAATCTTTGCCCTTCCTCAAGACTGAAAAATTGCCTTTACAGTTAACCTTCAATAACACTTTTACCCTTTATTGTCACCCTTCAACAAGATTTTTACCATCCATCTAATTTTTTTCCCCCTTTTTTGGGGTGGTGACTCCTAACAACCCACCATCACTATCTATTCAAAATGTTAGAACAAAACCAGACTCCCTTGTTTTCCCCCAAAAACACTGAATATAAAGAGTTAGTCAAGGGATTGCTGTGAGCTCAGGTACCAGCTAGATCCATGAAAATCTAATTTGAACAGAAAAAAAAAAATGGCACAAGTTCTGCAGTGCAGAGAGCTGCAGTGATTTGCTGCCTCATTTTTATCCTGTCGTGATGTAGATCTTGTGGTTTGCAGGAACAGATCTTAGCCTTCCCAGCCTGCTAGTGGAGATGTCCCCTAACCAGTGCAGAACCCAGATGCTGCTCAGCACCCTGTAAAACCCTCTTGTTTTGTGAGTAGAATTTAAGCCAAACTGGTAGAAAAAAAAAAAAAAATCAAAACCTAACAACAGCCTAGAAAGTTAATCAGGGCTTTCTGTGACAAAGGTATCACAGCAAAGGGGTCAGAACGAACCCTTAAACAGAGTCATGCTACAATTAGTGTTAGAAAACATTCATATGAAAGACTTACCTCTCAGACTGCATTTTCTGCCTAGTTATGGTTGGTAACAGGTGGTTTTGGTAACAAGTGTCTGGGATCGTTTCTTCAAGGTGTAAATTCATGGTTAGAAAAGGTTGGATTGCACAGCTGGCTCTGGAGCCAGGATGGAAATCATCACTCTACTCCTTCCTTTGGTCTCCCAGGTATTCTGCACAAAAGCCCATCCCAGGTGATCATAGAATCACAGAACTTTGGTTTAAAAAGTCTTCTAGACTCATGGAATAAAAAGTCCTTCAAGCTCACTGAAAGCTTTAATTGATGACCTTAGTGATCTTCTCCAAGCATTAACCCAGCACTGCCAGGTCACCACTAAACCATGGCCCTCAACACCACATCTACACAGCTTTGGAGGGGACTCCATCACTGCCCTGATCAATGCCCACTCAAAGGATGCAGGCAGGGTGTTGGACACCCAAGCTCTTGCACTATGCAAAGAATCACAGAACTTTAGAGGTTGGAAGGGACCTCCAGAGATCTTTCAGTCCAATCCCCCTGCCAAAGTAGGATCCCCTAGGGTAGTTCACACAGGAATGCATCCAGGCAGGTTTTGAAATTCTCCAAAGAAGGAGACTCCAGAACCTCTCTGGGCAGCCTGCTCCAGTGTTTCTTCACCCTGACTGTGAAGAAGTTTCTCCTCATGTTGAGGTGAATCCTTCTATGTTCCAGTTTGTAGCTGTCGCTCCTTGGCTTATTGCTGTTGACCACTGAAAAGAGCTTGGCCCCCACCCCTCAGGTATTTGTACACATGAATAAGATCTCCTCTCAGTCTTCTCTTCTCCAGACTGAACAGAAGATGCCCCACAGTTCCCAGTGGGCATCACCATGCCATACACCCCTCCTATGTCCTGGCCATAAGCAAGTAGGGCAGGAACAGTGCTTCAGCAGCAAACTAATGGGTGCATATTTTTATGAGACTGGATAGCACTCTAATTGATTTTATTGCAATTGATAGCATTTGCATAGTAATGTGAGTCAATACAAAGACAGTGAAGCAGGAGGTTATAAAAAGCATTTCAGAGTCTCCTCCTCAGGGAGTTGAGCCCAAACTCGGTATTTTAACATTTTGGTTGTCTTATTTTTGGCAATGCACTCCTTTTGCATAACTTTCTGAAGCACCTAGAGGCTTCAGTTGCAACTAGCTGCTGGTTGCTCTCTACAACTCTCTGAAAGAAGGGTGCAGTGAGGAAGGTGAGAGTTGATCTCTTCTCCCTAGCATCAGGTGATAAAATGAGAAAAAAACCAGTCTGAAGTTGTGCCAGGAGAGGTTTAGGTTGGACACGAGGAACAATTTCTTTACTGCAAGAGTGGTCAGGCATTGGGGTGGTGTGCTGGTTTGAGGCTAATTGGAATATTCTACTGGGGGAAATTAAATCCTTAGCTGTGAGAAGAAAGAAAAAAACCACAACAGTAACCTGCATCACTCATTCTTTTGCTGAGAAACACAACTAGTCATAATATAGATAAGGCATTCCTCACACACTTCTCAGTAGTTCTTGATCTGCTCCTTCACTCTAGCAGTGTGTGGCTGTTTTCTGCCTTAACTCCAATCTGACCTAACCCTTTATTTCCTCTAACCTCCTTGCTGTCTTTTTGACATCTCACCTCAGATCTTTCCAGACTTCTCACATGAGATATATGGGGATTGATCTGGTTATTTCTGAAAGGGAGGGGGAGGCTTGGGTCAGGATCCTCCTGGCAATCTGATTGTTTTGGAGGGAATTTTGTGTTTCTCTATTACTTTTAACTTGTATATAACTGTATAGTGTGTGTGTGTGTGTATGTATATATATATGCTTGTATATTGTGCTAAGCTGTAAACATAGCTTCATCCCTTAACTTCCAGCCAGCTGAGTCTAGTCTGGGTGATTTCATTGTGTGGTGGGGCAGGTAACTCTCCAACCATCACAGATGGGCTGCCCAGGGAGGTGGTGGAGTTGCCATCCCTGGAGGCGTTCAGGCAATGTGTGGCCATGGCGCTTTGGGGCNGGAAGGAGATGGAAAGAAAAGGAGGAAGATGGGGGAAAAGGAGAGGAAAGGGAGGTTGTAACTGGGTGGGGGTCGCTCTCTTCTCCCAGACAACCAGCAACAGAACAAGGGCAGTCCCAAGTTGTGCCAGGGGAGGTCTAGGCTGGATGTTAGGAGGAAGTTCTTGATAGAGAGAGTGATTGGCATTGGAATGGGCTGCCCAGGGAGGTGGTGGAGTGCCCATCCCTGGAGGTGTTCAAGACAAGACTGGATGAGGCACTTAGTGCCATGGTCTGGTTGATTGGCTGGGGCTGGGTGATAGGTTGGGCTGGATAGGAGAAGTGGGATTAAAAAAAATAATAAAAATTAAAACTGGACTGTAAAAGGCAGGGGTGTTGGACTAGATGATCTTTCGAGGCCCCTTCCAGCCCCTAACATTCTGTGATTCTGTGATCCTGACCATATGCTGCCTGGTGACAGCACCTGACAGTGCTGCCTAGGAAACACCTGATACTGTGAACTGGTTGAATTGCATCTGTAATCACAGGGAACTTAAAAATGGATTCACATTTACACTGTTAAAGCCCTCTGCCAAGGCATTCTCAATCAAGAAAGGAATCTTACTCAGCTGCAAGTCACGGAAGAGCTGCCACTGCTTTAGGTCAACTCGCTGGATTGGAGCTTTTGCTTTGCTTTCCACATCCAAGTGACTGTAGCCAGTAGAAGGCACTGCCACCACAGAAGGACAGGGGTTGGAAGGGACCTCTGGAGATCATCTAATCCAACCACACACACACACTCAGCAGGGACATGTGCAACTAAAGCAGTTTGCTCAGAGCCACAAACAACCTGACCTGGTATGGTTCCCGGGATGGGCATCTCTCACCTCTCTGGGCAACCTGGGCCAGGGTTTCACCACCCACAGTGTAAAAAAAGTGTTCCTTCTCTCCATTCTGAATCTCCCTTGTTTAGTTTAAACCATCACCTCTTGTCCTGTCACAACAGACCTTTCTAAGAAGTCTGTCCCCAGCTTTCTGATTTGCCCCTTAAAGCACTGAAAGGCCACCAGAAGGTCTCCCTGGAGTCTTCTATTTTCCAGGCTGAACAACCCCACTCCCCTGGTCTGTCATCACAGCAAAGAGCTTTCAGCCCTCAAACACTGTCCCAAATAAAGCTGTCATCTTAATTTCAGAAATTGAGTAAAACCCAGAACTAATAGTGGCCAATACTTGAACTTTCTTTCAACCAACAGTCCAAAATCACTTTTAATTTAATAACCCTCACAGCTGTGAGATCTAAATGGGTTTCATTACACTCCTTTTACAGATTAAATGTGCAAAGAGAATAAAATAAAGTCACAAACTCCCCACAAACCTGACTTCAGCTTAGGTCATTTGGCAGAAGAGCATCTGGAGTCGAAAGCAGAAATCCTGACCAAGAAGGAGGGGAAAATCTGATGCAAGATCTGAGAAGGGAACATTTCTCCTTCCTGCCCCCTCAGAGAGGACAAGAGGCTCAAGTCATTACAGGCTATGATTGAACAAGACAAAGTTACATCTACAGGTGGTCTAGACAAAACAAAACAAACAACAACA
>WBNM01003079.1:0-10665 GCA_013399055.1 Ramphastos sulfuratus
CTCTTTAAACCCACAACAAGCCTACATGGTAATTACGTTTAGCTTTATCATTCATTCAGAACTTTTGTGTTTTGTTACTGGCTATGTACATGCCATTGTTTTACTTGATGGCTTGGAAGACTCCTCTCCTTGTCTATATTGCAGTTGCAGAAGAGATGGGGCTCCAAACCTTCCCTAGCAAATGATTATCTGCAAAAATGTAATTTACCTATATCACCTCTATGTAATGGAGAGGTTCCCTACTGGATTCAGTGCCTACAACTACACAATTTGAGCAAAACCCTACATTTCATGGGAGTACACAATATAAATTACTGTATTTTCCTGTTTTTCCAATAAGTGGACCAAACTAATTTTTAAAATTTGGAATCCAGTCTTGAGATGGCATTATATTTGAAGCTGTGAGGAAATCCTCCTTTTGAAAAGGACACAGAAACCTCTCCTCCCATTCAACTGATATGGTTTACTTGACAATTGCACTTAAGTAAATTGGATGGGAAAAGCTCATCTAAAATTACTTTGTAGAACAGACTGGTTTTGAATGTTGTTCTTACAAGAATGTTACATCACTCCACCCCTCTATAGATGAGGCTGAGCTGAGATGAAAGGAATCTTCAACCAGACCACTGAATTGCTCCTAAATCTTCAAAACAAAAAGGACTCTTTCAGCAGACTAAATCCCACATCACAGATTGCATTGAAAAATCTTTGAGACTCATGGAAGGGGGAAGATGGTTTATGTGAACTGTATTACTTTTGTTCACCAGATTCCAACTGCTTTCTTCTCTGTCTTCTTCTATCTCTTTCTCTCTCCCTGTACAGTATGTTAGTATCACCACCCTGAAGACAAGAAGATAGAAGTAGCAACACACCCAGTATTAAAGTCACAGCACTGAAAGTGAGAGCGCAATGACTATTGTCTCAAAACAATGTGTGACACATCTGATCTGAATAGATAGGGTGATAGCTTTGACAGGGTCTAGAAACTCTGGAGGAGAGCTGCCTGGCAAAATGGCTTAACAATGAAGAGATAGTTTCTTCAGAGGCAGGACTTCCTCTTTCCTAATCATAACTGCTCTGAATAGAATGAAACGGAAATTTTCCTCCCTCCTCTTTCAGAAATTTCTGGATTTCTATTGAAAGTCCAAATCGACAAAATTTCACACTTTATGGTTACTTGGTACTATTACAGGCCACAGAAAGCAATGCTTTTCATCCTGAAAGAAATAGGTAATAACAGGTGTTAGCTAACTCCTGCCAGCTAATTTCAGACTGCTAACTGCACAAACTCATTGAAGTTACCAACCAAATTATCTACTAGGAAAGCATTTTTGTTGTAATGAGCTATTAGAAAACAAAATAAACAAAACCCAGACTATCTGTTGTGTGTCATTATCATACCCAGACTCAACAGAGATAGCATAAAAATTACTGACCAGAAAAATTAGAACATAAAAAGATGGTTTCATACACCGGAAACCTTTTTTTTTTTTTTCCTCTCACACTTTAATTTTTAGAGGCACCAGATGCAGCTATGAAAAATTCCATTATATTTTGTACATGGTTATCTTAAAAGATTCTTTATCTTTTAAGAAATTTATGAAATTTCTGTTTACATATAATTAAAAAAAAAAAAAGACTATTTCTACCTCTTAAGCAACAGTGTAACTATTTTGAGTAATACAAATTCTGACATGCAAGGGTTTGCAACTTAACAGAAGGTCAGTAGATTCCGTGCACATAATGTATCAAAGCTTTCCTTTGAAGGAAAGCTTGTCATACATTATGCGTCATTTAAAATAACTAGTTATACTACTAAGCAGCACGAAGCATATGTTATTAGCATTAAAAAATACCATTTTTGAAAAAAAAAAAAAAATAGAAACACAAACAACCCCAAACTACGCCTTCTATGAGAGGCCTGCTAATCTTCCTCAAGAATGTCAGAGGAAATAATGCTAGATATTTGAAGACAGATTTCATACAAGTGTTTCAGGACTAGAAAAAGATAAAATAGATATTGTACATATGCAGAATAAATTAATTAAACACAACATTGTATTGGGAAAATATACTCAGCTCAGCATACCAAGATGATCTGAATCTTGAAGTGTTGAAGTACTGTAAAGATTTTGCTAATACCAGCTGTAAAACACACTTGATTGTTATACTGTCATGCATTTAATAGGGATCTAGCTTCCTTTTTATCAAACAATATACAAAATGAATATTTCAATATTTATAAGCCAGCATGTGTTTTCTGGTTTTGATTCAAGAAACCAGTGTTTTATACTCTGGTCATTGCTGTGACTTGAGGAGACCATTTAATATTATAGAAAATTTGACTAAAGAACAATGCAGTACAAACTTAGAGACAAGTATGTTTCAGTCTAAAATATGCAAAACACATAAAGTTTCAACAAAAAAATCTAAACAACCATAACAAATGTATCCACTTACAAGAATGAAATGGACACAGCACTTTCACATATTTTTTGTATCGGTTGCATTGATATTTATGACTGTAGGCAGTGTGTTCTCATGTACAGATGACTTTTCATATTCTGCTATCAACAGATGACAAAACTCTGCAGAACCAGTTTGCTAACAAAGATTATTTAAACCTGATCTCTTCATTGAAATTCATGCAGGACATAGTATTTCCTCTTGTAACATCACTAACTGTTTTTTCTTGTTTTGCTGACATTAAACAGATTATATTTCATATCTGTAACAGACTTTGAAAGTAATAGACATTATTTATCAAAGAAATCCTCAAAAAGTCAATTTTTGCTTTTTATTTTTAGTTTGCAATTACATTGTCTATGTCAAAACTGATAAAAATTACTTTTCTGAGAGAAACAGTCTGAGAAAACTTTGTTCTTTTAGGCTCATAGTCATAGACGGAAACATGAGTTAAGACTTCAATTCAGCCCTCACAGAACTTAGAAGTTACAATGTCACAGTGACAGGTTTCTTTACCTTTTATGGAATGAGACGCAGCCAATATGTGCAATCTCCTATAGTTCATCTGAAATCAAGACGGAATTACATTTGCTTGTATTATTCATTTAATTATCATTTGAAACACAGAAGAAAGTTGTGTAAGAATGTAACTATGAAAAAGTCCAAGTTAGGGTGAAAAACACCAACAACACAGGGTGGGGGGGAGTGGGAGAGGTGGGAGAGGAGAGAAAAAGAAACAACTGTTTAGCTACAGTGATTTAAAGCATTGCTGAAGCTTCAGTCTTTATGAGTCGAAAGTCTCTTTTTATAATCCTATGAAGACCTAATAAGACAATTTAGTTCTTGAAGACCTTTTAATTATCATGGAAAGGAATATTTTACAGTTGCGGAACTGATTCACAGGATCATGAAGTTTTATGTGAATGGTAGACACACAACACCAAAGGCAAATTAAGCTATTGTTCTGTTTTTATAAATATAGAAATATTGTCAAATCTATTCTTTTGGAAACCTTAAGACTAGCTTTGTACGTTCATCGCTTAGTTGAAAACTGTTTTATATTTCTTCTATCCAGCCGGGAACCTAGAACTCTTAGGCAAAGTCAGCCTTCAGGCCATGAACTTGCCTCAGAAAGACTGATACCACAGAACGACTTCTGAAGTATAGAATTTGCCTCACTTTGTGGCAAGTTTAATGCTTTTTTTCAAACACTTTGGGTAGCTGAAGGATTGTGCAGTATATAGAAAGACACTATAAAAAGGAATAAGAACTTGTACAAACTAGCTTTCTTCAGACCATGAATAGATGCTAAAAGAAGAATAAGCGTTTGCTCTACAGAGGCTTAATCTGATACTGCTATGATACTGTATGAAACAATCTGCCAAAGAAAAGGGAACTAGGATGGCTGAAAGCAATGAAAAACATAACATGATTTTACACTCCTAACTGGGAAATAGACCCATCAGGGAAACAGCATAAAAGTGAAATGCATGGTTGAGTTACTGATTAGACAGTAGTAAACAGGTAGGTATGTTACCATACGATAGGATGCTATTATGAGTGATGATTCTATCTAATGTAATTTCGTGTTTTATTAAAATGTTCCATAGACAATAAACAGATATTATCGCATCAGAAACTTCAAATTGCTCTGATCTCACAGGTGAAGATGCATTTGTGTCAATGTTTTCTAAGACATTTTAAACACTATCCTCTTTATTTCTGATTAAGATTTTAGGTAGAACCATAATTATTTTTTCTCTCTATGAAATGCTTTTAAAATATTTGTCATAAAAGTATGAAGCTACCTATGTCAGCTAACGCCCAAGCTTCTGTAGAAAAGAATGAGCTGCCCGGGGAGGTGGTGGAGTCACCATCCCTGGAGGTGATAAAAGGAGGCTGTGTAAGGCATTTAGTGCCATGGTTTAGTTAATTAGAAGGGTTATGTGATAGGTTGGACTCAATAATTTCAGAGTCTTTTTCCCATCTGGTTAATTCTGTGATTCTGTGAATTTTGCCTCATGTTATCCCTTATGTTTAAAGGAGACATAGGTGCAGTGAAGTAAACAGCAATGTTTTTGATAGCATCATAATTGTTTTTCAATCTAAACAGGTTTTTCAGCTAATTTCAGCAACAAAAGTATACTATGAACAAAATAACAAAGTTAAGAACACTGAGTAATCCAAATATCTGACAGGGTTCAACTCAAGCTACTTTTACATATACTATTTAAAAATGTGGTTTAATTTAAAATCTGTATTGCTTTAAAAGACAATTTCTTGAATTTCTCTGGGACATTCTTTCATCATGCTGCAGAAGCAGAACAAATTAAAAGAACTATTTAAATTTAATAGAAGAGAACATTTTTTGTAGCCCCATAGCACCAGCTATTTCCTCATCATGGCAGATATAAATAGCTCACACATTAGGTCCTTCAGAAGACAGATGTCTGGAAGAAAAGTTTTTTGTGCTTACTGCCTGCTGTTCTGTCTGGGGGTTAGAATTAATCCGTGGACATATGCATCGCATACAAGCACAGAAAGCTTCTAGTTTTGGCTTTTTGCCCTTTCAAATAGCTTCACCAAAGGCTACCAAAACATGGACATTCAACAACATAAGGTAGGTCTTGCTGCTAATACCTGATATGAAGACATTCAAATGTGTTTGGCTTTTCTGTGACAGGTCTTCTCTCCTAGCCCACAAATGAGCGTACCTTCTCCCTGTATTTTGAATGGCTGCATTAGAGAGCAGAAATGGCCAGAAGCGAGCACATGACATTCAGTATCACTTAGGACTGTTTGCAATCTAACTGCTCGTGAATTTGTTGGGTTTTATGGTAGTTGAATTTTATCAGACATGCTCTATTATAACTTCTAAAAATTTTTTGGGGGGAAATTCAGACACTATATACGACAGGCATGTTTGGATTGAAAGTTCTGATTAATATTTTTTTCATTCAATACCCTCCCTTGTACTTTCCTGTAAAGGAGCTTCAATTGATCTTTTTCAGTAATAAATTCTGTAATTCCTACAATTATTCTTTTTTCTTAATAAATGTTTTATTCTTTTCCCCATTCACTTAAATGGAAATTGATTTTTTTGTTGCTGTTTGGGGGGTTTTTTGTTGGGTTTTTTTTGGTCAACACTGTCAAGCACATGGAATATATGTCTTATGTTAAAATAAGCTGGGCATAAAAACGTAAATCAAAGTACTATCGTGTCATACAATGTTCATGTAAACTATACATTAGAGAAAAAATACTGTTGTCAAATTCAATGCCAATTTTCCAAATGAGGGGAAAAAAAGTATAACATACAATGTTTGCATTTTAGCAACACATATAGATAAAAACCAAGTACAAATATTTTTATATTCTTACTGGAACACTGTTTGCAATTACATTAATTATACATCAAACTAGCTCATCATACTCCACAGTGGTAGTATGAGAGAACCTAGGTCTCCCTCCACAAAACCATAGGGATAGAGGCTCATCCCAGGCGGATGGACCTGCTCATCCCAGGATATTGTAATACTGTTATTCTATTCCGTCTTCTGATATCACAGCTTGAAAGATAGTGCCTGACTGATCTCTCTCCCTTCTCTTCCTTGACTTTCTTGCTTCCACTTCTCCTCTCCGAGAACAGCACATGTTTTATTTCATGGTTAGTGGGGAAGATGGCTGGCAGGGAGTTGAGCTCCATCACTGCGGCACACTGAGGCCTTGTAGGCCCCAGTTGGAGAGGGTGGTTTCAGCCTGCCCTCAGACCGACTGAGGGTGGAAGGGGCAGAGGATTCTAGAAGGCCAGTTTGGGCCTAATGGGTTTTATACTACTTGATTGCCTTTTTTTATATATGCTCTTGTAAATAGGATTTGTTTTTAAACTTCCAATCAGTGTGCAGTATCCTCATTCTTACTCCTGGAAAGGCATAAGAGTCATTTCTCTCCTCCAGTCCCAGGTATGCCTATGGCCCCAAACTGAGACATCACAGAGGGGGAATGCAAAACCATAAAATCTAGGTATGGAGCTTTTTTTTTTTTCTTAAGTAATAAGTGCATGCACAGCCACAACAGCTGCCATCAGGTTCATCACAAAGTTGGGGAGGATTAAAAAAAAAATTTAAAAAAAGAATGCATATAGCAGGCCTGAATATGGTCCAAATATTTTGCTAAAAATCTCTTTTGCAGCTAATACTGCAACTCTACTAAAGCACTCAAAGGTGGAACCATTACGTAAAACACAGTTAAAAATGCACACAATTACACAATTTAGTATGGCACAAAAAACAGGAATCATTATAAAAGTCACCACAATACTGCTGCTCAACAGAATGGTGGTAGCACAATTGTATGACAAAGGCCAGAATATCAAAGGATTGTTAGTAAACTCTTCCTGCAATATTAGGTTAGTGAGAATTTTTGGCATCTAGCATTTTAAATATCAGATTTTAGTATGATAATATGAAGCTGAGGTGTGGCAAGCATTTACTTTCTGCCCATTTGATAAGGTTAAGTTTATTAGATTATATAGGTCATTTTACTCCTAACTTTTCATATCAAGCTCAGGATTAGCTTTTCTCCTTTTTTGTTGCCATAGAATACTGATTTCCTTTTCATCCTTTTACAGCCTGCATATCCTGTCAGAAAATTCACTAGAAAGAAGCACTCAAAGCTCTGGAGAGCCCTGTGTCCTCAATGGCATCCTCATTCTGATGATTAGGGGAGACCTAGGTAGCGCCACAGTGTGACAATGACACACAGCAGAAGGCAGGTCTTGATGAGGCTTACTAACTTTTCTGCAACCTGTCTCTTTGGCAGGTTAAAGTCCATATGTTTAATGCAAGCTTCCCATGTGCTAGGCTACAGTTGCTACTTTTGCTTCTAACAGACTTGCCATAGCAGCTTAAGGTGCAATCTCTCCCTTCCTGATTGTCTGTGATTGTCTGTGTAATGTTCTCTACAGCTTTTTGTGTGCAAAACCAATTTATAAATTTTCTGGCTTTGTATATATATAGGAAAGCAAAGTAGAAAGTCCTACCCACAAGTTAAAAGAATAGCAAACTATCTGAATGCATGCAAAGTAAATTTTTATTGCAACAATTAAGGGTGATGTTAGGCAAAAATTATATCAATTGACAAACATCCTATAGTAAATATTAGTATGCTTCATAGTTATTAAATCAATTGTCCAAAGATAACTTGATAATTTCTTGATTAAACATTGATGTTACTCAACCATATTGATGATCAGTCAGTCTCAAGGTGTAATTTTGAGTGGTATCTGCACTTAAGGAAGGAATACTCAAATACACTTCTTAAGAAGTGTGTTAGAAACAAAATGATTGACAACCAGTCATTTGTGGCTAAGATAAATTTTCTAATTTAGTGAAAATGTGGTTCAACGAGCTCAGCAAAATGGGAACTGGGATTATTTAGTAAGGAGAAGAGAAGACTGGGGGGAGATCTCATCACCCTCTACAACTACCTCAAATGAGGTTGGAGTGAGTTGAGAGTCAGTGTCTTCAAACATGTGTCAAGCGACAGGACAAGAGTAAATGGCCTCAAGTTCTGTCAGGGGATGTTCAGGTTGGAAGAAAAATTTATTAAGCACTGGAACAGGCTACCCAGCGAGGTGGTAGAGTCACCATCCCTAGAGGTAGTTTAAAGACATGTGGATGTGCTTGTCATGGAACAGTGAAAAAAGCAGTTAAACTAGTTTGGCCACTGGCCCTCCTCCTGTTGCAGGGTCCGGGAGTGAGTTGAGGGTACAGACAGACCAGACACAACAGACAACAGGAGTTGGCTCCAGTAAGCCTTCCCTAAGGGGTAGCAATCCAGAACCACATCTCAGGTGTCTTATGAGCCCAAAACACGTGCCTTACTGCCTTTTTGGAATGTATGTGTGGCTTACATGAGGCATGACACTTTTAATTCATTGGTCAAACTCCTGATGCTTGTACCTATTGGACAGCTTAATTTTCAAAATGCAATTAATAAGAGAATGATTTGGAAAAGAGTGTGATTCTGCGATTCCCTCTGCAGCAATTCCCTGTATGGCAATTGCTAGGGCAACTCTTCAGCGAATCCCTAGTGATTTTTTCCGCATTAGCAGATTATTCACAGTGTTGATATCTTTTGTTTCACAATGACCATGTGCCTGCAGCAGTTCAGCTTACAGTGACTCAGTTTTCCTCTCCTTCCCTCTTTCTTTGAAATTATATTGTATTTTTACCCTCAGGATTATAATAGTGGGTTTTTAGAAGCATTCTTATATAGGAAAACTCCCCTGAGATATCTGTACATCCTTCATGAGTAATTTCTGGGCTACTTTTCTATAAGTTATTGGGCTCACTCAGCAAGCATGTTTGGTCTTGTGTCCAAAGCTGGTGTTGCCTGTTCCACATACTTAGCATTTTCCCTGTTTTCTGCTTTCTTATTTCCCAAGTTCTTACCGCCTTAGACTGTTTAATTTTGTGTTTATAAATACCCCTTGCGTAAAGGCACTGTTTACAGAGAATCCAAGTGAAAAAGTGATCTGGTTATTTTTTAACATTAATAAAGCATAATTAATATTCATACAGGAAAATGCGTATAAATATGTAATAATGCTGATATAAAATTATCACAGTGCTGCTTAGGGACATGGTTTAGCAGCAGTGGCTTAGTGGTAGTGTTGGGATTGTGAACTCCAGATGAACAGTTGGGCATCATGACCTCAAAGATCTCTTTCAACCTTGAGAGTCCCACAATTCTATGATTCCTATAGACTGCCAGAAAGTTTTTAAAGTTTGTTTTTTTTTTCTAAAGAAGAAGATTTACTTTTGTGGTGGGATAGCAGCTGTTTTAGAGGCAGGGGGGGCTGGAATAGAGGTAGCCTTAGCCACAGCCACAACTGATCCGACAGAGGTAGATGCAGCTTGGGAATTTTTAGTCTTCGTGGGAGAGGGTGCACCCTGGGATCTGACAGCAGCACTGGATTCATTTTCATTCCAGCCTCTGTGGGCAGAAGTCTCAGAACCTCGGCAACCTCCATAATGATTCCAGAGGGCGTCAGACACAGCGCCACCCTGCACCCCAGACAAGTTGTATGCATCACTGGGACTGTGCTGTTACCTTAGGCTGCCTCCTGCCTCTGTGTGCCTCCCAAGGTGGGGTTTCTAGCGTCGCTAAGTGCTGCAGCCTGTGACTATTCCCTGCACCCCCAAGGGGCTTTGCTAGCACTACCACTCGGAGCCATGTTGCTTTCTGCTGCAATCTGCACAGGCAGCTGCCTGCGGCTCCTGGCTGGAGCCATGCTGCCTGTTCCCACTGCCTCTGCTCCCTTTGCTTCCCCTGCCTCACTAGATTCAGATCCGGACCTCCTATGCCTTCTACGAGGAGAAGGGGAGATCACCCTTAAAGTGACAGCATGGAATTTCTCCCATCAAGAAGCTACTACTAAACCAATCACAGTCACAACAGTCAAAAGATTTAGACATAGTGGGCAAACTAATAAGACACTCCATTCTCCAAATAAGTATTGGTCACAGGAAAAGAGAATTCAACGTTGTCCTGGTAGGGCACAAATTCTGCCAGGCCAGTTTAACCTTTGCTCTTCTCCTCCTGTTGCAGGTCCAGGAGTTATAGTAGATCGAGCAAACAATGAAGCAGCAAAGCCTGAGGGCTAGGAGCTTAGCACCACGTGTCAGGTGTCTGGTGCTGCCCTTCAATATGCCAGCGTGGTCACTTGAGGCATGAAGCTTTGAATTCATTGGGCAGAAAAATGATGCTAGTGTCTATTGGCCGGTTTAATTTTCAAAATGATCTATTTAATGGGAGGTGATTTAGAAACCGCGCCTTTCTCCTCACCTTTTCTTCCTTTACTGCACCGACCTTCAGCAGGGAGCAGTACCCCATTTGTGGCTTGTTAACTGGGAATTCTTAATGCCAGGTGTTGGCAGCTTATACTGGTGGCTTGGCAGCAACTCAATTTTTCTCTCCTTCCCTCTACTGGGATTATTATCCTGAGTTTTGGAAGTGTCCTTGTATAGGAAACCTACTCAGGAACCAAGGTGTCATGAGTACCTATGCTAGAGTTGATGCTAAGCCTCTGTAAGCATAGTTAGTATTTTTCCTGTTTTCACATTCCTATTTTCCAAGTTCTGATTGTTTAAACTGTTTAATTCTGTGTTCATAAATATCCTTTGTGCAACTATT
>WBNM01003081.1:0-20628 GCA_013399055.1 Ramphastos sulfuratus
TAATAAATAGAATAAATAAATGGGTAGTAAAGGAATAGATAATAAAGAAATTGATAATAAAGATAATAAAGAAATGGATAATAAATAGAATAAAGAAAATGTTAATAAAGATAATAAATGGATAATAAAGGAAGAGACAACAAAGGAAGAGACAATAAAGAAATGGATAATAAATAGGAGAATAAAGAAATGGACAATAAATAGAATAAAGAAATGGATAATAAAGGAATAGACAATAAAGGAGTGGATAATAAATAGGAGAATAAAGAAATGGATAATAAAGGAATAGACAATAAAGGAGTGGATAATAAATAGAATAAAGAAATGGATAATAAATAGAATAAATAAATGGATAGTAAAGAAATAGGCAATAAAGAAATGGATAATAAAGAGGAAAATAAAGAAATGGATAATAAAGGAACAGATAATAAAGAAATGGATAATAAATAGGGTGATAAAGGCATGGATAATGAATAAAGAATATGAATCAATGATACCTGCCATGAATAACTAACAGAGATGTGCATCTGACTCAGCACAGCAAATAATTCACTGCTTGTTCTCCTGTCTCAGAGCTGCTGCTAAGGTTTGCAAAGCTCCCTTATTAAAGCAGAGAGCCCCCCCTCAGCTGTGTGCTGTTAGTGCTGGTCAGTTCCTCACCTTTCTGTGGTGTCCCTAAGGAGAGCAATCTCCTGGCAGCTCCATTAAGGTGGCAGCACCAAGCTTGGTGTTTGCTCACCCAGAGGATGCTTTGCTCACATGGACTCTCCCATTAGCTTCACTGAACCCAGGGGGGGTGTGAGAGCTGGAGGCAGCTTCTGAACACTCTTCAAGTGCAGGGGAGGAGCTTTTTGAGAGCTTCGTTTTTCAGCCACCAAACAGAGTGGGAATTCAGGTAAGGAATTCCAGTGCACATTTGGCTAAGCTACCAAACCAAACACTTCTGCTCTGGGGGGAGAGGTGGAAATTCTTGAGCCCTGTTAAAAGCCACAAGTGGTCAGGACCTTGGTTTTACATCTCATTAATAACCAAGAGTGTGCATAACCAGGGGTTATTAGCAGCTGGCAGAGGGTGCTTCATCTTAAAGAGAAGTGACCTGGCACTTTTTAACCTGCTCCAAGCAAAACACACTACTGAAGTAAATAATTTGCTCCTAATTCTCACGAGGGCTCCTTATGATAGGATGAGAGGGAGTGGAGAGAAGCTGGAGGAGGGAGTGGAGAGAAGCTGGAGGAGGGAGTGGAGAGAAGCTGGAGGGGGGAGCGGGGAGAAGCTGGAGGAGGGAGCGGAGAGAAGCTGGAGGAGGGAGTGGGGAGAAGCTGGAGGAGGGAGTGGGGAGAAGCTGGAGGAGGGAGTGGGGAGAAGCTGGAGGAGGGAGTGGGGAGAAGCTGGAGGAGGGAGTGGGGAGAAGCTGGAGGAGGGAGTGGGGAGAAGCTGGAGGAGGGAGTGGGGAGAAGCTGGAGGGGGGAATGGGGAGAAGCTGGAGGGGGGAATGGGGAGAAGCTGGAGGGGGGAATGGAGAGAAGCTGGAGGGGGGAATGGAGAGAAGCTGGAGGGGGGAATGGAGAGAAGCTGGAGGGGGGAATGGAGAGAAGCTGGAGGGGGGAATGGAGAGAAGCTGGAGGGGGGAATGGAGAGAAGCTGGAGGGGGGAATGGAGAGAAGCTGGAGGGGGGAATGGAGAGAAGCTGGAGGGGGGAATGGAGAGAAGCTGGAGGGGGGAATGGAGAGAAGCTGGAGGGGGGAATGGAGAGAAGCTGGAGGGGGGAATGGAGAGAAGCTGGAGGGGGGAATGGAGAGAAGCTGGAGGAAGAAGATTTAGACTGGAGAGGAGGAAGAAATTCCTTCCAGTGAGGGTGGGGAGACACTGGCACAGGTTACCCAGGGAGGTTGTGGAGCACAGAAGCACAGAATGGGATCAAAGATCATTGGTTCCCAACGATTTCTGCTGCCTTTTTGGTTTACACCTTCAAGTTGGAAGTTGCTTCACACTCTCAAGTTAGAAGTTCATCCCTAGCCTAGGAGAAAAACAACAGATTTGATCCCTATTGATCAGGGCTATTTGATCCCTTCTGCTTGCCTCTGTCAGGTGAGTCCTGGGAATGAGAGCCCAGCAGGATTTGGACTCAAATACACAAAGACAGATCCTGGTTTATTTCTTGTTTTTGTCCAAACTTTGTTTAGACAGGATCCAGAAGTAGGCTCTGTGATGTCAAAGCTTCTCTAGATAATCTCTCCATGGCTATAGAATGGTTTAGGTTGGAAGTGATCTCAAAGCTCAGCCAGTTCCAACCTCCTGCCAGAGGCAGGGACACCTCCCACTAGCACAGGTCACTCAAGGTCTCATCCAACCTGGCCTTGAACACCTCCAGGGAGGTTGTGGAGCACAGAATGTGATCTTTGATCGTGTTGGGTGATTCTGTGCTCCACAACCTCCCTGCAGGTGTTCAGGACCAGGTTGGATGAGACCTGTCCTAGTGGGAGGTGTCCCTGCCTATGGCAGGGGGTTGGAACAGGATGAGCTTTGAGGTCCCTTCCAACCTGAACCATTCTATGAATTTCAGCAGGGTTCAGACACAGTTCAGAAATTTCTCAGCATGCAAAACTCTGCTCCTTGAGTGCAGATTTCTGCTTAGCAGCTCCCTCCCTGCTGGCTGAACCTTGGCCAGAGCCTGTTGTGTGTGTCCCTGGGCAGGCAGCTCTGCTCTGGGAGCTGGAGCCAGAGGGAACCACAGGTTCTGCTGTCTGAATTACAGCTCAAGTGGTCTTTTGTCATGGGGCAAGGCAGGGAGAGAGTGGCCTCCCTCACCAGGGTCACAAAGTGGGTCTGAAGGGCTGGGTGCCATCGGATGCAGCTTCCAAAGCAATGCTTACAGACCTGATTGGAAGCTGATTCCAATTTGCTGGCAAAGCTTCTGTTGATCTTGGAGGTTCCCTGTCAAGGGTTAAGGAGTAAGCCTGACCTCCCTGCAGCTGACACCAGGGTTCCTCCAGACTCCCACAGCTCACCAAGCAGCCCCCCAGGAGGGCCAAACCCCCTTTGCTGGGTGCTTCCAAGGCTGTTGTCAGCCCTGCCTGATACCTGAGTTGGCTGCAAGGTCTCTCTGGCTGCTGGGGGCTGCTGCTGCCAAGAAAAACAGAGGCTTGCATGCTTACTGCTGGGATTGCTCATGCATGCCATAGTAATTAAATAATAATACCACAAGGATGGAACATTCATTTTAGCTGTCAATCATCCCCATGCTGGGGAAACTGGGGAGTGCCAGGACTGCCTTGTGGAGGGATTTGTAATTCAAGCAAACCACTGCAGAGCTCTGGGCTTTGAAAAGCATTTCTCTTAAACTTCAGGGGCTTTGCTTTTAGTTTTTTCTGGGATGTGCCATCAGGATTTGTTTTTTTGTTTGTTTTTTTTTTTCCTGTTCTTCACCTCCCTCCTCTTTCTTCCTCCCTGCAAGATGTCTGCTCTGGGGCAGGTTTCTTCCCAGCTGGAGCTGCAGCAAGGCTGAGGACATCAGAGCTGATGCTCAGGCAGGTCGTGCTCACAATGGCTGACCCATGCCCTTGGGTGTGCAGTGGAAGGGAGTTTCTCCCTGCCTTACAGCTCGGTAGAGACCAGGAGGAATTTGGCTGTAGCCTCTGCCACACCTGCAGCCCAGCTGCTGAGCCCTGCCCTTGGGTTTGCTGCGCTCCGGAGCCAGCCCTCGGCGAAGCACGAACAGATTCGCTTTGCCTTCTCCCTCCAGCCCAGCTCCTCTCTGCTGGCTCCTTCCCACTGAGGGAATTCTCCATCCTGCCCCAGCTGGGTGCTGCCTCCATTAATAAGTTGCTTCCTCTTTGGCTTTTTTTCCTTTTCTCCATTACCGGTTCTGAATAGTTCAGGAATCTCTGGCAGGGCTCCTGCTGTGATGGGCACTTGGGAGGTTGATGTGGCAGCAGATTGCTGCCTCCACAGCTGCCAGCAGGTAAGCTCTGATCTCTTGGTAAGAGCATGGCAGGATGTTGGGAACCAGTGATTTCTGCTGCCTTTTTGGTTCACACCTTCAAGCTGGAAGTTGGTTGACACCTTCAAGCTGGAAGTTGGTTGACACCTTCAAGCTGGAAGTTGGTTGACACCTTCAAGCTGGAAGTTGGTTGACACCTTCAAGCTGGAAGTTGGTTGACACCTTCAAGCTGGAAGTTGGTTGACACCTTCAAGCTGGAAGTTGGTTGACACCTTCAAGCTGGAAGTTGGTTGACACCTTCAAGCTGGAAGTTGGTTGACACCTTCAAGCTGGAAGTTGGTTGACACCTTCAAGCTGGAAGTTGGTTGACACCTTCAAGCTGGAAGTTGGTTGACACCTTCAAGCTGGAAGTTGGTTGACACCTTCAAGCTGGAAGTTGGTTGACACCTTCAAGCTGGAAGTTGGTTGACACCTTCAAGCTGGAAGTTGGTTGACACCTTCAAGCTGGAAGTTGGTTGACACCTTCAAGCTGGAAGTTGGTTGACACCTTCAAGCTGGAAGTTGGTTGACACCTTCAAGCTGGAAGTTGGTTGACACCTTCAAGCTGGAAGTTGGTTGACACCTTCAAGCTGGAAGTTGGTTGACACCTTCAAGCTGGAAGTTGGTTGACACCTTCAAGCTGGAAGTTGGTTGACACCTTCAAGCTGGAAGTTGGNTCCTGCCCTGCACTGGCAATGCTCATGTAAATGAAGACAATTCAGTCTGCACAATCCAGACCAAGCTGCTTGTTACAGAAGAGGAAGATCCTGGCTTTATCCCACTTGGAATCCCCTTCCAAACGCAGTCCCTTGGATCAAAGGTGTAGTTTAGGCAGCAGGCACCAGTCTGATCTGGGAACTTTTGTGCTTTGTGGCTCCATGCAGCAGCCCAAGGGCCACAGTGGTGTCAGTCTTTGTGCTTGTGTCTCCTTAGATCCTGGAGTCTCCAGATCCTCGGATCACAGACCCCCGGCGGACCTGGATCTCCTTCGTGCACCGCCCGGACGATGGCAACACCTCCAAAAAGAGATGCAAAGGGAAAGACAAGAAACTGGTAGGTTATCAGAGAGTCAGACAAGTGACAGGGCTGGAAGGGACCACAAGGAGCAGCCAGCTCCAACCCCCTGCCATGCCCAGGGACACCTCACACTAGCTCAGGCTGGCCACAGCCTCATCCAGCCTGGCCTTAAACACCTCCAGGGATGAGGCTTCCACCACCTCCCTGGGCAACCCCTGCCAGGCTCTCACCACCCTCACACCCAATCTGAATCTGCCCACTTCTAGTTTTGCTCCATTCCCTCCAATCCTATCCCTACCTGACAGCCTAAAAAGTCCCTCCCCAGCTTTCCTGTAGGCTCCCTGCAGGAGCTGTGGCTAAATTCCTATCAGCTAAGGAACATGCAGAGTGGCTTCCCCTCCTGCTGCTGCTGACTGAGGTGTTTTGTGCACTCCAGCTTTTGCCTGCTGCTAACTGAGGTGTTTTGTGCACTCCAGCTTTTGCCTGCAGTTTTATTTGTTGTTTGATTTCTCCAATTACTTTGGAGTTTAATCCCCCCAGGTGTTTTGGAGACCCTTGAGACAATAAGTGCTGTGTGCTCTGTAAGAGTAAGGGACCTGAGCTCGTGGAAGTGTTTTGGTTGGAAGAGTCCTCTAAGATCATCCAGTCCAACCATCAACCCAACACCACCGTGGCCACTGAGCCCTATCCCAAAGTGCCACATCCACAGCTTCTTGAACACCTCCAGGGATGGTGATTTCACCATCACCTCCCTGGCAGCTGTCATTGAACTATGGAGGAGCTGCTCCTGTAGCTGCCAGCCCTGTAGAACTGCCTGGTGACTGAGAGAAGCTTTGGGTGCCAGTGCAATTGCCTGGTTCTAATTCAGATGTTTGGTTTTGTTCTTTTGTTTTGCTTTGGTGGCTTCTTTAGCGTGGCCTCGTTGGACCCCCAGGACCTCCTGGCCCCCAGGGACCTCCAGGAGCACCTGGTGCTGAAGTCACACGAGAAGTCCTCCTGCAGGAGTTTAAGGAGATACTGAAAGGTAAAGACCGAGAGGACTTTGTGCTGTTGTGATCTGCTTTGGGTAAGCAGCAGGGCAGACACAGACCTGCCTTGGCAAACCCTTGCCTTGGAAAAATGCTTCACCAGGGCTGCTTTAAGTGCAGAAGTCTAAAGGCACAACTGATGCCTCCCAGGGCAGGCTCAAGCTCAGCTCTCTCTCTCTCTTCTCCTCAGAAGCCATCGAGCGCCGAGCATCCTTGGCCATCTCAGCCCACCCAAGCCAGCTGCCTCCACTCCTGCTCTCCTTGGAGGAAGTCTCACCCCACAGACGTGTGGAGGAGGCATTCCACTGCAAGCTAAAAGGACAAGTCACTGTAGATAAGAAGACCTTGGTAGAGCTCCAGAACTTCCAGTCGGTGAGAAGGGGTTGCAGTTACTGCCCAAACCTGTGCAGCTCCACAGCAACCACTGTGTGTGGCTCAGCCTTGGCTCCCCTGCTCTGCAGAGCTGCAAAGTGGCTCTGTAGGTCCTGGTGTAGATCCTGAAAGGGCAGACTGAGCCCAGATGATGAGGGGCTGGTGAGGAGAGGCTGAGGGGCCTGGGGCTGCTTAGTCTGCAGAAGAGAAGGCTGAGAGGGGATTTAATCAATGTNAATCTCTGAAGCTCAGCTGCAGCAATGCAGATATTTAGCTCTGAGTCCTTCCTCCTTGCAGCCCAACTGAGTCTCACCACAGTTGAGAGTGGAGTTCTAACAGGTCTGTGCAGGAGAGATCTGTCTCACAGGTCCAAACAGCAACCAGATCTTTTATTTCACTTGATGATGGAGGAAGACTTGTCCACATTTGGCATGGATCTGAAGGATCTGTTCTGTTTTTTAGTGCACACCCTCTTTAAATCCAGAGTGGGGAAGTGTCAGAGGCAGGCAGAAGCCACTGCTCATAGATTTGTGAGCCCAAATGAGGGCCACCACTTTGTCAGATGGACCACTCCTGATGCTCAACTCCTGTTTGATGGATGACCAAGAAAAACTCCCTGGCTGATTCCATTGTAGGCAGGTCCTAAGGACAAGCAGCCCAGCGTGGGGTGCTGTGGGCATGGTCACAAGCAAGCTGCTGAAATGCAAAGTGAGGCTTCTACCAAGCCTTGCTGCAAGCAGGATCTGAACTGGAAGTGTAAATGGTAGGAAAATCAGTATCTGGAATGAAATAGTTCTGTGGTAAGGAAGGAGACGTTGGGGACACAAAGGAGATGTTGGAGAGACAAAGGAGACGTTGGGGACCCCAAAGGAGATGTTGGGAACACAAAGGAGACGTTGGGGGCACCAAAGGAGAACGTTGGAGACACCAAAGGAGATGCTGGGGATGCAAAGGAGACGCTGGAGACCCCAAAGGAGATGTTGGAGACCCCAAAGGAGATGTTGGAGACCCCAAAGGAGATGTTGGGAACACAAAGGAGACGTTGGGGACACCAAAGGAGACGTCGGGGTCGCAAAGGAGACGTTGGAGACCCCAAAGGAGTACGTTGGAGACACCAAAGGAGATGTTGGGGACACCAAAGGAGAATGTTGGAGACACCAAAGGAGACCTTGGAGACACCAAAGGAGACGTTGGGGACACAAAGGAGACGCTGGGGTCGCAAAGGAGACATTGGAGACACCAAAGGAGATGCTAGGAATGCAAAGGAGACGTTGGAGACCCCAAAGGAGATGTTGGGGACACAAAGGAGACATTGGAGACCCCAAAGGAGATGTTGGGGACACCAAAGGAGACATTGGAGACCCCAAAGAAGACACTAGGAATGCAAAGGAGACGTTGGAGACCCCAAAGGAGATGTTGGAGACCCCAAAGGAATTGTTGAGGATGCAAANGGACACCAAAGGAGACATTGGAGACCCCAAAGAAGACACTAGGAATGCAAAGGAGACGTTGGAGACCCCAAAGGAGATGTTGGAGACCCCAAAGGAATTGTTGAGGATGCAAAGGAGATGTTGGGGTCATGAAGGACATATTTGGGTCACAAAGGAGATGTTGGGGATGCAAAGGAGACATTGGGGTTGCAAAGGAGGTGTTGGAGACACAAAGGAGATATTGGGTCACAAAGATGATGTTGGGGTCACAAAGGACATCTTGGGGTCACAAAGCTAGCAGCAGGAGGTCTTCAGACACGTGGTTGCTCCTGCAATGTGACAGGAAGAGCCTGAAGGCTATGAAGAGGAGTTTGGCTTTCCCCAGCAGGCTTTGCTAGCACTGTCTATGCTGAGCTTTCTTCCCAACTGCACCCAGCCCCACTTCTGAAGGCTCCTATCCAGCAGATCCTCTTCTCTGGAGCAGGGCTGCTGCTGGGACTTTTCACAGCTGCAGGACGAGAGGCAGTGGTTCTGTTCTAAGGAGGCTGCTTCCCTGGATCTCTCCCAAATGCACTTGTGGAAGCCTGGTTTGACAGCACTCTGGGTGCTGGCACGGAGGCAAGATTGTACTTGAAGAAGTGTGGGCAGGGGCAGGGAGATCTGCTGCCTCATTAATTAGGAGGGGAAAAGTGAATAAAGACATCTCAGCAAGGGATGCGTAGGCTGCAGCTTCCCAGGCTCAGTTATCATCTGCCCTAGCTCCTCTCTAATTGCTTCTGGCCCCAAAGCTGCTGTGGGAGGGCTGGCAGGCCCCTGGGTGCCAGCTTTTCATTTCAGCTCTGGGACAAGAAGTGTCTGGTTTTAGCTTGTGCTGTGAGCCAAGGGAATTTAGCAGGCAGGAAGAGAGCAGAGGATGCTCGTGCAAAGATGGAAATGCTGTGTCCAGACAGTCCTGGGGAGGGGGGGGAGAGAATTCTCCTTCCTTCCTGTCAGTTTGGCAGTGTGAAGAAGCCAAGGGATTGATACTTGCCAGTGAGGTGATAGGGATTGACTCCAGCTCCTGCATTTGGCCCTTAGCCAAGGGTTTTCTGAGACAGCAGAAGGAACCTGTGCTGAGAAGCAGCCAAACCCTTCTAGACTCTGTCACCTGAGTATGGTGGCTAAGTCACTCTGCCCTTGCCTGCTCAGACAGCATGGCAGCTTCCTCATCCTCCCATGCTAAATGCCCTCCAAGAGCATTCCCTTCCTCTCTTCCTCTCTGTCTCACCATCTCCTAAGCATCTGGACTTAGATGCTGATGCTTCTTCCCCCACACCTCTTCCTCCTGCATCTCACCCTCTGAGCTTTCAAACAACTGCCTCCCACAAAAGCCTTCAGAAGTTCCCTGCACAGCTGCAGCTCCTGACAGGCCATGGGAGTGGGACTGGCCCTGGGCTAGGGAAGGTCAGTGGCATCAGGTCATTGAAGGCTGAGGTGGCCTAGGGGCTTTGCATGCTGGAAGACCTCAGAAGGAGATCTGCTGCCTCTAGTGCCTTGAGGTCCAACTAAACTACAGGCCTGGGGCAGTGTGGCTGGAGAGCTGCTGGCAGAAAGGGATCTGGGGGGGTTATAATAGACAGGAGCTGAGTGTGAGCCCAACAGTGTGCCCAGGCGGCTGAGTGTGAGCCCAGCAGTGTGCCCAGGCGGCTGGGTGTGAGCCCAGCAGTGTGCCCAGGCAGCTGGGTGTGAGCCCAGCAGTGTGCCCNGAGGGTGGTTAGTGTGAGGAAGAGGAGGCTGAGGGCAGAGCTCATTGCTGTCTACAGCTACCTGAAGGGACTTTGTGGAGAGGCTGCTGCTGGGCTCTGCTCACAGGGAACTGGAGACAGAAGAAGGGGGAATGGCCTCAAGCTGAGGCTGGGGAGGTTTAGATTGGACATTAGGAAGAAGTTTTTCATGCAGAGAGTGTTCAGGGACTGGAATGAGCTGCCCAGGGAGGTGGTGGAGTCCCCCAGCCTGGCTGTGTTTCAGGGTGGTTTGGATGTGGTGCTTGGGGATGTGGTTTGAGGTGAATCTTATAGAGGAGGGTTCTAGGCTGTGCTTGGTGCTCCTGAGGGGCTCTGCCCACCTGGGTGTTCTGTCATTCTGCAGGTACCTCACCTGGCTCTTGGATTGTGTTGCTGCTGCAGGAAACTGCTGCACCCCTCACATGCTGGGGTCGCTGGGCAGGCTGACTCCTCCTCTTTCATTAATTATTTCTTTTAATCCCTTTCTTCAAGGGTCATCTTTTGCTTTCACTCACTGCACTGCTTTCACTCACTGCACTGCCTGCTCTGGCAGGGAGGTTAGGATGGATGATCTTTTGAGGGTTCTTTCTAGCCCCTGCCATTCTGTGATTACTTTCACTCATTGCATTTCCTCCACTCATTGCATTTCCTCCACTCATTGCATTTCCTCCACTCATTGCATTTCCTGCTCTGGCAGGGGGACTGGACTGGATGATCTTTTGAGGGTCCCTTCAAGCCCCTGCCATTCTGTGATTGCTTTCACTCATTGCATTGCTTTCAGTGCTCAGCACCAAAAAGCCAAACTGGCAGTTCCCATCCCAATTGTCTGTGCATGGCTCTTATTTCCTACCCAGAATGAAACCATGGAGAGTGTGAGGGCTGGGAGATAAATTGAGGAGGAGAAGCTGACCCTGGCTTCCACTGCCAGGCACTGTCTTGTCTGTTTGCTGCTGGGCTGCCAACTGAAATATCTGTGTGCAGGTAGCTGCCTTCTCAGAGCTCAAGCCCTGCAGTGAGCACAGTGCTGGCAGGCAGCAGATGCAGCAGGGAGCTCAAATGGTCATGGGGTTTCATGGAATATTTTGCCCCAAAGACAACCTCTCCCTGCATTGCCTGTTTTCTGTGGAGCAGAAGCAGAGCTAAAGCCACAGAGGGCATGAAGAAACAGGAATGGTTTATCAGTGTTAATTTACTGGTGCCTGAAATTGCCTCCCATGCTCAGCCAGTGGTTTGGGAGCTATGCTGCTGGTTCTGCTAACCAAGAGTGGGAGGAAGGAACTCTGCAGTGCAGCTTTGCACAGGCAGAGCTTGGATCTGCTCTTTGAGTGAGGCGAATCAAAAAGAGCATGAGCAAAAGGGATGCTGTGGTGGTAGAATAAGGAAGGAATCAGCCTGCTTCTGCTGTCTGCCTTCTTAGGTTAGCTGTTCTCTTGCCCATGTGTGCTTGCAGCCCAGAAGGCCAACCCTACCCTGGGCTGCATCAAGAAGAGTGTGACCAGCAGGATGAGGGAGGGGATTCTGCCCCTCTGCTCTGCCCTGCTGAGACCCCACCTGCAGCACGGTGCTCCCAGCATAAGAAGGAGATGGAGCTGATGGAGCAGGTCCAGAGGAGGCCACAAAGATGATCAGAGGGCTGAAGAGCTTCTCCTGTGGGAACAGGCTGGCAGAGTTGAGGCAGTTCGACCTGAAGAAGAGAAGGCTCCAGGGAGACATTAGAGCAACCTTCCAGTACCTGAAGGAGAGCTGGGGAGGGACTTTTGACCAGGGCTGGGAGCATTAAGATGAGAAGGAATGGATTAAAGCTTGAGGAGGGCAGATTGAGACTGGAGATGTGGAAAAAATTCTTTCCAGTGAGGGTGGTGAGACATTGGCACAGCCTGCCCAGGGAGGCTGTGGATGTCCCCTCCCTGGAGGTGTTCAAGNTGCTCCCCAACCTCCCTGGGAGACCTGTGCCAGTGTCTCACCACCCTCACTGCAAACAACTTCCTCCTAACATCCACTTTCAATCTCCCCTCTGCCACTTCAAACCCATTCCCCTTGTCCTGTCATTCCAGGCCCTTGTCAATAGTCCCTCCCCAGCCTTCCTGGAGCCCCCTTCAGATCCTGCAAGGCCACTCCAAGCTCTCCTGGAAGCCTTCTCCTCTCCAGGCTGCACAGCCCCAACTCTCTCAGCCTGTCCTCACAGCAGTGAGGTTTTTTTTCTGTAATATAAGACCACAGCTCAAATCTTGCTAAATAAGCACTGGGAGTGAGCTTTGCCTGGGGTTTGCTGGATGAGAGGCAGGTTGGTCCTTTCCCTTCTTCCACCCTACAGTAACTCCAACCAAACACCAGCAGACCCAAATATTTGCAGCTTTGCTTCCTTTCAAAAGGGAAAGCTAAATAAATTCTGCCTGCCCTGGGAGCTGGCAAGGTCTGGTTGTGAGGAACCAGTTTAAATCCCTTCTGGGGCTTGAGAACAAAGCTGCTCTGCTAGGGTTGGGGTTTTCTTAGTGTAAGACCACCTGTGGCAACACTGCTATGGATTTGTGCAGTCTCATGCCCCTTTTGCCATCTAGACTTGGCTGCTCAAGGCTTCATCCAACCTGGTCTTGAACACCCCCAGGCAGGAGGCAGCCACAGCCTCCCTGATCAGCCTGGTCCAGACTCTCACCACCCTCCTACTGCAGAACTTCTTCCTCAGCTCCAGTCTCACCCTGCTCTGCCTCAGCTCCAAACCATTCCCCCTTGTCCTGGCTCTGGACACCCCCAGCAAAAGTCTCTCTGCAGCCTTCCTGCAGGATCCCTTCAGGCACTGGCAGGCAGCTCTGAGGTGCCCCTGGAGCCTTCTCCTCTCCAGGCTGCACCCCCCCAGCTCCCTCAGCCTGTGCTCACAGCAGAGCTGCTCCAGCCCTTGGAGCATCTTTGTGGCCTCCTCTGGCCTCACTCCACAGCTCTGTGTCCTTCTGATGCTGGAGACAGCAGAAGTGGAGGCAGGATTGGAGGTGAGGTCTCAGCAGAGCAGAACCAAGGAGCAGAATCTCCTCTCCTGCCCTGCTGCCCACACTCCTCTTGCTGCAGCCCAGGAAGGTGCTCAGGGTGCTCAGAGTGCCCTTGTGGTGGAAGCAGAGGCTGCCTAATGTTCTTGCTTGGCCTGCTGAAGCCACTGCTGCTCCTCCCCAGCTCTAGCCAGCTTCATCTGGGGCAGGCCAAAGCAAACAATAAACATCACTCCAGAGTTTATTTTAGTCTGAGTCAGATAATCTGCTGTGAGTTTGACTTCAGAGTGTTTCCTTGCCCCGAGGAGATGCTGTGTGCTCTGTTTACTAAGGGTTGGCTTGTTCTGCAGAATCCCAGGCTAGAACCAAATGAAACTCAATATGGAATCTGTAGGAGTCCAAACATTTATCCTTTAACAGCATCAGAGACATCTAATTTAGACCTCAAGTAGCCAGAAAGCCTCTGGGGATCCACATGAGTCAATCACAGAATGAAAGGACCTCTGGAGATCATCAAGTCCAACCTCCCTGCCAAGGCAGCTTCACCTAGGAACATAGCCAGGTGGGGTTGGAGTGTCTCCAGAGATGGAGGCTCCACCACCTCTCTGGGCAGCCTGCTCCAGAACCCTGAAATTAAGCAAGTTCCTCCTCATGCTTAGATGGAACTTCTGGTGTTCAGCTTTGTGCCTGTTACCTCTTGTCCTGCTGCCTGGCCCCATCCTCCTGACTCCCACCCTGGAAGTATTTGCAAGCCTTCATGAAGTTGCACCTCAGTCTTCTCTTTTCCAGCCTAAAAAGCCCCAATTCTCTCAGTCTTTCCTCATCAGAAGCATCTTCCTCTCCCTTCAGCATCTGTGCTTGTATCATAGAAACAGTGGACAAGGTTCCATGGGGAACTTCCATCTAGGAGGTCTTTGGGAGCAGTAGAGACCTCCTGACTCAAACAAGGGGAGATCAGTGGAGGCTAAAGTCCATCAGGACCAGGAGAGCACAGGGATGCAGTTAGCACAGGATGAGTTAGAAGAGTTCAGCAGTGAGCAGGAAGGATACTTTGGGCTCTCATTCTGATCACTTTGACTTTGGTGAGCAGCCAGTGCTGAGAGAGAGCTCATCTGGAAGGTGTGTTCTGGAGACAGAAGGTTCTTCATCTTCCATCTCATAGAATCATGGAATCAGTCAGTGTGGGAAGGGACCACAAGGAGCAGCCAGTTCCAACCCCCCTGCCATGCCCAGGGACACCTCACACTAGCTCAGGCTGGCCACAGCCTCATCCAGCCTGGCCTTAAACACCTCCAGGGATGAGGCTTCCACCACCTCCCTGGGCAACCCCTGCCAGGCTCTCACCACCCTCATGCTCAACAACTTCTTCCTAACCTCCAGGCTGACTCTCCCCATTTCCAGCTCTGTTCCATTCCCCCCAGTCCTATCACTGCCTGACAGCCTAAAAAGTCATGCACAGAACCTTTCTTTGTCAGGGGCAGAGGTCAAGGCTGGGAGTGCTGGGTTCAGGGTCTGCTTTTCTTGCCCTACAGCCTCTGGCCAAAGGAGCTTTTCTCCGGGGGACAGGATTGAACCTGGCAACAGGACGCTTCACAGCCCCCGTGTCCGGCATCTACCAGTTCTCAGCCAATGTCCATGTGGGTGAGTGTTGTCCACGTGGGTGTTGTCCACGTGGGTGAGTGATGTCCGTGCTGTCCATGTGAGTGTTGTCCACGTGAGTGTTGTCCACACTGGTGAGTGCTGTCCATGTGAGTGTTGTTCATGTGAGTGTTGTCCACACTCGTAACTGTTGTCCACGTTGAGTGTTGTCCATGTGAGTGCTGTGCTGGTGAGTGCTGTCCATGCTGGTGAGTGTTGTCCAGGTGAGTGTTGTCTATGTCAGTGAGTGCTGTTTAAAAACCTTTCTCTGTACTGCTTGAGAGGAGCAGGGAGCTCTCCTCTCACTGGGTGGAGAGCCCTCAGTGCCCTGTGTGTGCCTAGAAGCCTGTGCACTGGCAGCCCATTGCAGTGAGCTTCCCCTTGGCTACCATGAGCCAAACTCTTGTCCTTTGAGCTGGGTCCTTTCCCAGGCTGAGAGCCACAGCAAGGCTGCTCCTGCAAACCAACCACACCAACACTGCTTAAGTGTGTTAGCATAGAGGCACTGCTGCTGGGCTCAGCCTTGGCCAGCAGCAGAACCATCTTGGAGCTGGTTGGCATTGGCTTGATCAGACACAGGGGAAGGTTCCAGCAGCTCCTCACAGAAGCCATCCCTGCCACATCCCATACCTTGCCATGCCACCCCAGTACAGGAGTGAGACGTTTAAGCCCAACCCCTAGCAAGTGGTGGTCTGCCTTGTTGTGAAAGTGCTTGTGTTTGACAGACACAGTCAGGTTGGTAAAGACCCTCAGCACCATCAAGTGGGACACTGGAACAGGTTGCCCAGGGAGGTGGTTGAGGTCCCTTGCCTGGAGATATTCAAGGTGAGGTTCGACAGGGCCTTGGGCAACCTGCTTTAGTTGAGGACATCCCTGCTGACTGCAGGGTTGGACTGGATGACCTTTGGAGGTCCCTTCCAGTCCAGACCATTCTATGATTCTATAAGTCCCTACTCTCCATAGCTCACCCCTAAACCCCATCCCCAAGCACCACCTTTTAAACACCTCCAGGGATGGGGACTCCACCACCTCCCTGGGCAGCCTGTGCCAGTGCCTGACCGCTCTTGCTGGGCAAACATTTTTTTTTTTCCCCTGTTGTCCAGCCTAAACCTGCCCTGCTGCAGCTGGAGGCCATTGCCTCTTGCTCCACTGCTGATTGTCTCTTTTCTTCTGCTGCTTCCCCCAGACCACAGTGAGCTGAAGAGCAAAGTGCAGCTGCGAGCCAGGGACAACGTCCGGGTGCTGATCTGCATCGAGTCCCTGTGCCACCGCTACACGTGAGTCACTGCCCTGCCCCACGTGGGCTCCACCAGCTGTGGGGATCAGCTTCTCCAGCAGTGCATTTCCAGAGAGTCATACAATGTCAGGGGCTGGAAGGGACCTTAAAAAAATCATCTGGTCCAACCCCCCTGCCAGAGCAGGATCACCCAGAGCAGATCACACAGAACGCATCCAGGTGGTTCTTGAATGTCTCCAGAGGGAGACTCCACAACCCGCCTGGGCAGCCTGTTCCAGGGCTCTGTCATCCTCACAGGGAAAAAAATTCTTCCTCAGGTTCACATCAAACTTCCTATGCCTCAGCTTCCAGCCATTGCCCCTTGCCCTGTCACTGGGCATCACCCAGCAGAGCTGGCTCCAGCCTCCTGGCACTCACCCTGCACATATTGATAAAGATGAATGAGGTCTCCTCTTAGCCTCCTCCTCTCCCAGCAGCACAGCTCCAGCTGCCTCAGGCTCTCCTCATAAGGAAGATGCTCAACTTCCTTCATCACCTTTGTGGTTCTGTGCTGGACTCCCTCAAGCAGCTCCTGTCCTTCTTGAGCTGGGAGGGGGGGCAGAACTGGACACAGTACTCCAGATGCAGCCTCACCAGGGCAGAGCAGAGGGGCAGGAGAACCTCCCTCAACCTGCTACCCACAGACCTTCTAATCCACTTCAGGATGGCATTGCCCCTCCTGGCCACCAGAGCACATTGCTGGCTCATGCCCATCCTGCCATCCCCCAGGGCTCCCAAGTCCTTCTCCCCTTCACTGCTCTCCAGCAGCTCAGTCCCCAGCCTATCCTGATCCCTGGGGTTGTCCTTTCCCAGGTGCCAGACTCCACCCTTGCCCCTGCTGAACTTCATTCAATTCCCATAGAATGGCTTAGGTTGGAAGGGACCTGAGAGATAATCTGCCTTCCATGGGCAAGCTTGGCTTGCTCAGGAGGGGTTTGTCACAGAATTAAGCAGGTTGGAAAAGACCTCTAAGATCATTGAGTCCAACCTAGCACCTAACACCTCCTAATTAACTAAGCCATGGCACTCAGTGCCTCATGCAGCCTCCTCTTAATCACCTCCAGGGATGGTGACTCCACCACCTCCCTGGGCAGCCCATTCCAATGCCAATCACCCTTGGTGGGGAGAACTTCTGCCTAACACCCAGCCTGAACCTGCCCTGGCACAGCTTGAGGCTGTGTCCTCTTGTTCAGTCCCTGGGTGCCTGGCCGCAGAGCCCAACCCCAGCTGGCCACAACCTCCCTTCAGGTAGCTGCAGACAGCAATGAGGTCTGCCCTGAGCCTCCTCTTGTGCAGGCTGCACACCCCCAGCTCCCTCAGCCTCTCCTCACAGGGCTGTGCTCCAGGCCCCTCCCCAGCCTTGCTGCCCTTCTCTGGGCACCTTCCAGCACCTCAACACCTTTCTTAAATTGAGGTCAGGCTTTGTTGGAAGGAAGGAGCCCCTGGGCTGGGCTGAAGTGCACCCAGCAGAGGGCAATGCTGCTTGCACAGAGTGGGCACCACCTCTGCTTGTGACTGCAGGGAAAATCAGGGACACACAGAACAGTTTGGGTTGGAAAGGGACCTCGAAGATGGTCTGTGGCATGGAAGGAAGAAGGGTGGAGGGCTGGGAACCTGTCTGGACAGACATTCTCCTGGCACAGGCTGAGCTGCTACCTGTGCTTGTGGAATTTCCTGGGGATGACAGTGTACAGTCATTCATTTGAGGGAGCTGCAAGAGGCCCCAGGGCGTTTGCCTGCCAGAGATGGAAACTGGGAGGCAAGGAGACAGTTGGAGAAGGAGAGATTAATGGTGGGAAGTTCCCACCCAAGTCAGGCTTTTGGCAGGATATGACACACAGACTGAGCTCTTTTGTCAAGGTGGTGCCAAGTGACTTGCTCTCTCTGGGCCAAATTGCCCCTACCTTTGATGCACATTTATTTCCCTGCTAGGGGGCTGGAAACAGCAGGTTTGCACTTGCTAGGTGTTGTCACCACCACCTCATGGAAAAGAAAGAAAAAAAAAAGGGGGAGAAAAAGGGTTGGTTTTCTTAGGAAAACAACTACATCTGCTCCCACTGGCTAGGCAGGCTCCAGAAGAACCAGCCAGGTGTGGAGCTCTGCTTTGGAGCTGAGCTTACAGGGCTTGTGCTGGGTGTTGCTGTCTCAGGCACTTCCTCACGCCCTGAATCCTGTACAGAGGAGCTGGGTCAGAGTTCTGGCAACAGAGGATGCCACAGAAATCAGCCCTGCTACATAGAATCATAGAATGGTAAGGTTGGAAGGGACCTCAAAGCTCATCCAGTTCCCCCCCCCTGCCATAGGCAGGGACACCTCCCACTAGAACAGGTCACTAAAGGCTTGGTCCAACCTGGATGAGGTCCAGACAATGCAGCTCAGGGCACACAGGAACACATCCAGACAGGCCTGGAAAGGCTCCACAGAAGGAGACTCCACAGCCTCTCTGGGCAGCCTGTGCCAGGGCTCTGGGACCCTTCCAGGCAAGAAGTTGCCCCTTGTGTTGAGCTGGAACCTCCTGTGCTGCAGCTTCCATCCATTGCTGCTTGTCCTCCCTCCATCTGCTGGCCACCCTCAATGCCCTCCAGGATCCCATTGACCTTCTTGGTCCCAAAGGCACATTGCTGTGCCATGGAGAGCTTCTTGCCCACCAGCACTCCCAGCTCCTTCTCCACAGGGCTACCTTCCAGCAGATCACCTCCCAGACTTCAGTCTGGAGAGGAAAAGGCTCCCAGGTGACCTTCTTGTGGCCTTGCAGGGTCTGGAGGGGGCTACAAGAAAGCTGGGGAGGGACTTTTTAGGCTGTCAGGTAGGGATAGGACTGGGGGGAAATGGAACCAAGCTGGAAATGGGGAGAGTCAGACTGGAGGTTAGGAAGAAGTTGTTGAGCATGAGGGTGGTGAGAGCCTGGCAGGGGTTGCCCAGGGAGGTGGTGGAAGCCTGATCCCTGGAGGTGTTTAAGGCCAGGCTGGATGAGGCTGTGGCCAGCCTGATGTAGTGTGAGGTGTCCCTGGGCATGGCAGGGGGGTTGGAACTGGCTGCTCCTTGTGGTCCCTTCCCTCCCTGACTGATTCTATGGTTCTGTGATTCTGCACTGGTGCAGTTTATTATCCCTCCCCAGGTGCAGAACTCTGCACTTAGCCTTGTTGAACCCCAGTAGGTTTCTCTTTGGTGTGCAGGTGAATCTAAAAGGCAGGTTTAGCACCTGCTCAAGTGTGGAGGGTGTAAATTACAGGACCTTGAGAAAGGCCACTCAGAGAGAAGGTAACTCCCCAGCTGCTGACTCCAGCATCCTGAATGCTCTGCAGGTCCTCATGAGACACAACAGCCAGGACAAGGCTCTGCCACTCTCCATTCAAGGCTGCTGCTGGAATCAAACCCACAGCCCAGCTCTTTGGGTACAGGTGGTGCCACCAGGTCCTATTGCTAGGGTGGCCATGAGGCTGTTGCCTGCCTTAAACTGTTTTATTTCTCTTTTGCTGCTGTTTAGGTCTTTGGAAGTCATTGCTGGTCTGGAAAGCAACAGCAAAATCTTCACCATCTATGTCCATGGCTTACTGCAGCTGCAGGTAAGGCCATGCAGAGAGGGAATCCTTCTGCTGTGCCAAGGCTGAGCTGTGCCCAGCAGCTGGGGAAGGTTTTATTAACTCCTCCTTAGAATGCCTCACCTGGGTGGCAGGACAGGGACTAGAGAGGCTCTGTGGCAGGAACAAAGCCAGGGTTTGTGCTGCACCTTCTGATCTTAACCTTCTGATCTGTGACAGCAGATATTGCCCTGCCTTCAAACCTCCCCTTGCACAATCATCTCCTGCTTCCTAGAAGGGGAATCTGAAGCAATTTGTCACCCAGGAAGGTGCTGGTGCCAATGCCAGGATGCCAGGGTGGGGTTGGAGCTTGATGATCTTCAGGATCCCTTCCAAGCCAAATCATTCTATGGATAAGGATCCAGAAAAACCTTTTTCACTAAATCAAAGCTGCTGCTGCTGTGCTGCAGGAAAAAAAAAATGTTTGGGCAGATCCTTGCCCTCAGGAGCCACAGAAAACCGCCTCTGGTTTGTAGCCCTCCCTTGGACTCTCTCCAGCAGATCTCTGCCCCTCCTGAACTGGGGCAGAGAACCCAATATTCCAGCTGAGGTCTCTCCAGGGCAGAGTAGAGGATCCCAGGCTCACAGGATGTCAGGGGTTGGAAGGGACCCAAAGAGCTCATCCAGTCCAACCCAACCACCTCCGATGGTTTTCTGTGGCTCCTGGGGGCAAGGATCTGCCCAAACACTTTTCCCCATGCTAGCAAAAAATGCTTTTTTTTCCCCTCCCCCCCTTCTTTTCCATGGGATGAGGTCTCAGGTATTGTCTTTTTCCCTCTTTGCCCCCACTGCAGGCTGGCCAATACACCTCCATATTCGTGGACAACAGTGCTGGAGCTCCTCTCACCATCCAGAACGGCTCAGATTTCATGGGCATGCTGCTGGGTGCATAGCATCACCCTGCAAGCAGGGGAGGAGACAAACTAGAGCCTGGCAGTGACTGAAGAAGAAACCTTCACTTGGACTCTTGGAGACTGCTTCCCCTAACCCTTGGCATCTTTTAAACCAAACCAAAGAGCCTTTTTATTTCCCCACCCCCACCCCCTTTTCACAGCTTGCTTTCAGAGGCTGCTGCTTGTTGAGGTCCACATCAGCTCCTTCATCATGCCCCACTCCCTCCCAACAAAAAAAAAGCTTTTATGACTCAGAAACCAACTCTGCCCTATTTAAGTTGTGCTCCTCCACCAGATGCTCGCTGAGGGGTTTGGGATTTGCTGCATTCTAACTTTCCTTTCACGGTGCCACTTGTAACCAGCATGACTTTGTGGGGTGTTTGGCTTTGTAAATGAAGGATTGAGAGGGGGTGGGGGGCAGTAAAATAGTGACTGTGTTCTGTGTGTTGTGGAGCAAAGGAGACAAGGATTTGCCAGCCAAGCTGCTGCTCTTTCCCCACCCCTTCTCCCCATACAATATAAATGGTGCAGGCCCTCTCTGGTGGTCAGAGTTGGATGTGTTTGACAAGAGGGATGTTGAACTCTCTGGCACTGCCTGCTTCATGAGGCTGAGCTCTTAAAGTGTGATTGTTTGGGTTTTTTTCTAGCTAAATCACAGAGTTCACCAGGTTGG
>WBNM01003086.1:0-11986 GCA_013399055.1 Ramphastos sulfuratus
CTGTACTAGTGGGAGATGTCCCACTAGTGTGCCTATGGCAGGGAGTTGGAACTAGATGATCCTTGAGGTCCCTTCCAACCTTACCATTGTATGATTCTATGATTCTATATGCTTGGTGCATTTGAGGTACCAGTGGCTTGGCTCCCAGTTACATGGGCTGAGAGCACACTGCACTGCCAAATGGGATGTCTATAAGATTTGGCAGTGGAAAGCTATTTCAGTTTAACTTTCCAGTTTCTTGATAGAGTTGAACTGGTTTCCAGACCACCATCAAGTGACTGTGCCTTGATTTCCCTGTATACTAGATGAGTAAAATGA
Organism: Ramphastos sulfuratus; assembly: GCA_013399055.1. NCBI lineage: Eukaryota > Metazoa > Chordata > Aves > Piciformes > Ramphastidae > Ramphastos > Ramphastos sulfuratus. The sequence goes on from WBNM01003086.1 coordinate 319, forward strand.
TACTAATGTGCTTAGAAGGTTAGTTGGAGATTCATGAAGAAGAAAGGACACCATCAGAGAAAAGGCCAACCTCATCTTTAAGTGTTCTTCTTACCTGTATGATCTTATATTAATAATGTTCTGGCCCATTAATGTCAGTAGTGTCAAGTGATCATGGATAGAAAATGAAGTCAGCAGGAGGGAAAGTGCATTCATATCTGCAAAAAAAAATAAAATCATGTACAGAAATCACAGAAACACAGAATCACAGAATGTCAGGAGCTGGAAGGGACCTCTAAAGATCATCTAGTCTAACCCCCCTGCCAGAGCAGGATCTCCTATACCAGATCACACAGGAATGTGTCCAGGTGGGTTTTGAATATCTCCAGAGAGGGAAACTCCACAATGCTCCTGGGCAGCCTGTTCTAGTGTCACCCTCACAGGGGAAAAATTGCTCCTCATGTTTAAATGAAATTTCCTATGCTTCATCTTCCACCCATTGCCCCTTGTCCTGTCATCGGGTATCACCGAGCGGAGCCTGGCTCTGTCCTCCTGGCACTCACCCTTTACATATTTACAAACTTGATGAGGTCACCCCTCAGTTTCCTCTTCTCCAAGCTAAAGAGCCACAGCTCCCTCAGTCTCTCCTCATAAGAGAGATGCTCCATTCCTTTAATTATCTTTGTGGAATGCCTGAATGTAAGTGATGGGCAGTCTTGTCTGAAAGCAACAGTGAGAGCTGTAAGACCAAGTAACTCACTTTGAAAATTACAGATGAGAGCTTGCTGCTTGGGTTAGTTTTGTTTGTTTGTTTGCTTGCATTTTGTTGTTGTTGTTGTGTGCTTGTTTGGTTGGTTGTTTTTCTTTGGGTCCTTCAGGGAAGTGCATGATGACTGAACAATCAGCTTCACAAACAAGACTGAGAGTTTGAGCTGTATTTTATCCCAGCCAGCACATTTTCAAGAGAATCACTAAAGTGGTTGTAAGAAAGCACTGGAAACATGATTCCTGGAAGTAATTCCCATCTGTCATGTTGAATTATAGAGAGACTTAGAGCTGCTAAGTTTTCTGTGTCTCTGTTTAATCCTCTGTAAAGCAAGGAAGGTAAAACATATCCTTGAAGGATATAGAGAGTTACCAAAATGATATTGTGAAAGATTTCCTGTCTATTTGAAGAGGTGAGCTGTCTAGTTCGAGGGATTAGTGCTCTGCTGTGATGAAGCAATTTATTTTCCTAGATAAAACAAGGCAAAATCCTGTAACTTGGTGCTTCACTACTGATGACTGACAGCTCACTTTAAATTCATAATTATAGCCCAAACCCACATCCATTTCTTCATAGTAAGTGTTTGGATGTGTGTAATTGTGATGTAAGAAGAAACTGTTTAGCCCACTTCTTTAATTTTAGTAAAGAGGAGTAAAGGAACAGTGTGAGCTAATGCTGCAGTTTCAAACGAGCACCATCAAAACAAAATATATGTATTTTACTTTCCTACATATTACACATTTCCCAGGTTATGTTAGAGATACACATTCACTTCATATGTAATGTATTTGTATTTTCTGGTTCTGCTCCAAGACATTTTACCATTATTCTGCCAGGACTGTATGTTGTCTGACCACTTCCCTGTTGCAATTAAGGACTGAAACCACTTGCTTACGCACAACGGAGACCATCATACCTAACCCCAAAGGAGGCCAGAAACTCCTAGCACACTGCATTTCCCAGACCAACCAGGAGGCCCAGGGCACAGAAGGACAGTGTGCTATTTGCAACAAGGGTTGGCACAATCACAATCCACATGAGCAAAGCACTTTGAAATAATAATAATAATAATAATAATAATAAAAAAAAACCCATCAAACAAAACCCCCGAAACACAAAGAAGCAAATGAAGGCTTCCAGGAGACCTTAGAGTAGCCTTCCAGTATCTGAAGGGGGCCTACAGGAAGGCTGGGGAGGGACTATTGCCAAGGTCTTGTAATGACAGGACAAGGGGCAATGGGTTTGAACTGGCAGAGGGGAGATTTAGACTGGATGTTAGGAGGAAGTTCTTTGCAGTGAGGGTGGTGAGGCACTGGCACAGGTTGCCCAGGGAGGTTGTGGCTGCTCCCTCCCTGGAGGTGTTGAAGGCCAGGTTGGAGGAGGCCTTGAGTGAGCTGTACTAGTGGGAGGTGTCCCTGCCTATGGCAGGGAGTTGGAACTAGCTGATCCTTGAGGTCCCTTCCAACCTTACCATTCTATGGTGGAGTAGGGGATTTAATGTACCTTACAGAGAGGTACTGCCTGAACTTTCATAACTGAATAAGATAAATTACTTCAAAATAATTTTGTTAGGAAAATGTAAACAAAGAGACAATCTCAAGGAGCAATGTTCAACCAAAAGCTTTTCTTCAAGTTGTGAAGAGTATATTTGGCAGTTACTCTGCAGAATAACAGATATTAGAATGCATCAGGAATAGTGTGGCNGCTTTCACAAGTCACACAGCCTGCCCTGAGAGTTTTACTTTGTTCCTCCTCCCCGTTCTCTGCTTTTCCTCCTTTCTTCCTCTCGTGCCAAAGCCAGGAGGAGATAACAATGCTACGGGGTGCTGAAGATAGGATGTAAGAGAGCAGGCAGTTTCTACCTCTGTATGGAAATATTTGAGTTGTTTGAGTCAGTCCCATTGTACCAAATGAATTTAAAAGTGAGCAGCATAAAATAAAGTAAGAGCCAGAGTCATGCAACTGGGAAGATGAAAGTGATTGCTGAGTTCAGGCTATAGTTTTCACATGTGTGTGCACATATATGTGGGGTCTGGGGATAGTAATAATCAATTATGTCAATCAAACCATTGAATTGATCTTTATTTTCTCATAAAGCAAATCTTGCCATGTTCCAGAACTGCAGTGACTTGTGCGTGAATTGAGTGATCTGTGCTGAAAATGATCTTTGTAGCCATTTGTTCCATCTCTTCCTCAAGGCTCATGTCTAAGGGCTTTAAAATGAAAATCAGTTTGAGTTGCCAGAAAATACAAACAAAACCAGAACAGGATCCAATTGTTTTGAGTATCCAAGTCCACGTGGCAACATTTCTGAAATGTGCTTACACAGTTATAGCCTGAGGACATGATGTTTTCTCAGGATGAGGAAACACTGGAGGAGGAAGAGGACTCTCAAATGACAAACTGTCACAGATAATGCAACCACATATACAGAGACTGGAAGTGTGGGGAGTGCTCTTTGTGCACATTTAGCTTGAAAGTGATTGTATGTGATGATTTGGGAGTTACCCACCCCCCACACTCTGTAAAATCCCCCAGACNGAGAGATCAATTCAATAGTTAGAGGAAATAAATTACTAGGTTAACTTTTCCCCCCCTCTGAATTTTCTTATTAGCCTGAAGCAAGTCACAGTTTGAAAAGAAGAAGCTGTTTGAATTTATTGTGTTCTGGAGCCATTAATTATAGTGTGTCCCACATGGTTTATTTATCTTAGATCTGCGTGTTGAAAGACTGACCCTCATGGACATAAAAAAGATGATCTAGCTTCATCTGTCTCACCATGCTTTGTGGCTCAAGTCCTTGTGGTAGGGCACTTCCCCAGACTACATGACACAGCCAGATGTGAAATGGATACTGGGCTATGAAACAGCACTGATTTCAGATGTCAGCCTTCACACTTCATAAAATAGGGAGCATATTATAGTGTACGTTAAATTCTAGAGCAAATAATACCAAATGGCTGTGTGGATGTATTGTAGATTTGAATGCTCTGGCAGACTGTATTTGGAAATATTCTCTAAATTTTCTCTGTCCCTGCTCTGAGACTGTGGTGAGTAGAAGAGAGACCAGCTGTCCAGCTTTGTTTTTCTAAGCCATTGACTAAACAGTGAGTTCATGTTCAAGATAACTGTGGGGAACCAGTTCATGAACTTCTTGAACTCTGCTGTCCATAAGTGTGGTGATGGAACAGAAAACCTGCCATTTAATTAACACTGAATTTTGTAATTAGAAATTAACATCAGACCAAGTGGGTTTTTTTTCATTAAAAGATGTCTGGAAAGCAAAAATAAATAAAAGTGCTAAGATAGCCAGCTTAGTTGGCTTTTTGCCAGGGAAAGACATTGGTTTGTAAAACAGGGAGATAAAACCATCACCTATATAGTACAAGGACTTGCAGTGTATGTGGCTCCAGTGCCAGAGCATTTGCATGGAGCAGACTTCTCTCTGTTCTCCTTTCCAGATTCATTTCCCAGTTTGCAAAATGATTAATTCACAGGTCTTTCCACTAGTGGTGTCTGTTGCTGCCAGAGTTTCAAACTTCCTATTTTCTTTGTGGGATTCAGTTCTGTGCCAATTACAGGCAGAATGGAAATTAGTCTCTGAGGAAAGAAAGCTGCATAGAGCTTGAAGTTGCAATCTCCTACTGCAGTTTCAGCCCCCAAGCCTCCTCAACCGGGTTGGTAACAATGCCTGGATGTTGAACCTTTGTCTAATACAAAGTCCTATTATACTTTTTAAAATGGCATGAAATAGTCTTACTGTATAGATCCACATACTCTGCTCCCCTAGACTAGAAACCACAGAATTCCACTGTGCTTCAAGGTACATGCACCTTGCACAAGCAGAGAAGCATCTTTTCCTTAGTATTAGAAAGTGCTTGACATCCATGATCAGAAGTCAACATGAAAGAAAGGCTGAAAAGACCTTCTGAGATAGACCCTTGCTATTGCAAGACTTAAAAAAGTACTTAAATAGTCCCTTTCACAGATAGATTAAAGTCTATCTAGTGAGGTTTCTAGAAAGTTTCCCTGATTCCTGCCCTAACCGGCAGATTATTCCAGACTATCACTCCATAGATGGATAAAAGAAGAGCAATGAAGGTAGTGAAGAGTCACAGAGGAAAAAAGTCTTATGAGGGACACTTGAAGGAACAGGGCTTGTAAGGAGGCTAAGAGGAGACCTTATCACTCCCCACAACTACCTAAAAGGAGGTTGCAATGAGATGGGTTTTGTTCTCTTTTCCCAAGTAAGAAGTGATAGGAAGAGAAGGAATCGCCTGAATTTGCACCAGGGGAGGTTCAGGTTAGATATTTGGAAAAAATGGTTGTCAAGCATTGGAACAGGGTGCCCAGGGAAGTGGTGAAGTCACCATCCTTGGAGGTATTTAAAAGATATGTAGATGTGGTGCTTAGGGGCATGGTTTAGTGGTGGACTTGGCAGCATTAGGTTAATGGCTGGACTTTATGATCTTAAGAGTATTTTCAAACCTAAATAATTCTATGAAAGTTTCTGATTTCCTAGTTAAACATATTCCTTGACAGTTTGTATCCACTTATTTGTCTGTAGACTATTAGTTTAAATAAGCTTTTTTTTTTTCTCTCTCTGATATACTTAATATATTTATGGCTAGCAATTATACCTCCTCAGCCTTGACTTTGAAAGCTTTTCACTCCTTTGATATTCTGGTGTCATTCTCTGTTCTGTTTCTAGTTTGAAATCATCTTTCTTAAGTGTGGGTAGCAGACTGGGCTAGACTGTGAGATGTCACTGGTGCCTTAACACTGTCCCTCATGGAAATGGAACTGGAACAAAAGAATTGTACCTAGACTCTCACCCAGCTTCACCTGTTTGCCTTTGAGGAAATAAAGCAAATGCAAACAGTTCAAACTATAACTAGCAGTAAGTCCACGACTAACAAAGTATTATTTTCACAGTTTGCCTTTACATGAGGCATCAAAGTATTTTCTGATACAGAATTAGGATCCAGATCTTTAGAAGTGTGCCAAAATAAACAGCAGCGTTCCCTGTTTCGGTTCATTCTTTTGTTGTGCTGTTGTATGATGAAGCAGAACAGGCTGTAACTGTCTGGAAGTAGCTCTTCATGAAGGAACTATCCTGTTTCTTCAGGCCTCAAGATAAATGATACTGACAGAGTTGGTTTCTACTTCCACTGTACCTGAAACCACTGCTGATTCTGTGCACTCTTGCTGCACTTGAGGTTACACAAGGTTTAGCACTACTTATCTACTGATAGCTGATTGTTACAAGTAAAAGGCAACAAGTACAAGGGCTGTTGTTTGGTATTGAGTGTGCTACAGTGTTAGGTGACCTCACTCTGTAAACTAGGCCTCAGCATTGTAATGCTGCTGGACAGCTTTTACCATGGTCTTTATTTGAACTATTGGCTGCAGAATCAAATAAGGTGCTAAAGGAAGGAAAAAATGGTGGATGTGTGTTTCAGCAGGTTACTGCAGCTGTCATGTAGGCTCTGATCATCTGCATTGAGGCTCCCCTGTTGAGTGCTGTGACACCACTGTCCTGTCACTGTGTGCAGTTCTGGAGCCCCTAGCACAGGAAGGACATGAAAAAGTTGGAGCAGGTCCAGAGGAGGCCACGAAGATGCTCAGAGGGCTGCAGCAGCTCTGCTATGAGGACAGGCTACAAGAATTGGGGCTCTGCAGCCTGGAGAAGAGAAGGCTTCCAGGAGACCTTAGAGTAGTCTTCCAGTATCTGAAGGGGGCCTACAGGAAGGCTGGGGAGGGACTATTGACAAGGTCTTGCAATGACAGGACAAGGGGCAATGGGTTTAAACTGGCAGAGGGGAGATTTAGACTGGATGTTAGGAGGAAGTTGTTTGCAGTGAGGGTGGTGAGGCACTGGCACAGGTTGCCCAGGGAGGTTGTGGCTGCTCCCTCCCTGGAGGTGTTGAAGGCCAGGTTGGAGGAGGCCTTGAGTGAGCTGTGCTAGTGGGAGGTGTCCCTGCCTATGTCAGGGGGTTGGAACTAGCTGATCCTTGAGGTCCCTTCCAACCTTACCATTCTATGATTCTATGATTCTGTGACTTTGTCACCCTGTGCAAATTTGTCATTTGTACACAAGGATAAGATCTCCTCTCACTATTCTCTTCTCCAGACTAAACAGCCCCAAGTTTCTCAGTCTCTCTTCTTAGAGAAGGTGCTCAAGTCCCCCAGTCATCTTTGTGGCTCTCCACTGGACTCTTTCTAGCAGGTCTCTGTCTCTTCTGAACTGGGGAGCCCAAAATTTGACACAGTATTCTAGGACACAATTTCATTCCAGGAATGAAACTCTCAGGGACCAGTGCAGAGCAGTGAGTTCCCTTGCACTGCCAGTAAAAAGCAGAGAGTGATTATTTAGGGCAGTCATCTGTGAAGAGAGACATCTCAGCCCTGAACCCCTGCTTCCAGGACATACACTCAACATTAATTTACATTAAATCCTTCTCCAAATCACGCTGTCTCCATTTTGGACCAAGCATCCTAGCAAGTAAAAAAAAAAAACAAACAAAACAAAACCCAAAACCCCAACAACTCAATTTGCCTTCATCCTAATTATTCCAAGCAATGTGGAATAGCTCTGACAGGTAGGTTTACGTAAATGTCTTTGCTCCCACGTCAGAAGAGAAGATGATTGTACTACTTTCCAGGGAAGTGGGACATGCTGCTGTGCCTTCCTCCATGGAGGCAGAATTGAATCCAGATGCTCTTGTCCCACGTTTTAACCACTGAAATATGTGGAGAAAAGAGGAAGTCAGAGACAACGACAGATGTTCCAGATAGATATCATTGCTAAGGCAGTTTTTGGTTTTTTATGGGAACACATCCTTACATACACACACACACACAGACACAAATTCTCCTTTTCCCTGTTCCCTTTCTCTTCCAAATCCCTAAAACTACCATGCAGACTGGGAGAGCCCCTTTTACAGCCACCACACAGATATGTGGTTAGGATTTCTTCTTGGGGATCCTGGAATATGTGTGGGTTTGAATCTCACTGTCAAAAGAGGAATGTGAAGGCAAGGCTCCCACATCCTGTGGAGTGCTCTAATCCATGACCTAGCAGATGAGATTGTGCCTGTGGGAGAGCCCAGCATGTCCTTTTTGTGCCAAGTTCAGTCCAGTGCTCTGAGAACACCTACCAACATGATTTGTGCCAGTGAGATGAATGGGAAAAAAATAGTTTGTTAAATTTGATGGGCTTAAATGAGACTACTGTCAAAACTTAAATGGGAAGAGTGGAGGCACTGCCTTTTCTCTTCCAAAAGGAGATTCTCCTTCCTCCTTCCAAATGCCCTGGGAATGTCATGCAGCTCTTGTAAGATAAAGCTTTGTCTACATCAATTGGACAGTTGACTTATCTCAATCTGCTTCCTTTCAGATATTGTTTCCTACCCAGTACTAACAATGCTGATCACATTTAGGGACATTTGGTTTTCAGAAGAAGCTTCTCTGTTGTGCTAAACTCCAGTGTTTCAGTCTTGCTCTCTTTCTATAGGTCTTTGTACAGTACTTCATGTTTCCAGGTCTTCCTTGTTCAGTATCATCTCTAAGCAATCTTTGCTACATCATCTGGTACTTTGTGTCCCCTCTTGTGAGCCACAAGCACTACTGGGTATGTCTGACAGCTTCTGACTCATATTCCCTGTTGTAATTGCTGCTGTGTTATATCTTTTCTTTTTGTGTCACATCCATTTGTCCTTGCCCCATCCAAGATTCAGTTCTCACTCAGGCTCCAACACATGTACACACACCATCAGAAGCCTCAGGCATCATCAGGCACAGTCTTAAAGACAGAAAAATACCACTGCTGGTTTAGGACAGCACTGGGAAGTATAATTACATGCTTGCCCTGTTATTCTATTTTTTTCCTGGGCATAGATTATTGGCCACTGCTGCTTCTGGAATCAGAGCCTTATTCTCTTGTCTTAGTCGGGTTTACTCACTCTTGATATTGTGGCTGTTGGTTTCTTTGGCATCAAGAGAGCTTAGATATTGAATGAGCATGCAATTGTTTACTCCCTGTCACTGAGGACAGTGAACTGCAGGTACTAGGGCTTGATTCTGGACTTGAGTATTTTTTTTTTCACCTGAACCATTTGCACCAGTCATTTGGAGACTCAGACCTAGAAATTCCAGCGTGGTGGCTGGAGCTCCAGACTCCACTTAATTAACAAAGCCATCCCTGTGAAAGACAGACCCCAGGGAACTGCAGTCTGGTTTCCAAAGAGCAGGGCTTGGGCTAGCCACACTGCTTTCCACAGCTGGACATGGCTACTCCTATTCTGCAGCAGCTGCCACCCACACAGGCAAATGTGAGCTAAATGGATCTCCATCTGACTTAGTACTGCTCTTCTTATCTTCCTGTGTGAGAAAACTGCTTTTCAGCACAAATGCTATCAACAAATGATTCGTTTTCAGTTGCATGTATGTTAACTAATTCTGATTAGTCAAGCAGCAACGAGTTCTTCCTTGGCAATTGCACCATTTCTAAGCAGTGGTGAAAACAGTAGCTGTGCAGCAGCAGCTTGGAAGATGGCCACAAGAAGGTAAAGTTATACAGCTCCTAACTGCATTGTAAATTGGAATCTTAAATTTTAGGCAGATGGTCTTAATAAAAACTTAGGGCTGCACTCATTTCATCACTGAGTCCTGAAAAACGAAAAGCTGCTCATTGAAACTAGACAGAAAATGTTTAACAAATTCTGACAACATTGGTTTTTAGTGACTTTTTAATTTTTGTAATGCTTTGATTTGATTGCATCACATATTGGTTTTGTTTTCTTTGGAAAAAAAATAAAATTGAAACACTTTGAATTTATAGTTTGGCCAGAGTGACTTTATCCAGTATCAAAGCCTTCTGACCAAAGCGCTTCACTGCCTGTGCTCCTAGCATGGATTGTAATCAGTGGGATGGACTCTTATCTGTCTTCTGACTCCATCTCATGAGGTGCCACAGGAGTCTCACAGCTTTGCATGTCACCTGGTAACTCTATCGTGGAGCTTGCCTAGCTGAGGATACTTGAAACTTTGGCACTACAAAGAGAGGCACTATGAGAGTCAAGTGATGCTAAAGGAATCTTTTCTATTCAGAAATGACTCATCGTATCTGGCTCAAAGAAATATCCAGAAAGTCTGTCTTCTGTGAAAGAGGCCTTCAGGTGACAAATCCCAAAGATTCTGCCCCTTTACTCTGCTCTCCTCAGACCCCATCTGGTGTCCTCTGTGCAGTTCTGGAGCCCCCAGCACAGGAAGGACATGGAAGTGTTGGAGCGGGTCCAGAGGAGGCCACGAAGATGCTCAGAGGGCTGCAGCAGCTCTGCTATGAGGACAGGCTGAGAGAGTTGGGGCTCTGCAGCCTGGAGAAGAGAAGGCTTCCAGGAGACCTTAGAGTAGCCTTCCAGTATCTGAAGGGGGCCTACAGGAAGGCTGGGGAGGGATTATTGACAAGGTCTTGCAATGACAGGACAAGGGGCAATGGGTTTAAACTGGCAGAGGGGAGATTTAGACTGGATGTTAGGAGGAAGTTCTTTGCAGTGAGGGTGGTGAGACACTGGCACAGGTTGCCCAGGGAGGTTGTGGCTGCTCCCTCCCTGGAGGTGTTGAAGGCCAGGTTGGAGGAGGCCTTGAGTGACCTGTGCTAGTGGGAGGTGTCCCTGCCTATGGCAGGGGGTTGGAGCTGCATGATCCTTGAGGTCCCTTCCAACCTTACCATCTATGATTCTGTGATTCTATAAATCCTGCATGTTGCTGAAATGAATTGTGCAAACTTAGATAAAGTGACTTTGAGCAACCCAGCTGGAAAAACCTGATCCAAAATCTGTTAAAGTCCTGAAAAAACATATTCAACAATTTCCTTGAGCTTTATAAAAAGCTGTGAGCACTATAACTACCGACAAGCAACGTGGAGCATTTTTTGGTTTATGAGATGTGAACAGACATTAACTCCTCTCCCATTTCCCACCATTTTCCTAGCACTTTGTGGCTGTTCTAAGACAATGCAGGGAAATCCTACAATTTCATTTCAAGTAACAGGGAAAAACAAACCTCTATTTCTAGTATCTTCATAGTCTTTATGTAATAGTAAAATACTTAAATATACTAATTATTTTTGTTGAGAGTTCAAAATTAGCTTTACTGTTTTGACCTTTGTCATACCCACTAGACTGGAAAGAAGCAGAATGGCAGTTCACTGGGAAATTTAAATGACATTTTAATATATTTTTCCACTGTTTTCAAATAGATTAATTATTTCCTGGTATACCAATTGCTGTCTCCAAGCCTTTTCTAGAACACTCTTTTAAACAAAAGCACAAATTTTCAGTGAGGCATTTTGTGTTCTTTGCTGTATTTTGCCAGCCTTCCTTTTATGCTTACACATTCACTTGTATTAATCACTGTGCAGCAAGTGGAGAAGTGAAAAAAATAAAATAATGATTAAGTCAATTTCATGACAAAGTTGGAGACTGAAGAATTTCATTTCCTCCTAACATGCATGGAAAACATCTCTCTGCCTATTTTCACTACTTGCATCAAATGTCCCTATAAATAGAGTTTCAGTGCAGGATTCTCTTCACATCCCCTAAAGAGTAACTTCTGTTCTGTTCCTTAAAAAACTTTCCCTCCAAAACATGTTCAGAACTCATACATCCCAGTTAAACATTTGTGCCAACTCCAAAACAACCCTTTTACTGATGAAACAATTTTGTCAACAATATTCCAAGAAATGGTAATTGCAGAGAGGTTAGTTATGAACATCCCTCCAGAAAATAAAATCTTGCTGCTGCAAGGACATAGCACTTGTTTAACAATGCTTATTAAAAAAAAAAAAGATGGAGTTGGATGGGTGTACTTCATGCTTTACTGAAATAAAATACTTCAGCACAGGAGGGACATGGAACTGTT
>WBNM01003086.1:18489-30993 GCA_013399055.1 Ramphastos sulfuratus
ATGATAAAGAACACCTTTACAAACTCTGTAGCAAAGAGGTGGATGAGGGGAGACAGACAGGCTGGAGAGCTGGACAAAGGTGAACCTCATGAAGATCAACAAGGGCAAGTGTAGACTCCTGCACCTGGGAAGGAATAAGCCCATACATCAGTAAAGGTTAGGGGTTGACCTGCTGGAAAGCAGATTTGTGGAGCAGGACCAAGGAATGCTGGTGGACAACAAGTTGCACATGAGATAGCAAGGTGCGTTCATGGCTGAGAGTGCCTACAATATTTTGTGCCCAGCAGGTTGCAGGAGGTTGTCCTCCTCATCTACTATGCCCGGGTGAGACCTCACCTGGAGTATTGTGTCCAGTTCTGGGTTCCCTAGTTCAAGAAGAACAGGAAACTACTGGAAAGAGTCCAATGGAGGGCCACAAGGATGATTAGGGAACTGGAGCATCTCTCTTATGAGGAAAGGCTGAAAGACCTGGGTGTCTTTAGCCTAGAAAAGAGAAGACTGAGAGGGGGTCCTATCAATGCATATAAATACCTAAAGAGTGAAGGTCATAAGGATGGGGATGGGGTCTTCTCAGTGGTGGCCAGTCATAGGACAAGGGGCAATAGGTATGAACTGGAACACAGGAGGTTTTACTTGAACTTAAAGAGAAACTTCTTTACTCTGAGAATGACAGAGCATTGGAACAGGCTGCCCAAAGAGGATGTGGAGTCTATTCTGGCAACTTCCAAAACCCACCTGGACTTGTTTCTGTGCAACCTGATCTAGACATACCTGTGTTGGCTGCAGGGATGGACTAGATGATTTCCAGAGGTCCCTTCCTACCCCTGCCCATTTCTATGGGGAAGCTCTGATCTGTTTTCAGTGGCAGGCAGCTGCCAGCACAGCTTTCTGCCATTCGTTTACCTAAGTCCTTTAAAATGACTCCGAATTGTGTTCTCTACTTTGGACAGCTCAAGTCAACACCACTTTTTCTCATTTTAACCTGGTCCGAGTAAGGAGTGACTGATTTGCCTTTGGTTCTCTGAGGACCTGGACCAACCAAAGGGGATAACAGAGAGGGCCCACCCGGGTGCACACTGCTTCCAGGTACCCCGGGATTTGGGGCAGAAGGACCCTCCGGATGCGACCACACCTGCGGTGTGTTGCAAACCTGAGAGAGGACAAAGATGAGTAGGGGACAGTGGAACGGCGACAGGCAAGAGCCAGGGCTCCCTGTACTTTGTTCACTCTTGGTAGAGGGGAGGCGAGGAGTTTCACTCTACGAGGAGGAGCAGTGCTAACCGCGATCGCTGGGCGACTGGCCCGGCACTGGAGGTCAGGACTCCAGGGGCAGGAGCAGGGGCAGGAGCAGGGGCAGGGGCGGGCCGGACCCGACTATCCCGTCGCGGTCCAGCGGGGGCCGGTCTCTGCGAGGAGAGGGCAGGCGAGGAGGGGGCGGTGGTAACGTGTATGTGGTGGCGGGGACGGGCGGCAGAGAGGCACGCCGCCTGGGGCTGATTGGCCGCCCAGTTTATAAGAGGTGCCCGGCCGGGGCAGCGGGGTTGTTTGCCGAGGTTGGGGAGCTCCGCGGAGCCGCTGGCCGCCTGTGGAGCCGTCTGAGCGGAGCAGTGCGGAGCTGCCCGCGGCGCGATGCGGCGCGCCAGCCGAGACTACACCAAGTACTTGCGCGGCTCTGAGGAGCTGGGCAGCGGCGCCGCCCACGAGAGCGCCCCGCCGCCGCCGCCGCCGCCACCGCTGCCGGCCCACCCGCACCCGCCGCCCGCCTCCCGCTCCCTCCTCGTCGCCCTCGTCCTCCTGGGACTGGGGCAGGTGGTCTGCAGCGTTGCCCTCTTCCTCTACTTCCGAGCTCAGGTAAGCGACTCCTCCGCTGACCGCCCGGAGGCGGCGGCGAGTTGAGGAGAGGAGGTCGGCGCTGTGCCTTCCCGCTTTCGCGTCCGCACTGGAGGGAGCGGCTGGGCAGGGCAGCAGCGGCTGCCTCGCACCTTCCAGGAGGGCCTCCTGTCGGTGGGATTGAGTAGATTATAATTTAAAAAAAAGAAAAAAAAATTTAAAAAATCCAAAGAACACCTTTATCTGGCTGTGAAGTTGGCCCAGCTTTGAGAGGGATTGGGCGGAATGGATCCTAGTACGCTGCCTGATCAATGCTGTCCGCCAGTCGCTGGAGCCGCTCAGCCTGAGGTGTGCTCGGTGATGCTTTGGCCCGCGGGTATAACTTAGGGTACAGAGTTTGTCAGCGAGATCGGACACGAGAAGTCACCGACTCAGAAAGTAACTAATGGTCCTTCACTTGACGTCTTGCAGGGCTGTAGTTCTTAATTATCAGCTTCCAGTTACTCACTAGAGAAGGGTTAGACATGGTTGAGGTCTTTGGCTGCCACAAGTGCTTCACCAGTGGGAGAAATGCCTCTAAGGAAAAACAGCCACCACACAACACCATTTGGAATCGTTTGTGCTCCAGACTGCATAGGGACACTATGCAGCAGCACCTGTGTGCCTAGCGGGCATCAGCCAGAGGTGTCTGCTGTGGCTCGTATGCTTATTTCAGAAAGCCTTTGCCCCTTGCCAGCCAGGCCACAAGCCTGCCAGAGGATGCTTCAAGAAGAGTCAATAGTGCACGCAGAAAGTAGCACGGGGAGGTACTGTTGTGGGGGAGATAAGGTGGCTAGCGGTTAAGCTTTCAGAGAGAAGAGGAGCCTACTTCTTGGAAACGACTTGCCTTGTTGGCTGGATCCACTTAACTGCTGCGTCTCTTACCCTGCATGGCTTCTCAGAGGAAGTGGGGGGCTGCTGTTGGTTGTTTCTCGAGGCTACATGTTGACTTTCTGCTCTGTTTTTTTATTGGATGCTAATTAGTTCTGTTAATGCTTGGCTCATTGCTTTCATGGAAGTGGTACTTCTGTTGTATGTACTTCTCATTTGAAGTCAGTGGCGAGTGGAAACCAGTTGCTTTCGGTTTACTTTCTAGGTAGATGCACTTGATCTTGATGTAGCAGCCTGGATTTCTTAACAAAGTGCACTCTAAAAACAGATGCTGCACAAATGTACACCCACTGAAACAGATGAATGACTATCAAATATACAGGATCATTTATTATGCAGACCAATTCGTATTTTCTTGCCAACAATGGTTTTGTGCTTGCCATTAAAAGAAAAAAAAAAAAGGAACAGCAGTGCAGTACTTAATTCATCATATCTCATATGCTTCAGAAGAGTGACAGTTTCTGGGACTCATTGTAAAGTACCTTAAAGCTAGTTGTTTGCTTGAGAGTAAAAGAAATTAATGCCTGCTTCAGCTGTGGCAGAGAAATGTTTTTTCACTCCAGATCTGCATGAACATGAAATGACATCTTTGTCAAAACATATCTCATATAAATGCACAACTATACTAGAGAGCCATTGAAATCAAAACAACTAATCAAAGTATACTTTTTGAAAACTATTTTACCATTCTCTTTGTCTTCCACTTCCCCCTACTAAAGTCACTTTCTGATAGATTCATGTCAGTGCTTCAAACATGGCTAAAAAAGGCTAAAATAGGCTAAAGAGCATTCATACCATAATGGTTATTTCTCTTCTGCTTCCTTGATTAAAAAAAATACATAGTCCGGGTGTAATTCTCTATCTGGCAGCTTAATTCTCCTTGTTTCTTGTTACTGTAGATTTGAATTAATGCTATTGGGTAGAGTCCTTTGTAAACTTGAACTTCTGAAACATGAAAGAGATGATGTAGCTAGACCTAGACTTGATTGAAGTCTTTGCCAGAAAAATTTCCAATGGAGAAAATGACATATTTGCCATAATTGAATAGAATATACAATAGTAAGTACACTGCTGAAGAAAGTACATAATTCAAACTTATAAGATGTGGTAATCCCTATTTATTCATCAATTTCTTGGTGAATAAGATAGATGAAAAAATATAGTGAGTCCTGTGGAAGTTAAGTCTTGTTTAATGTCTTGCACATTATTTATATAGGACATAAGCTGACCCCTTTCTTTTGAAGAGATTGTATTTATATTAAGTTATCTCAGTTTGTATTTTTCAATAAGAAATTCATCTGTCCAAATTTGATCAAAAGTTTTGAATTGCTTGATTAGAGAATTAACCAAATGTGAATTAGCAAGATTTGACTATATAGGCTGATTTTAAAAGCTCTTTAAAACTCTGCCTAAGAGGCTGAGTAAACTCTGACTCAGTTTTACCATACACATTTTATCTGTATTTGCATAAAATCATTTGGCTTGGATCATGACACAATATGAGCTGAGACAATAGTTGAGGTTTTGGTTTTTTCTTAGTTTTGTTTATTTTGTGGCTTGACCATTTGGAATTTCACAAGACATAACTGACAGTAGATTTTCATGGGTAAACACATGCTCGTGGCCAAGAAATAATGCAGCGCAATGCAAATGGGACAATGAGCTGGAGCATCTAAAAAAGAAAGAAAAAGATAATTGAATTTTACCAATATTCTTATGCTCTGAAATATACAAACATTAAGATGCTCTGGCTTTTCTTTTTGAACCTTGTACAATATACTGAATCCAAGAAATGAAAGACTAACAAAATGCCTTTCTGGCTTCGTTTAAAGTTTCATGAGTGTGGTAGAACAGTGGCTTGATGGGAGTCAGTAGCACTTTTTAGAAGCCTGGAAGAAACCCTTCTCAGTGGTTAAGAAATGCCATGGGATACAGAGTGATATTTGATAATCTGAAAATTGGTTTGAGTTTGAAAATACATGTGAGTATAAACGTGAAACATTTATTGTGAGGAGTAAGTACAGAATGTGATACCCGCAACATTGCATAACTGAGGCAGTGTTTTAATATGTAAAGGTGGCTGTAAAGTATTGTATCTTTCAAAACCAAGTGGAATATTTTTAACATTGGAAAACTGGGTCTTCATTCTCTGCAATCATTTGGTCTCACCCACAATGCTGGAGTTCATTTTGGCTGCCCTGAGTTAAGTAAAAAGAGTCCCAGACACAGATGGAGCTGGAATGATGACTGATGCTGAAAATCAAGAGGCACTGAAAGGTTTAATCTGATTCCAAGGTCATATACAATGGATGTATACACAATAGTAACATAGGAAATATAAGCTAAATCCTCTGTTTAAATAAGTCAATTCCTCTAGAGTATTTAGCTTACTTAATGTTATAAAACTTTCTCCAGTGTTTCTAGTTGCATCTTGATGTTTCTTCCTGGTGTTAAATCTTTATGACTTCACGCTGAAGAGCTCTGTGTCTTGCAAGTTAGCAAGCTGCTTCCTGTAGACTGTTCTGATATTTTAGACTCTTCAGAGGTTCTTCTCAAAAAATATCCTTGAATTTTTTTCTGTGCGTCACTTTTTGGCCACAGTTTTGGTCTCGGTGTTTGGTAATAGCAGTTCAGTACATGATGTTTATGATGATATAAGATGCAGGATTTCTGAGGATGCCTTTTCAGACAAGAGAGCTAATTTTCATGGTTGAATGTGGTGAAGATTAGGTATTCTTTGAAAAAAGTAAGGGCAATCAGGTAGATTAGTGAGTCCCAGCATCAGAGCTTTACCTTATCAGACAATCTCTAGAGACTTGGCATTTTTTTCAGAATGGGCTGCACAGCTTTAAGTTGCTGAAGTTATCAGTTGCAGTTTCCATTAAGTCTTCAGTCTTTTAGCTGTAGGTGCAGAGATGCTGGTTTTCTGTCTTAAGCCTTCAGCAGATAAGCTCTGATCCAAATAAGTGCTTCTCTACAATCTGTGGTTACAGCTCTGGCACGGTCTTGTGTGGCACCTTTGGCTGATTGCTGGTGGGTGACAGCTGCAAGTCTACGATATTTGCAGTTTGTCTTGCTGGATGCTTTACTACAAATTTCCTGAGCTTTGTATTGTTAAACCTATTTTTCTTTTCTAGTTTTCAGATGAGTTTAAATAAATCCAAAATAGGGATAATAGTCTCTCACTCTAGTAGAGTTACTGATAAAAATGAGTATCTAGTGGCAGTTACTTGCTTTAGCTTTTGGTCTTTTGCAGTATGTGCGTAGGGGAGAAGACTTAGATATCCACATCCTTTTGAAGGCTCTAATTTACTCAGGTCTCTAACAACTCAAACATGAGAGGCTGCATCTGGAATAATGGGCCCTATTTTGGGTCCCTCAGGAGAAGACACATATCAGCAAACTGGAGAGAGTCTATCAGAAGACAGCTGTGATGGCTAGGATCTGCAGTGTATTGCAAATGGAGAACTGGATTCATTGGACCTAACAAAGAGCAGACTAAGGTGGGGGAAGCTAACCACTAGTTTTACTTACCAAGAGATAGAACCAGGCTTTCCAGAAATTCACAGCAAACAAAAGAGGCACAGTCATAAACTGCAGCAAGGAGAAATGTAGCTGGACATTAAAACTACTGTCGTTACACAATGAAAGTGTTTAAATCATAGAATGGTGTACCCAGAGAGGTTCAAAGTCTCCATCAATGGAGATTCTGCAAAACTCATCTGGACAAAACTGTGGCCAACTTGCCCTAAGTTACAAGTTGACCTTTCTTCAAGCATGGAGCTGGACTAGAGACCTAAAGGTCTCTTCCAACTGGAGACCTAAAGGTACTGTCCAACCTGGGTCATTCTGTATTAGTTGTCTTTTAGCAGCTGTTGGTAAATGTTTTGTGTGTCACCTTGTTCCTTTCAGTTTACACTTGATTTTGAGTTCCAGATAGTAGTGGAATGTACTGGAAGAGATGGTTTTCAGGTGCAGTTGTACAGCTGGTGCTGCCTTACTGCTCTTTTATTGATGCCTAATCCTGTACTGGCTTTGATGCTCATCTGATACCTGGAGTGGGTTTCAGGGTGCTAATCTTTTAGCAAATAAGACCAAGAAAAATTTGTCTCCAGTTATTGATTGAGAAGAGGAGACTGAGAACCAGGAATGAAATTTTTGCGGTGAAGATGAATGCACAGAGGTGCTGGTTGAGATCAGCTTAAACAATTAAGGGAGCTGCACTAGGTGACTTGAGAGGTCATTACTGCACTTTTTAGTGCTTCATTCTTAGAGCTGTAATGGCTATAGACAGATTTCTTTTGAGTTCCTCTGTGTCATGCCACCCCAGGAAGATGTTAACTGCCTCCAGTTCTGTCCCTCTATTCAGAGCTGCAGCATCTTCTGATCTTCAGGTGAATCTTTTCTGTTTTGTTCCAAAACTGCAGGGAGAACTGAGACAGCTAAAGTAGGTCACATGAGCTGACATTGGTATGAATGAACTGGGGAAACAGCTCTCATTTGGGAACTTCAGCAGAAGTATGGTGATGGCAGAGGCAGCATTTGGTGTTGCCATCTGTGCAACAAATGTTTTTCTACAGTATGTGCCTGTTGAACGGCTGCATGGCTGGTGTAGGCTTAAATTCATCTCTATAATCCTAACCTTATGCTTTCAAAAGTTAATTTGGTTCTCTTTTGGTGTTAGGGAATCAGATTTATGTTTGTGTGAACAAGTGATGCAACATATTTGATTCACTCTGGCTACTTTATATTCTGCAAAACTTCCTTTTGATGTTCTCTTTTGTCCAGTGCTGTGTTAAATGAAGCTGAATGCTGGTGAGGCACTAACCATACCATCTTGGCTCTCCCTTGTTGTCATTACAAATGATCTCTTATCTTCTGTAGTTCTCAGATAAAGTTATTTTTTCCATCTTATGCAGAAAATAGAAGTGAGTATTCTTTATTAGACCAGATGATAGCATTCAAAAACATGGGCAAGGTTTTGAGTGCACAAACCCTTCTTCAAAGCCTGAAGTAAAAGCAGAATAAATACAAATTGAGAACAAATGCTGAGAGTCTTAGGCCATCTGTGAAAGACAATGGTTAATGTCTCTTGAGTGTTAAGTATATGGAGTGTGGGCAGAGAGGCTGAAATGGTTTAAAATATTTATGCAGTTAAACTCTGCTAAAACACAATCACAATCCTTTGAATATCCTTCCGATTTATCTAAGTGACATAATTAAGGAATATTCTAAACTTACAGTTTAACAGTGTATTTGTTCCAATCATGAAGCTTGATTGCTAAAGATATCTTGCAGATACTCTAAATTTGCCAGGCTTTGGCCCATGAAGGAGACATGTTTTGTGGCACTTTTTTTTCATTTTCTTTGCTCTTTCTGAATTTTTTTGCTGTCTTACTTGGTGGCTGCTTCATGCAGCAGCGCCCCTTGCTCACAAAATGCTTTCAATGACAACTGGCCCCTGTTCTTCTGTTTCTTCTCTTGGAAAAGATGTGCTGGATGCTGTACATATTTCCCCCCAGTTCCTCTATTTGTGTATCATCTTGCAAACTGTAGTTTTTAGAGATAGGATGGCTGTGTATGTTACCTGCTGAGATAATTGTGATGTTGCACTGAGTAGTAAAAAAAAAAAAAAATGAATTGAAGATTATTGATTTTACTGTTAAGAGTGGAATTTAACTTTTGATAGTCACATACCTAGCCTAAGCTAATGAACTAGACAGCTCTGGAAGATAGTTTGTTCTCCTTGTTGGATGAAATAAGCCTTGATGAGGGGAACTTTCTCCCTCTTAATTGTTTACAGTGAAAGTTTAGATACTAAATTTGTCTAGCTGCCAAACTTCTCAATGGTTAAAAATTATCCCTGACTAAAATGCTCTTGATGTCTGTTGGACAGACACTTAAAACTGTGCTTGTGTTTATATTTTTGTTTCAGATGGACCCTACTAGAATTTCAAAAGAACATGCACACTGTGTCAGAACACTTTTTGGACATCAGGAAAATACAGATTTGCATGATACGTCCTTTGAAAGTCAAGAAGTGAAGTTAGTGCCAGAATCATGTAGAAGCGTGAAACAAGCTCTCCAAAGAGCTGTACAGAAGGTAGGTGGCAGACAGCACATGTGTTCCTTAATTTTGTTGGTCCTGTTGAACTTAACAATATTTTTTCCAACACCTGTATTCAGAGGTAAGTTCTATAAAGTATTTTCTGGTGTCAGAATAATACCTGAAGTCGCATCCAAGGCTGTATTGTGTTCGGTCATGAACCTGGTAGTGGTTAACCAGTTCTGTATTCAAACACATTCTACTTTTACTATGCAGTGAGTTGATTTGCCATTCTGACATTTAGACAGGCTAGAGTGGCTTTATTCTAATGCTTGTATAGGTTTGCCAACACTTTGGATATTCATAAAAATGGACACTTCTGCTTTTATTTTTTTTTTCCCCTCCAAAGTAACCTTCCTGTTTCCAACAGGATTCTCCCATGTCAAGATCAACAACAAGCAAAATAATGCCTGAAAGACAGAGGAGATAACATTTGATCATGTTTCTTACTCTTTCTTCAGCCCAAAATGGGGGATAGTATTGTCTTGTCTTTGCTGACTTTGCCAATTCTCTGTTCTTTACAGAACACAGCTGGCAGAAGAGCTGCTTTGCTATAGCACAGTAACTGGACAGTCTTTTCCTAGCCATTGAGAATGACAGCTTGTTCCCAAACACAAATAATAGAAGTAGTCAGCTAAAGAAGTCAGCCCTAATGAAGAAACCTAGGCAAACTGGATATGTCACAGTCACCTCTTTCTGCATTTGATATTTGATCTCTTTGTGTGTTCATTACAGCGTTTAGTGGTGATTATGGGCTATTTAACAGCTGAATGTCTGCTATGGTATTTGGTTTTCTTGGCTTACCAGAGCCATTAAAATTTTACATCTTCACATCTGCCTAGGACTTTCAGTGTTTGGAGCTGAAATCACACACACTTTATTGAGTGAATTGCACTTGAGTTAATTATGTAGTACTTTAATTGTGCTCATGTAGTGTTTGCTTTTAACAGAGTACCCTGAGTGACAGATGTTTTTTGGAAAAAAAAAAAACCTGGGACTTCTTACTTTGGTTTTTTCCTATCCACCTCCTAAAAAAAATTAAAGGGAAAAAATAAAGAAGTTTATCTGTAGAATTAGTTCTTTCCTCCAGTGTTTTATAGAGGCTCACACTATACCTACTTTTGTGTGCTGGTACTGGGCTGCTTGTTCATGTGGCTCCCATGAGAGAGTAAGGAGTGTGTTACAGTAAGTGAATGGGAAGCCATGTATTCTGGTCATTCACTGCTGGTTATTCAACAAAGGCCCTGGCTTTAGCTGAGCTGCATATCCTGCCATTCTGAATGGAGCTTAAATGCTGCAATGTCAGTGGCCAGGATAAGTAGGGAGTAGGGATAGCTCTTTTGGCTGATGAGCGCTAGTTTGAGAACAATAAAGTTTCCCTTGCCAAAGTAATCAGGTCCTGAATTTTATCTGAATGCAACAGAGTGTATTAAGCAGCTGCATCAGTTTTCTGGACTCTTTGCCATCATTTATTGGTAGTGCAGAGAAAAATAGAGATAGAAAAATGCTTGCCTGAGACTACGTTTGCACATTTTGGCGTACAGGAGAAGTGATGGAAGCAGTATTAAGGCAAAAAATTTACTTTATCTTGTTCTGCCTTTTGTTGACTCTGCTGCAGTGAAAGGTAGAGATGGAGCTGAATCTGACTTCCAGGGGAGCTAACTTTGTGTGAGAATGAAGCTAATGTGACGAAAGAGGTTTCCTGTTGTCTCTTCTTTCTTCCCTTCCCTGGAAGAAACTCTAAAGTGTGTGTGTTTTAAGAACCAGTCCTTATTTGAATTGGCAGCATGTTAAGTGACTGAAATGGAGCACTTTAAAATGCTGCTTAGACTTTGTGATTTTTTCAATATTTTGTATTTTGCAATTTAAGCTGTTCAGGAAATGAAAATAGACAGCTTGCTTTTGCTCACATTTTTAGTCTGGTTATGGCTTTTAGCTTACTGCACTGCTTCTCATCTGCTTTCTTTGCACACCTGTAAACCTCTAAAGTAGAGATTGACACTGAAAATGAAAGTGCTCTTATGAAACCCAGTGTAGTAGGGCTGCAAGGTCAGGTTTAGAAACATTTCTCTCCTGAAAAAAATAACAACTAAAGATTTTTAAAAAAAATCCAATTCTAATGGTGAATTCCTTAGAATATTCCAGGATAAAAATACTATTTAGAAGGCATCTTACTCAGTAGAAAACACATTTTCAGTGTTGCATGTAAACTTTCAAGCAGACAAATAATATTTTTTCCTAGACTCCTTGTTTGCTTAATTTTTTTTCACATGTAACCCTGTGAACCTTTTGGCAGTCCAGATGCACTAACCACAGATCTTATGAAGTCTGTCATGAGCCTGAAGTAGAAAAGACTACAAACATATCTTGGGTCAGTCATAAGTAACTTTTCCTGGCAATATTCCCAGCTTCTAGCAGCTTGAGGAGTTCAGGCATAAACTGCTCTCCCATATGGCAACAGAGTACTTTGCTAGACCTCCAGGGCAGCACTTACAGGGGTATCTATATACTTAGCAGACATTTGAAGTGCATGTAGTTATGGACAAACTCTAAGTTTCCCAAGGGATTGCTGTAAGTTGTTAAAATTTCACAGTTGCCACCCTACAACCTTGCATGACTTGTTATTTCTGCAGGCAATAGACTACTCATTTGGATAGAGCTTGTAGTGCTGATCTCCAAACTGTCTTCTGCTGAATGTACTTTCTGTTTTACTTCCTCCTTGATCAACGTTCGTCAGATTGCTCAATTGCCAGCCAGATAGGTACTTCCTTGTATTAGTTGGACTTAAAGCACTCAGGTAGTAGAGGGAACAATTGGAAAGAGAAGCTTTAGGATCACAGCCTGTTAAGAAAGGTTCTTTTCTGGTTAGCCTCAAAAGACTACTTAGAGCTGTTCGAAGTACTTACTGAGTTATTATAAAATGCAAGGAGAAGAAAACAGATCACAGATGTCACACACTCTTATATCCTCAGCATTGAACATAACTTCAAGAGCAAAAATTGGTTTTATTTTGATAGCTGAGATGCTAAGGGTTAAAATCTGCAGCCTGTTGTGGACGAGGTAAGAGCAGTTTCCAGCTTACCAGCACTTAATCTATGATTTTTGCTTTTAAACTGTGGAAGTTTTGCAGCTTCCCAATTGCCTCTTAAGTTTTTTAGATAAAGGAAGACACAGCTTTCATTTTCATGACTGATTATTTTGTCTGTTGTTTAAACAGCAACTGTATGAAGGAGATTGGAATATGGGAAGGAAGCCAGCAGAGTTGACTTGGTGGGCAGTGAGCAAATAATGCAAAGATGTACAAGTGCAGCTTATCATAAACTAAGAGTGGTGTGATTTTTGTGTACAGCTTTTCTAAAAATAGCTCAACAGTTTGGTAGCACACATGGTTGTGGGTGGCAGTCTTAAAAGAGGTCAGTGGTAATATTTTGTCAGCAGTTCTCATGCCATTATAGCAGTGTCTTAGTGACAGAATCTGTTACTGCTTTCTTCATGGTAGTGTATGTTGCGATTCAGCAAGAGATTTTTTAAGGTGTTCAGGTGCTAAAGAATGCAGCTGATACTTTAAAGATTTGGAAAATCCTAGCTTTTAGTTCCTTGCAGTAAGGATACCAGGATACCCCATCTGGAGTACTGTG
>WBNM01003088.1:14099-34718 GCA_013399055.1 Ramphastos sulfuratus
AAAAAGAAGAAAAAAAAGAAAAGGGGGAAAAAAAGGAAAAAAAAAAAAAAAAGGAAAAAAAAAGAAAAGGAAAAAAAAAAGGGAAAAAAAAAAAAAAAAGACCCCATTATGTGTCCAGCAAAGCCTTGTGTGCACTTGTTTATTGAGACAGGAAGTCGGTTTCCCACACTGAACAACGGTGCTGAAACACTGAAAAATTGTGTAGGGAAGAAAAGTAAAGGAAACTTAATTTTCTACCTGGCAGAAATCGGCCTCCGGAGGAAGGAGCAGACAATGAGATTGGGCTTAAGCTGAATAATGGAGCCTGATTGATTTTAGGAAAATGCTCCACACCATTTATAGAAGGGGGGGGCGAGTTTGGGGGGGTTCATGTGCTGCTTTTGTTAGGAAAATTCAAGGCTTTGCTACAAGCCTCTTTGTAGTCAGCTCTGCTGCTTAAGGGTTGCTTCCACTCTGGCGGTGCCCACAGCAGAAAGCGCCCGGAGCAGCGCCCAGCAGGTAGAGACCCAGCATTTAAATAGATATTAAAAATACACCCCACCCCCCCACCTATGCCACAACACACTGCTTTTAGGTCATTTCTGAGCAGTTTATCACTGGCACAAATCTATGTGAGGCCCTTCTGAACAAAGCCTTGGATGCTGTGGTGGTGTAGAGTGGGATAGTTGCTTCTTTTTTTTTATCCGAGACAAAGGAGCCACTCGCAGCTTCCACACCTGATGCTCTGGGCCAGCCTTTTCACACAGCAGCAGAGTGGAAAAAAAATAGCATTTCTGTAAGGCCTGAATGTTAATGTTGAAAACAAGACCAAAAAAAATCACACATGGAGATGTGCGGGCTGGTAGCTGGGATGTGTTTTCTAGCACCTGGGAATTTGGACGTGATTAGGAGCGAATATTCCGACGCAGCTCAGGCTCTTATTTGGTCAGTGAGGGTTATGGGCTGAAAGTGGACTACTGAGTATGGACATTTATTGGTGTTTTCAGAAGCAGATGTAAGTCCCCAGAAAGGTCAGAAGTGCAGCAGGCCCAGTGC
This sequence comes from Ramphastos sulfuratus, assembly GCA_013399055.1. NCBI lineage: Eukaryota > Metazoa > Chordata > Aves > Piciformes > Ramphastidae > Ramphastos > Ramphastos sulfuratus. The sequence continues at coordinate 15,135 of WBNM01003088.1, forward strand.
TGTGGGCTCAGAGCCCAGAGTTTTAATCAGAGGAAATGAACCCAAGGTCTGAGAAGCAAGATGGGCACAAAGACACTGAGTGACTCACCAAAGGTCACATCGTTCCTTGGTGGCAGAGACCAGAACAAACAGCACAATTTGCAGGTTCTGGAGTTTGCTGCAGTCTCACATTCCTGACTTTGGTTTCATTCAGCAAATAATGATGTCTTGCTTTTGTGCTGGGCACTAAGGTCTCTCTTCCCCTCTGGAAGCTGGTAAAAATGTGCGGTTTCGTAGACTCTGATGCCAAACCCAAGGCTATTCAAAACCAAACAAACACAAAAGCCCTCCAAAATGTAGACTGGGCCTTTGAAACTCCCTGAGATGGATCTGTGAAAAACAGTCACAGGGAGAAGACACCTCCTTCCCTTCATCCTGAACCAGAGGGATTGCAGATCCTCAGTGAGCACCACCAGCAGAGGCTCTGCCTGGCTGAGTCCCTCCAAGGGTTAGCAGCAGTGCACAGCACTTGTTCCTTTTACCTGAATGCCAAACCTCCCTCACAATCTCTGCTTGTACCTGGTCTGAACCTAAGGATTTTTACCAGCCTCTTTTTAATCCTTGCAAGGCAGGATTTGAAGGGAAACTGCCTACTTTCCTAACCTGCATGCACCCTCCCTTTGAGACCCTCAGCTCCCCCTTTCACAACACTGTTCTCCCTGAGCCTTTTCCAGCCCACCTAAACCTCTTCTTCCTTTCAGCACCGTCTCCCCACACCCAGCACATTCCTTTCATGTGCACAGCCCGATGCTCTTATCTCTCACTCTTGCCCTAATTATGAAATGTGTGGTATGTTGCTGCTCCATGAGAACAGAGAGAGCTGCAACTGGGCAGAAGTTAAAGGACTCCTCTTACTGCTCCTCAGGCAGGCCAGGTTCAGGGTAAATTGTCAGTCCTTGTTTGCTGGGTTGGATTTTTTGGGTGTTTGGTTGGTTTTTTTTTTTTTACCATTTCTCTTTGTTTGAGAACACAAAAGGGAAATTGAAGTGATCACTAAACCCATGAGCTATGCCTTGCTTATAAGAATGGCTTAGGGAAGGTTGTTGGCACTGGCACTGAGTAGGAGTCTGAAGGGTTCCTGTGTGCGTTTGGCACAGCCGAGAGACTGCAGAAGGTTTGGATGCTGAGCTCCTTAGCTCGACCTGGAGCTCTGGCTGCTTGAGTCTTGCTGCATCTTGCCATCAGCACAGGGCAGCACAGACATTTCTCTCTGTTCTTGAGAGCTGCAGGACCTCAGCACATAGCAGGAGGCTTTCTGTGTCTGGCAGGCATGCGGTCCTTAAAATGCAACTGTCAGACACTTTGCAGTGGGATTTTCAAAGCGAGCGACTGCTGGCTTATGTATGCTTCCACTGAAATGGTCTCTAGCAGCAAGACAGCTAGGCCAAGATAAATGTCTTTGAAAAGCCCACTGTGAAACACTGTGTACCTGAGTGCTGCATCTGAATTGTGCAGAACACCCCCTCCCCTTTTCCCCAATTATTTAGAAACATAAGCTAGGCTGCACTGGCCTGGTCATCCGTTCAAAAAGAGGCACACATTCGTGACCTGCCATCAACTGTCAGCCCTTAGTGAACCCAAAACTGGCTTTTCTGATTTGAATCATGGCTCGACCTGATGCGATTTGAAATGCCTGAATTCTTAACCCCCTGCATGATGGGATTTTGTCTAATGGAAATGCCAGCAGCCTTTAAGTCAGGCATGGCAGCGCCTTGCCGGCCGCTCTAGCCAGCACTGCTAAATAAATGATAAATACTGTTGCACATATGTTACATCTGCCAAAAGTCTCAGCATCACACAACCGTCCTGTGGCATTTAGGAGGTGATGAAAGGAGTGAACCCCACAACAAACATCAGAGAGGCATTAGATATTCTCCATCAGGGCAAATAAAATACCCTGTTAAGTGAAATGAGCTTGTGAGAAGGTAGAATATCTCCTGAAGGTAGAATATCTCTTGGAGTGCTGCATCCAGTTCTGNTAAGGTGAAGAACTGAAAACGGGGGACATGCTGCAGGTTCAGAGTTCTCCATCAGGTCAAGTAGCCCCCAGCTTCCCTGTGTCCTTGTTCTGTAGTGGGTGTGGTGCTGTTGTGGTTTTCACTAAGGAGGTCCCAGGTTTTGCTTTTTAAACATCAGATTCAGGTATGGGAGAAGAAGGGGAGGTGAATAAAGACATCTCCTAAAGATCTCAAGCGCCCATGTTGCTTCTGTAGTCTCACATCACATTGAAGTATTTCAGTCTGCTGAAGCTGAGCATGTACTTTTTTCCTCAGGACAGGGCTTTTTAGTGTCTCTTGCTCCAGAAGGGACATTTGGCCAGTTGCAGAGAGCATTAAGGGAAGACTGTGATCAGTCTTAATGTCACAGTTCAAGAACATGCAAATTCCTGGCTTATCTGAGGCTTTGTCAGGGTTACCTTGAAGGGCACCCCCACTTCTGCAAAGGCCTTGCTCTGCCTGGGGGAAGGAGAAAGCAGGGAGAGGGTGTGCAGAGGGAGGAGAAGGTTGTCAGTATGCTGAGCCATGACTCTGCTCCTCTGCACCAGCTGGATGCCGGGGAGGAAGGATGCTGAAGTGCTAATGCATCTTCCTTCCCTCCAGCAGAAATGAATCGCTGTGGAGGAGCAGATCCTCGGAGGAGTGTTTCAGAGGCAGCATCCCTCTAGAGGGGAGGAGCAGAGGGGAGGTGGAGCTGCTCCACCTCTTGCCCAAGGCTTTGCCTAAGGGCAAAATCTCAGCCCAGGAAACATATTCCTCTCTCTCCCTCCCTCCTTAAAAATAAGGGTCACAGTGGCATTTACCTTGAAGTCTATTAAAAAACATTGAACTCCCAGAGTGTGGCATGTGTGTTTCCTATTAAAAAAGCAGTTCCAGACTAATAACCATTTTTAATGGCTGTTGTGCTTTGCCCTAAATGATAGCAGCTATTATTACAGGAGAAAGGAAAAGAAGCCCAGAAAATGAAATTAAATCTTTCTGTGGAAATTTCAAAGGAGATCAAAGATGCTCCCCAGCTTTTGCCTGAGCCCAGGTGGAACGTTTCCTAGTTCCATTATGAAGGAAGGGAGTTCTGCACAAAACAGGGATGATTTTCCCTTTCCTTCTTTGTCTGCAATCAGGTGAACACTAGAAGTCAGATAGTTTAATTAAAAATGAGGATAGAATCGAGTCCACTGAGGCTTGGGAAGCTCAGTGGGCATGGGCAGTGTCAGAGGGCAGGAGGAATGGTGCTTGGTCAGTCCTTTGAGCAGGAGTGCACACACGTGAAGGTCTCAGGCAGCCTAACTGGCTTGAGGCATCCTTCTAGCATTGGATATGACACATTCATCATCCCTCACTGATAGGGAATGGTGTTAGTTGCGACTTATAATCAGCATGTCCTGACATCTAATTTTCTCTGTGTTTACTTCTCTGTTCTCATCTTGTGGATGCTTGCAGGAGTGAGTGGATGTGACAGGTCTGGTAGCCTGTGGCTGTAACACTTGTGCAGTCTCACGTAGTGCGGAGCAGCCGAGTGATGGTTTCCCACTGGAGCCTGGATAAAGCATAAAGACAAAGTCCCTGTTCTTGTGGCTTCTGTCACTTGGAGGTAACCCAGTGTTAGAGACCAGGGCAGAACTTGAACTAGTAAACTCTGCTGGGCGTGCCTGCATCTGAGCTAAATGTCTAGACTCAGCGGTGCTGTGCAGAGGAAATAAATGTAGGATGTGATTCACCTTCTCCTAAAGTGCATGCACAGAATAAGTCAGGGGAGATCTGCTCTAAAATGGCTCTTTCTCTCCTTTGGCTGCAGGAGGAACCCAGACTAAGTAGGTCTAAGAGTAAAGAACTTACCTTGAGGAAAGATGGAGAGCCAGGGATGGGTTTGCTGACCTCCACAATGTGTTTCAAATTAGTTGTAGACGATGACTACAAGTGGAGAAAAATTCCAACCAGCCTGATGGTATTTAAGCAAGTCAAACTTGGTGGAGGCCAAATGGTGTGTGATTTAGTTTAAAACCATTACTGTGGTCTTAAAAATTCCAAATAGTGGATCTTGCTGGCAAGTTGAGTTTCTACTAATAAATAGCATGGCAGTGTAAGTAGAGGGCTTCATCCTCAGTGCTCAGCCCTACCAAATTTTGAGCTCCCCACACCTCCCACTGCTGCTGTGGCAAGTGAATGTGCCCAGCACTTTGCAGGATCCAGCCCTAAAGTCAAGCTGCACGCTCAGAGGGATAAATCACCTTTGTCCCATTAACTTCAACTGAGTTACCCCCATTTAAACTCCATGCAGAAGCACAGAGAAACTCTGCAAGTCAGGATGATTCATTTTGATTATCCTATTAAAAGGATGCAGCCTGTTTTCAAATGCACAGAAATCTAACTTAGTTGCTCTAATTAGCCCCTGCTGCAATTTCCACCATGCTATTAAAATATGTTATACTCAAATGCAATGAAATGCTTGTAAATCAAGTGAGATTAAAGATCCCTTTGGCTGCAGAGATGTGTTTATCATAAAGACTTTAACATCCTGGGGTTTAGAAAATGCTGCACACTGCTAAGGGAATCAAGGTTCACAGGGAGGAGCTGAGTGTTCTTGCATCCTCTCATGGAGCTGAAGAACCAAATTGAAAAAAGAGCAAATATTCAGGCACATAAACTCTGGACCAAAGCAGGAATGGTCCCAGATGAAGTCACACAGGAATGAAATCCTTGCTGTAAAGCCAGTTTGGGGGGAGTGAGATGAGTCCAGCTGTCTGTATGGTTTCATTGTAGAGGTTTGGACCTGGCTTCACAGTGCTGTGCCCAAGTCTACCTTCAGCTGTGAGAGCCATGCCTGTGCAAACTGAATCTGATTGGGACTTCCCTTCAGATACTGCTATCCTGTGCTTTTTTTTTAGCACAAGAGATGTGGAAGTTGTGCTGTTTGGGTTGAAGGGAGGTGCTGTTTGGTGCACATTCAGAACCTCCTTGCTAGGTTTCGTTTCTGGGTTCAGGGTTGGGTTTGAATGCTCCTAGATCTGAAAGGGAATTTCAGAAGATCATTATCTGACTTGTAATCTAGGACTTTTAAATACTGCTAACTTCACACTTGATTAAGGAAAGGAGATAGATCCTCATGGAATAGAAATTGTTTTATGTCCTTCAAGGCTATTTCAGCAAGACTGCTCTAGTTGATTGGATAGGGCTGGGTGCTAGGTTGGACTGGGTGGTCTTGGAGGTCTCTTCCAACCTGGCTGATTCTCTGATTGTATGACTCTGTGATTCCATGATTCTATTGTTCCATGATTCCATGAGTCTATGAGTCTATGATTCTGAGAACCTAATCCTGGAATTTATGCTGGTCTTTCCACATCATTTATTAAGCTTACATTTAGTTATTCAGTTGTCTTCTTGTGGATTCATAGAATGGTTTAGGTAGGAAGGGACTTTGAAGATCATCTCATTCCAACTCCCTGCCAAGGGCAGGTTGCTCAAGGCCTCATCCAGCCTGGCCTTGAACACCTCCAGGGAAGGAGTATCCATGACCTCCCTGGGCAGCCTATTCCAGTGTCTCACCTCCCTCACTGCAAAGAATTTCTTCCTCATCTCCAGTCTCAATCTGCCCTCCTCAAGCTTCAATCCATTCCCTCTCATCCTATCACTTCAAGCCTTTGTAAAAAGTCCCTTCCCAGCTTTCCTGTAGGCCCCTTTCAGGTAGTCTTCTATTTTTATTTTTTTTTTAGTCTGTGTGGTTAGATCCCTTTTGGGTATGCAGCCTCTCACTTGCACTCCCATCTCTCCTCCCTTTCTTTAAAGGACATGGATGAGTTTGAGCTGGTATGGGTTGGACTCGATGATCTTGAAGGTCTTTTCCAACCTGATTAATTCTGTGACTCTGTGTCTGAACTGTGCGAGGAGGTGACAGGATTTCTTCTGAGCCCAGCTGCTGAAAATCAGTTAGGGAAAGGCTGTGGCTAACCTTCAACCAAATCTCCCCTCCTAGCATGGCAGAGAGCAAAGTGGTTCCGTGAAGTCGCTCTGTTTATTCCAGCTGAACACTTCCTCCCCTCTCCTCCGGCGCTGCAGCAGCGGCTGGGAGCGTTGCTATGTTTCTGCAGAGCCTTCCCCTTCACAACAGTTGTGCAGAAATCTCTTTCCTCTGCCATTCCTTTTTTGCAGCAGCAACTTGTTCGTCGCCAGAAATAGCTGCAGCTCAGCACCTGTTGTGCAGCCCAAGAGGCTATCATCTGGTGCTGCACAAACAGAACTTATGTTCGCAGCACTGGACCAGGATCCTCTCCTTTTTTTTTTTTATTTTTTTTCCCCTTTAGAATTCTCCTTCTGTTTTACCAGACAAATAATCTGTTGCGACTCTTATTGCTTCTTATCTTTTGCAGCTTGGACTGGTTCCATGCACCATTTTGTTCTCAAAGATGCCTAAGCTGATTCTTCAGTGCTAGCCAAAACAAATGAGAGTCTTGGCTGCCGGCGTGGTAGCAGCAGCTGGTTTTACTATGGCTCCCTACACCTAACACTGGGGCAGCTTTGACTTAAAGATCTTTTTTTTCCTCAATAGGGGAGTGGGAAGTGCTGGGGAGCGGGCAGGAGGGAAACAAAGTGCTGTGAAGTTGCTTGGCTGATGTTGTTTTCAGTGGAACAGTGGAAGCCTTTTTTAGATGTGTCTGTTTGTTATTTGTTGCTCCGAGACATCCGTCGTGATGGCCTCGCTGGGAAGAGTAGGGTGGAATGGATGAGGCACAGGACTGGGAACTGAGACACCCAGGATCTGTCCCAGACACTCACCTGCTGTGTGACTTTGAGTTTTCCCTGCTTTTCCTTGCTGTCCCCATTCAGACTGCCAGAACTTCACAGCTGGAGCTGGCTTCTGCTGTGCGTCTGTACAAACTAACATAAAAGGAGCCTGGTCCCAGCTGGGCCCTACAAGCATTGGTGCAATGCAAACAGTAATATATTTTCTCCAATTTATCAGTCCTGGTAGATAGCAAAACATCCCCAGGAGATTTTTAATGCCTACAGTGAGCATTATTTGAATTAAAAAAAAGCAGTGAGGAGGTGCAGAAGAGAGGTGGTGGTTCATGAATAAAGAGTGCAAACAAAAGACAAGGTCCAGTGACTTTCTGAACTTCTCAGAAGTTCCAACCTAGGCTCAGTTTGGATCAGGGCTTCCCAATTCTGTACTATCAGTCAGTACTACATAGGTGTGAAGCAATTGTGGGAGCTGAATGAGGTCTCAACATCTGTTTTGCAGATAGGAAGCCTTTTTATCCATGCTGTATGTGTCCCTTCACCTTCACTGCAACATTTAGGGGAAAAGCAGAACCTTTTAATAGGGAAGTCCACAGTGCACCAAATGAGTTTGGGGACTGCCTGTGACTTTGGGCAGGTTCCTGTTCTCATTGATTCCCCTTAATGCCCCAACTGTAATGATAGCATTTTCCTACAGGATAAAGATAGTAAAACTAGCAAGGTGCTTGGCTGCAGAGGGACTGTGAAATTAGGATGGATGGATTGTGTGTTCCTGTTGCAATATGGGAATGCCAAGCCAGTTGGAAACTTCTAGACAAACTCTCTCTTGAGTCCAGAGATCATTATGCCACCATGACAATGCCATGCAATTTGTTTTAAGAGGGCATTATGGCAAGGCTATCACCAAATCTGTTGGTGCCTTAGCTTCAGGACCTGATGCAGGAAAAGCATGGCTGGACTCCAGCATCATGAGGAGAAGCAGGATACCTGTGGAGACCTCTCTCCACCTGTAAACCCTCAAATTCAGAGCACTTTTGAGCACCTCAGAGCAGGCTTCTGCTGTTTGCTGTTGAACAGGGAGTTTGTGGGGGGGGGTCACCAAAAACATATAGCAAAGTGGTCTGATATTTGGGTGGGGAAAGGTAATTGATTTGACAGTTAATCAAAAACTACTAAGGGAAAATCAATATAGAGTAAAACAATCCAGTCTTCTCTTCTATATCCTATTCCCAGTGGCATTGTTGATTGTATAGCATCAATGTCATCTATTTCAGATGGAAATGTTACCAACTATAATGCCACTGTTGATGTTTCAAAACGATTCTAATCTCATTTCAATAATAGCTTCTGTCTCTCTCAGTGACACACATGCCATAACATTCTTGGCTCAATTGACAGCACTAATAACAGACTCCCTTTCCCCATGCTTCGGACCAGTGTCTGCGCTTCCCAGCGCTCACAGTAGTGCACGGCACAAAGGGTTTGCATCACCCTCCAAAGCTCCCTGGAAATGAGTGCTGGTAGCACTCTCACAGCCCACCTGGATGATGCCAGTGCTGAGCTGGCACTTGGAGCATCAGCTTCTCCATGAAGAGAGATTTAGGGGCTAAATCATGGAGTCATAGAATGGTTTAGGTTGGGAGGGACCTCAAAGATCATCCAGTTCCAACCCCCTGCCATAGGCAGGGACACCTCCCACTAGAACAGGTCACTCAAGGCCTCCTCCAACCTGGCCTTGAACACCTCCAGGGAGGGAGCAGCCACAACCTCCCTGGGCAACCTGTGCCAGTGTCTCACCACCCTCACTGCAAACAACTTCCTCCTAACATCCACTTTCAATCTCCCCTCTGCCACTTCAAACCCATTGCCCCTTGTCCTGTCATTGCAAGACCTTGTCAATAGTCCCTCCCCAGCCTTCCTGTAGCCCCCTTCAGATACTGGAAGGCTACTCTAAGGTCTCCTGGAAGCCTTCTCTTCTCCAGGCTGCAGAGCCCCAACTCTCTCAGCCTGTCCTCACAGCAGAGCTGCTGCAGCCCTCTCAGCATCTTCGTGGCCTCCTCTGGACCCGCTCCAACACTTCCATGTCCTTCCTGTGCTGGGGACTCCAGAACTGCACACAGGACTCCAGGTGGGGTCTGAGGAGAGCAGAGCAAAGGGGCACAATCCCCTCCCTTGCCCTGCTGCCCACACTGCTCTTGCTGCAGCCCAGCACACAGTTGCTGTCTGGGCTGCACTCACACTGCAGCCTCATCTTGAGCTTTTCATCACCCCAGACCCCCAGGTCCTTTTCCTCAAGGTTGCTCTCAGCCATTCCCCACCCAGCCTGGAATTGTGCTTGAGGTTGCACCGACCCAGGTGCAGGACCTTGCACTTGGCCTTGTTGAATGTCCTGAGGTTGGCCTGGGCACAGCTCTGCAGCCTGTCCAGGTCCTTCTGGATGGATCCCTGCCCTCTAGCAAGTCGACTGTGCCACACAGCTTGGTGCCATCTGTAAACTTGTTGAGGGTGCCCTCGATGAGGGCCCCTAAGCTTGAAAGTTGTGACTCAAGGTGATTTGTTCAAGGGCACAGGGAGTAATTCAGGAAGGGCAGGGTTAGTGCTGAGATGATGGCCAGCTTGTGGTTTAACTGCTGGACCACGGACTTCCTCCCAAGGTCTGGACTAAAAAAAACACCCCACAGGGAAATTCCTTGCTGGTTTTCTGGAAACTCTTCCTTTGCTTCAAAGCCTGACACACCAAACTCAAAGCCTCTTGTGTGGTTTCATGGCACATTTTGTTCTCATACTGCTTGCACTCCAGAAGTGAAAGCAGAATGGGCCAACAGCCCAGATGCTGCAAGGATGGGCAGTATTTGAGATGGACACCTCATGGTGAATCAGGTTCCCCAGACAAAGCCTGGAGTCTTCAGTTCCTGGCTGTCTCATTCAGATGGAATTCAGAGCACAGCTCATAGTCCTTCCTTGGGTGGACCAAGGGATAACTTGATCTCAGAATTTAAGGAGGTCTCTAAAACTTTTGGTGGGGAAAATTCAGGTCTCTCAGCATGTTTGCTATCTTCCCCCAGCCCTCTTCTGTGCCAGGTTGAGCAGGAAAAACACTTAAGCAGATGCTTAGCTACATACTTAATTTCAACTCTGCTGAGCACGGCTCAGGCTTGAATTTTAGCAAACAGCAAAGTCTCTCTGGAGTCAATGGACTTTAAGGCTGTGCTGAATTTTAAACATGGGCTTTGTCAGAGCCCTGCACTTGAACCTGTTTCTGGAATATGCAGTACATAACTGGGAGCAGAGAGACAAAGTCTTTCAAATAGATCCTTCATTTAAAAGAGCTTTCCTCTTCAATTATCAGCTGTGGATTTGAACGAGATGAAAAGTCAGCCTTGTCTTGCTGATTTTATCTTTCCTCTTCTCCTTTCCTTTGCAGGGGAGGGGAGGAAATTTTCCCTTTATTAACTTCTTGAGCATAAAATTGCTGAAAATAAACGAACAAACAAAACCTGGAGCAACATACAAGGTCTTTAAACTAATTCAGCAGTCATTATTACTGACATCAGGAGAGAGAAATGCAAGAGTGCAAGCCTATTGCTTTAAGCTGGGATTTTCAGAAGAGTCTGTTGGAGTTTGGCACTCAAATCCCACGAAATCCTCTTTATACTTTTCCCTTCTCTTTCTTTGCCTTTAATTTCTTTTCCTTTGACATGGGAAAGGCCCTGTGCATTTTGTTAGTGTGCATTATTACACCATGTTCAGGATCAGCATCCAGGATTAAAGCAAGTTCAGGGCCCTTGTAGTACACAAAGTAATAGACAGTTCCTTCTCCAAGGATGTGATGTCTGCAGATGGTGGAGCCAGGTTTAGCATTTAACAGATCAGCTTCCCAGGCTGTTTATTACCTCCCAATGGATTATGGTTTTATTTATTTCTTTGTTTTAAGCAATGGTTTTCTTCCATCTTGGCTGAATTTACACTGAAGCAGATCAGTTTTCCTTCAGACATTTACTGCTCTGGGGTGGAAGTGCTGAAGGGAGAAAACAACAATTGGGATTGTTTCCCAGACCTGCCTATGCTGATGCGTAGGGGAACAGGAGAGAATCATAGGATCAGTCAGGGTTGGAAGGGCCCACAAGGATCAGCCAGTTCCAACCCCCCTGCCATGGGCAGGGACACCTCACACCACATCAGACTATCCAGCTTGGCCTTAAACACCTCCAGGGATGGGACCTCAACCACCTCTCTGGGCAACCCCTTCCAGGCTCTCACCACCCTCATGTTGAAGAACTTCTTCCTAACCTCCAGTCTGAACCTGCCCGTTTCCATCTTTGTTCCATTTCCCCCAGTCCTATCACTACCTGACAGCCTAAAAAGTCCCTCCCCAGCTTTCTTGTAGCCCCCTTCAGATACTGAAAGGCCACAATAAGTTCACCTGGGAGCCTTCTGCTCTCACTTTAGTATGTAGGAATTGCATCTTCAATACAAACCAGGGGTACAAAATAGATCCTCTGCCCTTGTGATCAGAGCTCCAAAAGACTTTGGGGCTGTAGCCTACCTCAGAGGTTTGGTTTCCTGCAGCAGCCATTCCCTCAGCCTGGCAATCACTGTGCTGATTTCTAGACCTCATTACAGCATCTTTCATGAAGATGAGGTACCAAAATTTAATGCTTGATGTAGCCTCTGCAGTGTGGTTGCATGGCCTGACCTTTTCATTATTCTGCAGTTTGACTGCCTGCCTATCCCAGCCCTTTCCCATAAGCTGAGGAGGCTGTAATCATTGGAGGAATGGAGCTGCCAGGTAATCAGCACCCAGGAAAGGTCAGGATAATCCAGTATACATAACAGATGGATGCACAGAGAGGTGATGCACAGTAGAACTTCAGGACTAGATGTGTGGTTTTGAACCTCGTTCAGCAAAGAAAGGTATTCCTCTCATGAGGGTATAGTCACAGGGATGACTTAATCACAACAAAGTTTGTTGGACTGAAAATCCTGCAGACTCTTCTAGAAACCTGAGGATAAGGCTTGGCAGTGAGTGCTGATTCATTCATGACTTGTTTGCCATGATATGGTTGTTTCTGTCCCATTTTGGCTACCAGGCTTGGCAGTGAGTGCTGATTGATTCATGACTTGTTTGCCATGGTATGGTTGTTTCTGCCCCATTTTGGCTACCAGGCTTGGCAGTGAGTGCTGATTGATTCATGACTTGTTTGCCATGGTATGGTTGTTTCTGCCCCATTTTGGCTACCAGGCTTGGCAGTGAGTGCTGATTGATTCATGACTTGTTTGCCATGATATGGTTGTTTCTGTCCCATTTTGGCTACCAGAGCTGCCCTGAATTCTGGCATTAGCTTTTTTTATTTATTTAATTTTTTAATCACCTGAGAAATATTCTCTCCCTTCTAGTCCTGTCAGCACCTTTGGCTATGTTCAGGTCTTTATAATTTCCCTGTATTGATTGCTCCAGTTTGCCTCTGAGTCATTGCTCCAAGGTCAGGTGTCTCAGTGATAGCAAGAAACACAAATCTCTTCCCAGTTCCTGCAGGAAGGAAGGGCAAAATTAGGACCATGTACATACCCAGCCCCAAGTCAGCCCCTGTGTTCTTGGGGTTTCTCCCAGATTCCAGGAGGGTTTGCACCAGTTCTCTCCCTGAAATTAGAGGTGTTGAAAAATGGGGAAGCACTGATGCAAAAGACAGGACTGAGCTGGGATCTCCCACTGGTTGGGGGAGACCTGCAGCCTCTGGAATAGCTGTATTAAAGCAGAACCTCTTTATGTCCTGGATCAAGTACAGAATGTCACCTGTGGCTTGAATCTGCCTCTTTCTTTCTCAGCCCACAGAGCTTCTAGGCCAGATCCTCTGTTATCTGGTTTGATCCTTTTTTTGGCTTCTAAGCCTGCACTTTGTGATGCTCAGGTATTGCTTTACTAATGCTCCCTGCTGTAGGCTGAGGAGAGCAGGTGGATGGATCTGTGTTAGTTGTGTAGTCTACAACTATCTGAAGGGACATTGTGGAGAGGCTGCTGCTGGGCTCTGCTCACAGATAGAGACAGAACAAGGGGGAATGGCTTCAAGCTGAGGCTGAGGAGGTTTAGATTGGACATTAGGAAAAAAGTTTTTCGTGGAGAGAGTGGTCAGGGCCTGGAATGATCTGCCCAGGGAGGTGGTGGAGTCACCCAGCCTGGGTGTGTTTAAGAGTGATTTGGATGTGGTGCTTGGGGCTATGGTTTAAGGTGAATCTTGTAGAGTAGGGTTCTAGGTTGGACTTGGTGCTCCTGAGGGGCTTTGCCAACCTGGATGCTTCTGTAATTCTGTGTGTCCTGAGGCTGTGACATCCTCTCTCTAATCAGCTGCCTTCAGCAGCTATTTGAAGCAGGTTGCAGGCATTCACTACCCACTTGGGCACTAAAATAAAACACAAAAATGATCTTTACTTTGGCACCTTAAAACACTTTGCTTCCAGCCTGGGCAGTTCATGAGAGAACAAGCAAATCCTTGGCATTTTCAGGGTCACTGTGCAGTGCTCCTGCTTAGCCCATCCTGTGCCACAGCGAAACGTGACCATTGCTCTGTAGCAATTCCTGTGTGCTTAGGAATTGCAGCTGGCTGGATGGGACAGGTCATTTCCAGCTGAGCACTTCTGGCTGCTACCATATTGCAGTGTTACCTCTGGCTAATTCTCATGAAGGCTGACTAGGTTTGTTTGGCAGTTCACTAGCCAGCCACAGATAATTGCCTGGTTCTATCCCTTTGGCTGTTGCAATAGGACTGTGTATGGCTCTCCATACCAAATTGCCATTTGAATGCATCTTAAGCTTCTCTTTTTCTGCAGTGTTATTTTTTTTTTCCTTTTTTTCTGTGAGGGTAGCCAGACCTGAAATATTCCTGGGTCTATCTTTTTCCCTCCAGTCAGATATCACAGCCTGCTGTGGTAGGAGGGCAGATGTCACCTGCTGCCACCTTTTTCATGAAGATTGATGCCCCTTCACTGCTTTCTTTTTGTGTAACTAAATATCCACTAAACATTTAGCAGATGTAAAGCTTCACAGTCTACCTGGAGAGGGTGAAGTTTCAGGCAGTGGTACCAATGAACAATCTGATAGTGCCCTCCTCTACTCTGCACTGCTGAGACCCCCCCTGGAGTAGTGCAGCCAGTTCTGGAGCCCCTGGCACAAGAGAGATATGGATGTGCTGGAAGGTGTCCAGAGAAGGGCCACAAGGATGAGCAGAGGGCTGGAGCTGCTCTGCTGTGAGGGGAGACTGAGGGAGTTGGGGCTGTGCAGTCTGGAGAGGAGAAGGCTCCCAGGTGAACTTATTGTGGCCTTTCAGTATCTTAAGGGGACTACAAGAAAGCTGGGGAGGGACTTTTTTAGGCTGTCAGGTGGTGATAGAACTGGATGGAACCCTGACTGATTCTATAGTTCTATGATTCTAAATCTCAGAGAGGACTCTGTCTGATTGCCCTGGACCCAGTCTCAGTTAACCACACATTTAGTGGTGAATGCCTGCTTGGTGGAGAGATAGGAGCACTTCCAAAGATGATTTATCCTCTCCTAATGGAAGTGCTCAAATGCATGATGGGATTCATCTCCAAAGGGATGAATTGCTGTTTGGTACTGTCTTTTTCCTTTTCCTTGTGCAATGACAGGAGACTGTAGGGTAAACACTCATACATCTCACAATCTCAGCTGGCTCAGTGATGTCTCCACTGAGAACACCCAGGAAAGGCAGGTTGGTCCTGCTGTGTTTCATTCCCTTTTTCTTTGATGCAATTTCTTTTCTTCCACATCTTCTCTGGCTTCAGGAGAAAACATAGAGGAGGTTTATTACTAAGAAAAGACATCAAATTGGTGTGATTAGATCCAGGTTAAACCTATAGTTTCTCTTAGCCCCGTGGGCTCTTCTTGCCTATATTCCAAACACCAAGGGAGAACAGCTTATGAACTCAAAACTCAAAGGAAAATGAAGCAGCTTTAGGGAGTGAGAACTTTGTAAGATGGGACCTAAATTAATCTCTGCTGTAAACCCACTGTAGTCCTAGACAGACTGGGCTGAGGTGATGAGCAGTAGGCAAAGGCTGACTTATTTTTCTGCAAAGCCTAGCTTCTAGCTTAGCCATTGCTGGTCATGTTACAGAGCCCCTGTATTTAATAACATTGGGACAGATAGCAGTAAATTTACTGGCTCTTACTCCACAAGGTGGTCCTTAAATCTCAGGGGCATTGCTCTGCCTGGTGCAAAGGAAGCTTCCAGAGCTCTCTGCTGTCTCTGATTGACAGCATCTCACCTTACTGCATTTTATCCTGCAACATGAAAGTATCAGCACAGAAATGTTTCATGAATGAGGAGGTGAGAGATGAGTGTAGTTAAAGGATATGATTTGGGAGACAGGGAATAGCCTCTGCTTCCCCCTGGGCACATTTTAGAGGTAGAAAAAGTGAAAAATGGAGCTCCAATATTAATGTTTCATGGGGAATCTGCAGCAGCAGTAAGGACAGATCTGTCTCCTGAGAGTGCTGCGTCCCCTCCTCCTCTGCAGAGGTCTACCTCTGGAGCTCCATCTTGGCTCACATAGCAGGGAAAGAACAGCCACAAACAAAACTTCACAGCAGTGCTATGACCAGGAACATCTCAAACCCTGGTTTGTAAATCTGCAGTACTCTAGTTGGAGCTGATGTCCAAAGAGCAAATCTTCCTGCCTGAAACAGAGAACTTGCCTTGGCCCCTTCCTTTGATTCCTGCTCCATGACCATTATCACCTTTTCCCTTCTTTCAGAGCACTGATGGGAAGTTAAGCAGAACAGGTATGGCACACAAATTATGCATATTATAAACATGGCAGCTAATTAATTAATGTAAATTTAGCCTCTACTGCCATTGAACTGTAACTGAACTAAAAATACAGCCCTCAAAGGACCCAAAGTATGCAGTGTATTTTATGTGACTGTTTTCATTGTTTGGAAACAGCTGAGTCTCAGGAAGCAGTTCCAATGAACTGAGCTGCATCTGTAGCAGCCAGGTAGGAGAATGTTCAGCTGGTGATGAGCTCCTTCCACATAATAAAGCAGAGAATATAGGTTATTAATCTCAGCCAAGCAAGGCTTTCTTAATCCACCCTCACTGTCCAGACTAGAGTTAAAAGTTACACTGAACAGCTCAAAGAAAAATTCAGTACCCATTCCTGGACAGTTTAACACCAGGAGTTGGTACTGACCCAGAAAAGGGAAACAGAAACAATTTTAGGAAAATGGTTCATCAGAGGTGGATCTGCTGAACTGCTGCATCCAGCTCTGCACTCTGCTGCTCCCTCACTGCTCCGGAGGGAAGGAACCAAGCAAGCTCCAGTCCAAGGAAGCTCCAGTCCCAGCTATGCTTGCCCCATCTCAGAGGACAATCCAAACAATTTTGAATCCTGTAACTTTTCCAACAACAGTTGCAGTTTAGGCTAGAGAGGGTAAAGCTGGACCCTAGAGAGGGTAAAGCCAGGTCCAGCACACACCAGACCTACTTCCACGATTTTCTTTCTATTGTCTGATCCATCCTATCAGACCATTCCAGCAGCTCAGCATCTCCAGCCTGTCCTGTTTTCTCCTCCCATTGCCACTACCTTTTAATGTTTTATAGACCACAAAGCACCACATTTATTTTGGGCAGCCTGTGCTGGTCCTGTGCAGAGAGCTGGCAGGGAGATGAAAGCAATGCCAGCTCTCCTGGATCTTCCCAGTCCTGCTCTCGAGAAATGAAGAGGACATTCCTTGTGAGAATCAGCCCCACACTTTCTTTTTTTCCAACCTTCCTTAAAATAAAAATAAAAAAAGGCCTCCTTCTTGTCTAATGTCCTCCCTGAGCACATTATTGCTGGTGCTGCTTTTTCTCCCTTCACCTGGCTGCAGGACAATTTAGAAAGAAAATGAACATTTCTCCCACAGGCAGATGAATGAATTCTTGTGGCAGATCCCAGGCAGTTTGTACCTTTCAGGGGCTTCGTTTATTCCTTTTGGCATCCCTGCATGAACTCATCTTTGGGTTGCCCATTCACATGGTGAACTTGATCTATAGCAGCGTGGAGAATCGCGTTACGGAGTCCAGGGCTAGCTACAGGGGAGGACCATTAATAGCTGCCCGTGCCCAGACGATATGGCTCCAGCCCCTTGCCATGAGTCATTCCAGCTGCTTGGAAATGCTATCTGTCTAGATTCCCCTTTGGTCAGGAAGAGGAGGATGCAGATTGCTCTGGTTCAGCAGTGAAACTATCTCACCATTTGTAGACAAGAGAGCTCTTTCAGAGGCATTCTTGAACAAAATGCCTACCAGTGCTGTGCGTGGCACAAACACACTCCAGCTCCCAAGGCCAGTGGATAAAAGACACATATGCTGTCACAGATTAGATATGAAACCAGCACAGTGTTCTGTCCAGAATCAACTGCAGAATTAAGGTTGCTGGTATGTGTGGTCACAGGACAGGTCCCTGGCATATGTATAGGGTGAGAGTGCATAGGTACAGAGTCAAAAAGATTTCCCCTGCTTTGGAGCACTGAATCACAGACAGGTTTGGAATGACAGCAATTAGAGATGGAGATTAATGCTGCTAGGCCTGAGAACATAATTTCAGTGGAGTCATTTCTGATTTGCAAGAGAAAATGCAGGTCCAGCAGCTCCCCAACCTTGCAGAGGTCTGCTTCATATTTTCTCTCCCACCATAACTAAACAATGCAAGACACACACATACAGGCATGCAGACACATAGAGGATTCTAGTACAGCATTTCAAAAAGTGGGTGTGTTTCAAATTTCATCTAAGTCCACATCAAACTCCACCTTTTGCTTGCCTTGCAGAAGTTAAACATTTTCTAGACAGCAATATTTAGTTAGGAGTACTGTGTACAGTCCTGTGTACAGTTCTGGAGCCCCCAGCACAGGAAGGACATGGAACTGTTGGAGCCGGTTCAGAGGAGGCCACCAAGATGCTCAGAGGGCTGCAGCAGCTCTGCTATAGGGACAGGCTATGAGATTTGGGGCTCTGCAGCCTGGAGAAGAGAAGGCTTCCAGGAGACCTTAGAGTAGCCTTCCAGTATCTGAAGGGGGCCTACAGAAAGGCTGGGGAGGGACTATTGACAAGGTCTGGGAATGCCAGAACTAGGGGCAATGGGTTTGAAGTGGCAGAGGGGAGATTGAAAGTGGATGTTAGGAGGAAGTTGTTTGCAGTGAGGGTGGTGAGACACTGGCACAGGTTGCCCAGGGAGGTTGTGGAGCACAGAATCACCCAACGTGATCTTTGATCACGTTGGGTGATTCTGTGCTCCACAACCTCCCTGGAGGTGTTCAAGGCCAGGTTGGATGAGGCCCTGAGTGACCTGTACTAGAGGGAGTGTCCCTTCCTATGGCAGGGGGTTGGAACTAGATGATCCTTGAGGTCCCTTCCAACCTTCCCATTCTATGATTCTATGATCTCAAATAACTAAGAGTAAGCTAAAGCAAACTTTAGTTTCATTGTATTGGTTGTTACTGCCAATTTGCAAACTCAGCTCACTATTCAAGATGGGTTTTGGATTAGGTCATTCTCGCTTTCCATTTCCTTCACAGATAGCCAACAAACTCAGCTGCAAGATGCTGTCCATCCCATAGACAGAGATGCTAAATGTTTCAGACCCTAGTAACTGAAGGTAACCCCAACTTGGCCAGTCCTGTCTTACTTGCTTTCTGTGCTTCCGTTGCTGCTAAGCAACTAAGGTACTTCTGACTGTCTACTTATGTAATCCCTTTATTTCTTCTTAATTTCAAGGAGCTGTTTGCAGTTAAACACAACTCAACATTTGACTTTAAGCTCATTAGAGACAAGAAAGAAGACCGAGGCAAAAGCTGATCTCTTGTGCAGTGGAAGAAAAAGCAATGGTATTATGTGATGGTGAAAAATCTCAGGGCAGTGTCTCTTTTTTTTGCTTGTTTTTGTGGATAGTGTTGGAAAGTTTGATGTCTGAAATGCATTTGGCCTGATGAACTTCATCTTCCATTAGTTACAGACCGCTTGGTGCAATCTCTGTGCTGTTAGCAGCTATCTCTGAGAGGTTGTGGAGGATGAGGGAGGAAACTCTGAAAGGGCACACATGATGCTTAGCTCCAAAAAAAATTGTGAATGGGAGGTGTGAAGTTCAGGAAGTGAAGAATCACAGACTAATCTTTCCAGTGTCAGCCTGTGGGAAAAAAATGATTGACCCAAGTTTTTGTTCACAAAGGGGAGACTAAGGTGGAATTGATTTGTTGAGAGAGTTGTGCATGAGCAGGCTGACCTTCTGTTAGAGATACCAAAACTAAATTGAACTGAAATCAGGAGTTACAGAGAAGATTTCAGGCAAGTGATGTAGAATATTTTCCACTCAAAATGGCTCACAGCAAAGATGATAGCACTATCTGCTTCTAAACCTGTCCTGTGCTTGATTCCATTTGGTGGTGAGACACTGGCACAGGTTGCCCAGGGAGGTTGTGGCTGCTCCCTCCCTGGAGGTGTTCAAGGCCAGGTTGGAGGAGGCCTTGAGTGACCTGTGCTAGTGGGAGGTGTCCCTGCCTATGGCAGGATGTTGAAACTGGCTGAGCTTTGAGGTCCCTTCCAACCTTACCATTCTATGATTCTATGATTTCACTACCAGGAACATTGCAAGGACTTATTCAGCAGGGTCCTCTGTGAGTCTGGGACAACTATACCAGAAAATTCCCTCCTGATTCACAGTTGACTGGGACAACCCTGGCAATTCCCAGGCAATGTGTTTGAGAGTCCTCAGGAATAAGCACTCAAAAGATTTAAAAGGGGGGGGGGGGGGGAATTTT
>WBNM01003088.1:34840-57736 GCA_013399055.1 Ramphastos sulfuratus
TTTTTTTTTTTTTTTGTTTGATCAATTAAATGCTACCAATTTCTGGATGCACTAACCACAAATTTGCTAAATTCCTGAGCTAATGAAAGGCTGGCTTGCTTTGACATGAATGGGAGGTTTGTTTGAGTAACAATTGAATAAGGACTTGGCCCAAAGACAGCAAGGAAAACATTTAGATGTTAAATATGTATCCAGAAGACCTTTCTTCAAATCTCTCCTGCTGCAGCAACAGGATAGTAATTGTGTGGAGCTGTGAAGAGACAGTTCAGAGAGACACGCAGCACCTCGCAGGATTTAGCAGAGCTAGCAAGAAACTATGCAAATATTTCAGTTTAGAAATACTTGTAGCTCCTTCTCAAACAATGAAAGCCTCAATTAAAGCCAGATCTCTGTTATTTAAAAATTCCAGGCAGCAGCTGAGAGAGAAAGGGAGTGAGTTTCAATTTTTTTGTGTCCCTGTCTCCACACCCCCCCCCAAACATTAAGATATTTGAGAGTTAGTAAATTGTGTCTAACATTAAAACTATAAGAGCTGAGAAGTCTGTAGCTGTGATTCTTATCTTCCTAAAGAATTTTGCAGTCATCAATACCTGAAGTAAGCTGAAGTAAAGAAATAGGTGACCTTAATAGATATAACTCTGTATGGGCTCATTGTACCATGAAATTGAGTTTTTAATCTGAATTGATGAACAAAAATGCTGGTTTGATCCTCTCCACACACACAGCAGGCTAAGTAGTTTGGTAACTGTTTCACTTCCAGAAGGTACCTTTCCAAGCAAGCTCAGTAACAGAATGATCCAGAAACATAAAGGTCTTTGAGAGTTCTTTTTGCTTTAAGTTGTTGCAGGCGAGGTTGAGGAGGCGAAATGATGTTCTTTGGCTTCCAGCAATTTGCAAACACAGGGGCTAGAATCTGAAGACTCTGAGATCAGTGATCACTGAGTCTTTTAATGGACTTCAGGTGGCTTTGGATGCAGTTCCAGGCTTCTGTGTTTTGCCAGTGGAAGCCACCAGTTTGGTGTGCAACCATGTTCAGCAGCACCTTCTCCTCAGAGCTCATCTCATTTCAGGAGGCTTCCCTTAAACCAAGCACTTGCTCTAAGTGTGCCTTTAAAATACTGCCAGGCTAAATTCAAAGCTTTCAATCCAGCATCCCTTGCCAAAGAATAAGACTTCATCTTCTTTATTTAATTTTTAAAAGCCAACTTCTTTTCTATTACTTTTTCCCCCCTTAAAGTTCATCAATCTTAAACATGCTCCTCAGTCCATGATCTTGTTCATGGCTGCTTTTTCCTTGCTAAAGGGATTTGATGGATAAAAATGGGGGCGGGGAGGGAATATAATAAAATCCTCTCTTCTCATCCAGCTTCATGGGTATCAAAACCTGAACTTGGATGTGTTGGTCAGCTGAAGCTGTCAGAATGGCTGGAGGAATTATCTGCTATTATCTGCCGAGTAAACAGCATCACAAAGTGAAAACTGATGCCGTAGCATTTTTTATAATGCAATAGGCATGGCCCTCGCTGCCGAGTATTGGAGCCAAATGTTCTGCCATGGCCCTATACAATAGGAGCCTTTGACAATGGCTCAGTATTCAGTTGGTTATGAAATCCAGGCTATTTTGGGAGGGCCCCATTGTTTCCATTTCATGTGTGCTGCAGACTTGCGTCTCGGGAAACACAGAACCAATTGCAGGAGCTGTCACTGTTACTGCAAAAGCTGAAGGTTTGGTCCCACCAAGAGGGGAGAAATGCCCTTCTGCCAGGCAGAGCCCTGGAGACAGCTTGGACCTGCACATGCTTTCATTGCTGCCTGTGGGAAGGATCAGTAGTGAGAGCTACCAAGCAAAGCTGATTGAGTAGAGTCTAGTTCCGGTGCCCTCAGCATAAGAAGGACATGGAACTGCTGGAGCAGGTCCAAAAGGGGCCATGAAGAGGTCTGGAGCACCTTCCTTATGGGGACAGGCTGAGAGAGTTGGGGCTGTTCAGCCTGAAGAAGAGAAGGGAGACCTTAGAGCAGCCTTCCAGTACCTGAAGTGGGCTGCAAGAAAACCAGGATGGGACCTTTTACAAGAGCTTGTAGTGACAGGATGAGAGGGAATGGATTGAAGCTTGAGGAGGGCAGATTGAGGCTGGAGATGAGGAAGAAATTCTTGACAGTGAGGGTGGTGAGACACTGGAACAGGTTGCCCAGGGAGGTTGTGGCTGCTTCCTCCTTGGAGGTGGTCAAGGCCAGGCTGCTTGAGGCCTTGAGCAACATGATCTAATAGGAGGGATCCTTGCCCATGGCAAGGGAGTTGGAATTGGATGTTCCTTAAGGTCCCTTCCAACCCAAACCATTCTGTGAACACAGAATTTTCAGAAGTTCCAATGCTTCTCTTGAAGGTATCTCATCTTCTTTGATACTTCTCAGAGAAGTATCTCATTTTAGCAGCAGTCCCTGAAGGAGAATATAAAACAGCAGAAGTAATTATCTGTCTCTAGGACTCTTCTTTTCCTGAAATAAGGTGGGTTTGTCCCCATAATGAAGCTGACTCATTGCTGCCATTAAATAGCAGGGCTACTCTATCTGTTCTGCTCATTCTGATCCTGCTCTTCTTTCTCTCACATAGACGAGGTCGTGCCATGAAATGAATACAGAAGTGAGAGGAGCATGAGCTGATTGTGTGTTCTCCACTTGTCTCTCTCATGTGCACCAATTCACCTCTGCTCTTATTTTCACCACAGAAAGCAGGATCCTTATCCAGAAGTGACTGCAGCATCAAATTGAATGCTTCTGCAAAAATAGGTCATTGGGAATTTCCTGTGGGATGCTTCCTTGCTGCAGGAGAGCCCTGTCTCTGAACACAGAACCACAGAACCACAGAATCACAGAACCATAGAATCACAGAACCATAGAGTCATAGAATCAGTCAGGGTTGGAAGGGACCACAAGGATCATCTAGTTCCAACCCCTGTCCATGTGCCTACTCATGCCCCAAAATGCCTGTGGCTCTTGTCTTGCTCTCCCTCTGTAGACTCCATTGCCTGAGTCCACAGCTGTGCTTGCCTTCCTGAGAGACAGCTTGACCCCACAGATCAACTCCACAGATCAGCTTTTATCCTTTCCAACACACCAGTTCTTACTCTAGCATTGCTTCATTTAATAATTTTGAGTAAGCCAATGACCTAATCATGTAGAAAGTTGTTCAGGTAATCCCAGTCCTGGCCTGGTTTTGAGAGGGAAAACAAAGTAGACAAGGATTTTGTGAGGTTATGGGAAGTAGAGACTATCAAGAGGAAAAAAGTGTATTTCCTCTGCCTGGTTTTATCAGTGGGCAGCAATGCCCAGCTGCTGGTGAAGGGGACTGATATTAATATTTCGGATATTCATTAATGTTCTGACTCATGATGAAGCACTGGACTGGTTACTTCACTTCTGCTCTTCTCTGTCTGTATTTCCAAGACTGTAAGAAAAGAGACATTAATATTCAACTCTAGAAGCTCACCATCAGAAGCTAGAGATTTATTTGAGCTCATGAAGATGAATAAAAGGCAAGGGAAAAGCCTTCTTGATTCCTTTCTTTAGCTTTCATTTGATTTTGCTTTAGTTTTCATAGGTTTCTAGGTAATTACTGACTTTTCATAGTTCCCTGTGTACTGATGCAGATATCTTCTCCAAAACTAGGGACACAGTCAGATGGACAAGGGGGCAGAGGCTGGCAGAAAAGACTCATGAGGGCTTTTAAGCCTGGTCATGGCTCCACAGAAAAAAAGGAATATTTCATTATTTTAGACTTGAATCCTCTCCCCCCCTCCCCATTACAGAAATTCATTGCAGAGATGGAAGCAGTTTGAGGTCCAAGCCTTCCCCAGTCCATAGAAACTGTCTTTGTGCACCCTCATGCAACTTTACTCCAGTTACTGTAAGTTTGAGCAGTCAACCTTCCTCTGCTGAGATTGATCAGAGGAAATTTAGAGCTACCAAACCTCATTACATATGTATTGGTGTTTGCTGTATGTGTATTTTTGCTTTCCCCCTCCCCATTTAAAATGATCCCAAGCTTGTGTATTGCATGCAAATCAGGAAACCAGAGCTGACACAGGGTTTGCAGACAATTAGTGTTGGTGCCTGTTTCATGCTTGCATTTTAGAAGGCAGAATAAGGGACAGGTAGCACAGGAGTGCTTCATTCTCATAGTGACAGAATCTTCTGGAGGGCTGTGCCCTCCTCTGGAAGCATCCTGTGAGCTTTAATGGAAATTCAGGGCACATAGTGAGGAGAGTGGAGGTGGAGCACATGGAAAGAAATATTTGTTATAAAATGTTTATGTCTGAGGCCAGTACAGGTGAAAGGAGCTGGTCTGACAGCTCATGGGAAGCACAATATGTCCTCACATGCAACCCAGCATGATAGTAGCAGAATGCAGGAGAAAAGTTCTTTACATGGAACACTAAGTTCTGTGTTTTAGCTTACTCGTGGGCTGTGAGCACCACCACTAAGTGATTTCAGGGGTGAAAGCAGTTTGGTGTGCCCATGTTGTTATGTGTGTGTTTGCACCTGTGGCCCACTTCAGTTCTCTAGTGATGTACTCCATCTTTCAAAGAAACTGTGCTGTACTCCACCCTTACCTGGCAGGAACTGGGGGCACTCTGCTGAAGAAAAACTCTGCTGTGCAGAGGTTCAAATCCAGAGAAATACACATGTGTGTGTTATCTATTTTGTATGAGAACTGCTCTGCTTTGGAAGCTCACCAACCTTCCCACTCTAAATTTGGATCGCTTATGTGCACTAAATGAAGGAGCTTGCAGTCTTCTTCCAGAAAGTGTTCATATCCTCTGTTGACTTGAATAGTGTAGCCCCAGTTATTTAAAACACAGCCTACTCTGCAGCATCAGAGTACTTAATGTCCATGCATTAACCTGAGAGGCAAGCACTGCCCATTTCTTCCTTAGGCCTCCCAATGCAGAGTGTAAAACCCGAGACGGCATCACCCGAAGGGCCCTCGCCTTATATCTAATCATGAGAACTATCTCTTAGTATTGATATTGCCTTATTAAAGCAATTAGCTGAGCATTTCAGAAGCTTGTTAATGTTTCTAGAGTGACTTCTAATGAGGGATAATGATAACAAGCATGGAAGGTCTCTGGTGAACTTTAGATAATGATGTAAATCTGAGAAAGGTCGATGGCGTTCATGGATTCAGTGATGGACAATTCCATTTCCGTTCGTTGCCTGGTTCAGCTTTTATCTTTCTCTTCTTGGGCCATTTAGCTCTCCAAGAACATCTTCCTTACCCAGTCTGGATGCCTACCACTTGGTTAACTGATTGACTTAGCTGCAAAGTAAAAGACTGAGCCTTAGCACTCCTTTCAAACTGGGTAGGTTTAGACTAGATATTAGGAATTTTTTTTTTCCTCATCAAGAGTGGTCAGGGACTGGAATGAGCTGCCAAGGGAGGTGGTGGAGTCACCCACCCTGGATGTGTTTAAGGGTGGTTTGGATGTGGTGCTTGGGGCTATGGTTTAAGGTGAATCTTGTAGAGTAGGCTTCTAGGTTGGACTTGGTGCTCCTGAGGGGCTTTGCCAACCTGCATGTTTCTGTGATTCTGTGGTCAAGAAAGATTTAGGCAGAAATGAGCTTGAACCTTGATCTCTCCCAGAGGAACAGCAGAAAGCAAACCTGCTCACATTTCTCCAGTGCCAGTTCTATGATTCTATTTCTCCAGTGCCCACCTATTGTGTAGTCCTTAAGCAAAGTGACCTTTTAGAACACTGAGCCTGCAGTTATAATGCAATCAATGATTTCTGGGTGCAGGGACCTGAAATCAAGACCCTTATGGAATAGTTCAAAGAAATTTAGCAATACCAAAGCCAATAATGCAGGAGTTTGGGAGGTGGTGGAGTCACCCACCCTGAATGTGTTTAAGGGTGGTTTGAATGTGGTGCTTAGGGATGTGGTTTAGGGTGAACATTGCAGAGCAGGGATATGGGTTGGACTTGGTAATCCTGAGGGGCTTTTGCAACCAGAATGTTTCTGTGATTCCTTGTGATGTGTTCAAGTCAGTTGAAAGAGAAAAGCAGATACAAGAGGAGGTACTGTGACAATGACAACGTTTTGTATTTACATAGCAGAACATTTCCCCAGAAGATCCCAAAACAAGGACCTGGACATTAGGAGGAGTATTGTGTGGCTGTGGAAAGGATAATGCCAGGGGAAATGTGATCAAACAGAAAGTCATATAAGGATCCTAGTGGGGGGAGTAAGGAATGGAGCTTCTTTGCCAGAACTGTAATGGAAAATTCAGATAGAACAGCAAGGTCTGGAGCTGTAAGAACTATCTGGATTGATGTTAAGTAGACATAGAAATATCAAGTGTGGTGACTCCATTTCTAATCTGTCCTGTCCCTTCAGGGGCTATGGGCCTGATCCACAGCTGGCAGCACGATGCTGACTTTGGGTAGGACCACAAAGCAGCCCTGCAAAAGAGATGGAGAATTCTGGAAGGGAGCTTGAGCAGGCTGCCAGGGTCAGACTGGGCACCACTTCAGGCAGCCTCATCAAGTTCTGGCTAAAGGTCTCAGGCAGCCCTGTGGGGAGGCAGATGTGGAGGCAGGCTGTAGGAAGGGTATTTCCACATGTACACAGAGTCATTGCAGCAGTTGGCACCGTACAGAACTCTGATAGGAACGCTGTGATTTTAAAGAGCCACAGAAGTAGTTTAAGGGGTAGAGGAAGTGTCTCTCAGTGGCAGACTGAAAGAGCTGTCTATTTAGGAAGCAGAACAGAGAGAGATGGCTTGATTACTCAGTGCTGGTACATTCATGAGAAGAAAGTGCCAGATACCAAAGGCCATTTAATCTACTGGAGATAAGTGCAAAAGCCTGTTACCAAGGCAGGAAAACTCAAAATGGAAATAAAGTGCACTTTTTTTTTTTTGCTAAGGTGACAGTGACCAGCAGGGGCAAGAACCTTGTTAGGAGGCCATTAAAATGCCTTTTTTGATTGGTCAGGGACCCAAGAACTCCATGAGATAGTACTGGTCTTGCCTTCCTCACCTGTAGCCTCCCCTTAATGCAGTCTGCTGACCCCACCTGGACTCCTGTGTGCAGTTCGGGAGCCCCCAGCACAGGAAGGACATGGAAGGGTGGGAGCCAGTCCAGAGGAGGCCACCAAGATGCTGAGAGGGCTGCAGCAGCTCTGCTCTGAGGACAGGCTGAGAGAGTTAGGGCTCTGCAGCCTGGAGAGGAGAAGGCTTCCAGGAGACCTTGGAGGGGCCTTCCAGGATCTGAAGGGGGCTACAGGAAGGCTGGGGAGGGACTATTGACAAGGGCTGGTAATGCCAGGACAAGGGTTTGAAGTGGCAGAGGGGAGATTGAAAGTGGATGTTAGGAGGAAGTTGTTTGCAGTGAGGGTGGTGAGACACTGGCACAGGTTGCCCAGGGAGGTTGTGGCTGCTCCCTCCCTGGAGGGGTTCAAGGCCAGGTTGGAGGAGTCCTTGAGTGACCTGTACTAGTGGGAGGTGTCCCTGCCTATGGCAGGGGGTTGGAACTGGATGATCTTTGAGGTCTCTTCCAACCTTACCATTCTATGATTCTATTGTGCCCAACCAGGGCTGTTGAAGTTCAGCTGTGGGCCCTCCAAGTTCACCTAGAATCTGGGTAGATGTCCTGCAGTTCCTGATGTGTAAGGCTTGTTCTTCCAGACTGATCCTGGACTTTCTGTGTCACCTCACCTTCACTAGATGGCCACCAGGGCACAAGCCATGTTCTTGGTGGTGAAGCTGCCCTCCCTTCTTCCCCATGCCTTACTTTACCCATCTGCTCAGCAGACCCAGCTGTACTGCTCCTGACCCAAGAGGTGCTGTTACGAAGATTAATAATTAACAATGGGACCTGCAAATCTGAACTGACTCCACAGAGCTTGGAAAGTTGTTCCAGGCTTGTGCAGAAATCAAAGGAGGCAGCAGGCAATTGTAAATCATTTTCAGGAAGTAGTTTTTATGCCTTTGGTGGAAAGAAATATGTAAGGGAAATATGTTACACAGAATGGTTTCCATTCACACACTCTTTACCAATGGTCTGAGTCTGTAGATCACCTTTTGATTATTGGTGCAAATATTTGCTCTCTGTTTGTACTTCTGCATCTCTTTAAGATTGAAAAGGAAGGGAAGGAGGAATGGCAGGTGGGAAAGATAGACAGGAATTATTAAATAAGTAAATTAAAGACCAGGCATCACATTAATCACTCCAGTCCCCACTCTGTAAACATCCCCACACTGGTGATCCCTGCTCCCCGAGCACAGAGTCACTGCAGTAGAGAGTGCCCATGTCTGGACATGTCTGCTCTCTGGCAGGAGCTGCAGCAGGCCTGGGACCAGGCTCTTCACCTGCATCTGGCACTCCTGTGCCTGTCCCTGTTTTTCAGACCACAAGCCCCTGTGTGTTCGGGCAGCGCTGGGCACAGTAGGTGACGTGGCTCAGTTTCGTGACAACTGCTAAGTGTAGCAAGAGAGAGGGAATGTTGTTGGGGGAAATAGTGGGAGTTACTGTGAGCTCAGGCTGAGGATAGACAAACCACCAAGGCTCACTGTGGAAAATGGGAGATTTCATGTGCTGGACACAGAAGAAAGCTTGAAATGAAGTGGCTTGCCCAAGGGTATTTGTTTGTCTGAGATGGGATAAACCACTCCCAAAAGGGAGCCCTACTCCTGGGGCTGCTGCACTTCTCCAGGTCTGCCATCACTAGTGGGAGGTGTCCCTGCCTATGGCAGGGGGTTGGAACTGGATGATCTTTGAGGTCCCTTCCAACCTTATCATTCTATGATTCTATCATCTTTAGTGATAAGCTTCTTCCTTAGAAGCCTCCCTCAGTCCTGCTTCCACTTGAGATTTCTTTCTTGGCTTATGAATTCGAATTTATCACAGCCAGAGGTTGCCTGAATATGTGCTCTGCTCCTCCTCTACAACTTCTGCACTCCAGAAGTTGTTATTTAAACCAAACCCACCCAAACCCACCCACCCAAACGCCACCAAACAGCTGACAGAGCAGGGCACAGCTCTGCCATAGAGCACCTCTTGTCTTCTCCCCGAGCTGCTGAAGAATGTGTGAAGAATACAAGTTCCTTCATGGTTTGGATGAAATTATGTATCTTTATTAGGTTTCTGTTCTCAGGAAACAATTTATTAGACACAAGAATGCTGTGTTACACTACCTCCTCCTTTTTTTTGCCTGGGAATTTACAGTTCACACACTGCACCAGCGCATAAATCCAGTTTTATTTCTCAATTTATTCACCTGGAACTAAGTGGATTAAATCTTTTTTTTTTTTTTTTTTTTAAGGAGACCAGCACTGCATTTTCAAATAGAAGCACTGCAAATAATCACAATTGTTAGGCAGACAAATTAGAGGTGGCTGTGGCTATGCAGTTGCTTTCTATGCAAACTTTTATGCTTGCTGAGTTTAAATGGTGATTCTTTTTTTTTTTTTCCCCTGCCTTTCCTCCTCCCGTGCAAAATTTACCTTTAATGACCCTCTTTCCCCTTAATAAACCAGGATTGATTAGAATTTGGCTTTAAGAGATGAAAGGACTCTGCAATTATCTACTTGTATATGCCCTTCAGTAAACTACCTTGTCTCCCCCCTTTTCTACCTCCCCTTCTTAAGAAGACTTTCCCAGGTCCCTCTTGGCTGCGGTTGAACGATGTTGGCTCATGTCCATGCTGCAACAAAGACCTGGCATTCCAGCTGTCTGCTTCTAATCTCCAGTGTCAGCTCTTGTTAATGTTTCAGCATGAAATCAGAGGGGGCAAAGCTGCATGGAATATTAAAACCATGATCAGAATTCCACTGAAATGCTGATAGTCTGCAAGCACCATTAGGAGGGCAGTCAAATCACTGCCTCGCATTAAATAAAGAGAAAAGATTTCTATCGCCGGGGCGCACGGGAAGTACAATCAGTGAATCACTGAGCTAAATTAGCATTTTTTCAATTGGGGATCGAAGTTGATTTATTGTTCTACACAACATTAATGTAACTGTGTGCTTGACCTGTTAAGGCAGCTAATTTTTCATTTAAATGGCTTCTTTCTGCGCGCCAAAAGGAAAAAAAAACCACTAAAGGTTGTAATCATATTTCAGCTCCGCAAAGTGATGGGGAAAGTACTGGACTGTTTCAAAATTGTCTTAAGGAGTCTCCTTTCCCTCCATCCCTCCCTTCCCCCCTCCCCTCCCCTTATGCCCAGTGGTCAAGGGCAAGCAGTTAAAAAAAAAAAAAAAGCTGTCTCAAGTAATAAGCTTAATTGTCATTTGACTTGAGCTATTTTACACCACTTTGACCATGTAGAAAAGCATTTTGGTGGGTGTATATTTCACACACACCTCCCTCCCAAGCCTTGCAAAGGGAGCTTAGTGTACAAGGAGGATCTGTCCCATTAACAATTCCCAGGTTTTGCAGTAATGGGAGTTTTGTTGTTCTTCCACCTTGATGTTTTCCCATTGTCCTAAGCAAGCAGTTGCTGGATGTGACCACAGATCTCGTGGATTTTCCATAGGTCAAAGAGAAAAAAAAAAAGAACAAAAAGAGCTCGGAGCTCAGTGGCAGCAGACTGAATTAAAGACTGAGAAATGTAGGCCAATACAAAGCTCAGTACAGAATGAGCAGGGCAGAAATTCCTGCTGGTTTTAATAGACTTTGCAAGGTACTGTACCTGTGGCATAAGAGTTGTAGTTTTCTGGTGAGGTTTGTTTTGCAAAGGAAAATGTTAACTTACTGGAAGTGAGGCTGCCTGTGAGAAAGTGTTGCTGAAGGGACTGAAAAACACAAGAGGGAGTCTAACTTTTCTGGCCTGAAAGGCCACTTCAGCTTGCAAATATAATTTATAGTTTGAAAAGAGAGAAATGTTTGGGTTTGGGGTTTTGTTTTTTTTTTAAGGCTGAAACCAAATCTGTGTGGAAAAACCTGCTGAGGCTGCCCCTTTCTTCTTGGTTCAGGAAGGTGAGGAGATGGAGATTTGCAATCCCCAAAGCTGGCAGGGTGGGGAACCCATTTCCCATCTGACTCCAGGATGTTAAATGTGCCTACTTTAAACCTGGTCCCTTCCAACTGTTGCCGCTTGTCGTCCAGCACCCCAACCTGGGAAAAACTTTTGTGTAAATTGACATTCTCCAGCTGACAATATGGAGCACCCTGGTGCCTCCTCCCTACCAAAGTGAAGATAATATACATTTCCAATTAGTGGCACACATTCTGGTCATGTTCTCTTTTTACTCCCTAACTATCTTTGTTTTGCTAAAAAGCCGTTCGGTCATTAATGAAATCCTGCAGTTCTGCTAATCCTAGATACAATGCAGCTTTTCTCTAGCAACCTATCCCTGACATAAAACTACAGTTACCCAAGCTCCCCACCACATTAAGATTCGTTGTCATTTGCCTTTCATTACATACCTGATGTAGCACAGTAGCAGTCAAATGTCCTTGGCAGGCAAAGCAAAGTATTTAATTGTATTAGTTTCCTCTTGCTCCGCCTTAGGAATGATTTTTTTTTTTTCCTTGGGAGGGAAGGGGGGGGAAAGAAAAAAAAAAAAGAGAGAAACCCAAGAAAAAAATACTGTATCATGGAACCTTATACTTTCTGGTTGGATGTAAATGTAATTATACTTAAATTCTCAAAGCAATCTTGCAACCCCTCCCTCCCCAGCAACACTGTATTGCCGGTGCCATATGAAATGCCTCTCGGTAGAGGCGAACAATGAGGCATTCATCAAAGGGAAGCAGTGATTAGATGTTTTTCATTTTCAGAACTTTAAGAGATAAATAGGGGCCCTGTTCCTTCATTTGATGTACAGTACAGTTGGGATTCAATTAATCTCCCCTGATAAATTACCGAATTTCTGCAATATTATTTAGGAAGAAAGTGTAAGGCAGGATGTGGACTTTGGTTCCTCGGTGCATGGGTGATGGTTTGCTGTAAAGAAATACATCAAAGCAGGTTTGGATGGCCACAAGGCCACAGGAGGATAAAGCTGCACAGCTTTTCCATGGAACAGTCTTGGCTTTTCCCAATGTTGCCTTTCTAAAGGGATATTGGATGGAGTAAGGAGTTAAATGTGACAACTCCAGCTACTGTCTTAAGAGAGCTGAATTCTGGTACTGCCTTTCCCGTGGCATAATTGAGCATCTTGGTGTGTTTGTGCCTAATTTTGTTAAAGGAAGTTTGAGGAGACCTTGTGGTAGCCGTTCAGTATCTGAAGGGGGCCACAGGAAGGCCAGAGAGGGACTATTGACAAGGTCTTGTAATGACAGGATGAAGAGGAATGAGTTTGAACTGGCAGAGAGGAGATTGAAGCTGGATGTTAGGAGGAAGTTGTTTGCAGTGAGGGTGGTGAGACACTGGCATAGGTTGCCCAGGGAGGTTGTGGAGCACGGAAGCACAGAATGTGATCTTTGATCACATTCTGTGCTTCTGTGCTCCACAACCTCCCTGGAGGTGTTCAAGGCCAGGTTAGGTGAGGCCTTGAGCAACCTGTTCTAGTGGAAGGGGTCCCTGCCTATGGCAGGACATTGGAACTGGATGAGCTTTGAGCTCCCTTCCAACCCAAACCATTCTGTGATTCTAAGTTAATCATCTTTTTCTTTATCAAGGTGTTTGAGATAGTTTGTTTTTTTTTTTAAACTCTTTGGAAATGCTCAAGTGCTAGAGCTAAGCAGTGCAGGGATCTCTAGAGATAAGAGCAGTTACTACATTTCATTTCTTCATCTGAATAAGCAGAACTGCCCCCAAAAGGAGCTATCAGTAGCTGGTTGCTTTCCATGACCTGTGAAAAATGAGTTGCTTCTTTCAGCCCTGAAGTACAGTCAGGGTTTAGTGCCTGTGTTTCCAAAGCTGTCTCTTGCAATTGATAATAATTTCCCCATCTATTCCCATTGACAGTTTTATTAATAAGATCAATGCCTGAACAGGCCTCAAACACTGAACATGCATCTTGTCATTGCTGGAGCAAATGAGGGATATTGATGGAGCAGGGTGGTGCAGGCTTGTGGTGCTGCTGCTGTGTGCTGCATTATTGGTGGGTGGACCAAGAAAATAGGTCAGATTTGATCAATAGGCTGCTTTCCTGAGTACTGAATCTACTTATATAAATGGACCAGCTCAACTGAAAAAATAAATAAATTAGGTAACTATCAGGCCCAATTTGGATTTAATCTAATGGAGGACTCATGGCAGCAACAGTTGTGTGAGTGCTGTGAGGAAGCTGAGCAAAGGTGGTTTGTAGGATGCTTTGAGTTGGAAGGGACTTCAAGATCAGCCAGTTCCTGCCATGTGCAGACACCTCCCACTAGATCAGGTTGCTCAAAGCCTCACCCAACCTGGCCCTGAGCACCTCCAGGGAGGGGGCATCCACCACCTCCCTGGGCAACCTGTGCCAGTGCCTCCCCACCCTCACTCTGAAGAATTTCTTCCTTCTCAATCTGCCCTCCTCAAACTTCAATCCATTCCCTCTCATCCTTGTCAAAAGTCCTTTCCTGGCTTTCTTGTAAGCTCCTGTTTTGTACTGATGCTCATCAGAGGTTTTCAATGGATGTCAGGGGGCACTTGAGTGGATATTTCAGAGTCTGTCCGCAGTGCTGTGGAGGAACTGTTGGAGCAGGTCCAGAGGAGGCCACCAAGATGCTCGGAGGGCTGCAGCAGCTCTGCTATAAGGACAGGCTATGAGATCTGGGGCTCTGCAGCCTGGAGAAGAGAAGGCTTCCAGGAGACCTTAGAGTAGCCTTCCAGTACGTGAAAGGGGCATACAGGAGGGCTGGGGAGGGATTATTTAAAAGGTCTTGTAATGCCAGGACAAGGGGCAATGGGTTTGAACTGGCAGAGGGGAGATTGAAACTGGATGTTAGGAGGAAGTTCTTTACAGTGAGGATGGTGAGACACTGGCACAGGTTGCCCAGGGAGATTGTGGAGCACAGAATCACCCAACGTGATCTTTGATCACGTTGGGTGATTCTGTGCTCCACAACCTCCCTGGAGGTGTTCAAGGCCAGGTTGGATGAGTCCTTGAGTGACCTGTGCTAGTGGGAGGTGTCCCTGCCTATGACAGGGGGTTGGAACTGGCTGATCTTTGAGGTCCCTTCCAACCTTACCATTCTATGACTAAGCCCCTCAGCTGGTGTGACCCCATGGGGTGATGTACACAGCTAAAGCCCAAACTCATCATCCTGCACACACGTTTTAATGGATCTGCCTTACATTGCCACAGCCCCTTTGGGGTCCATTTGTGGGTTTGATCATGCTCATATCTCAGCAGCAAATTTGCAGGCCACTTTTCCTTGTGATTGTTTTGCACTCCAGGTACTCTGTTTGCCTGTTTTGCTGTGGAACAAGTAGCCATTTGATCAGGGTGACACACATTGCATTGCCAAGCCCAAAGGCTTCACAAGTGGTGTTCATTAAGGGTTTGATCCTCCTCCCATTTACCTCTCGCACCAATCTGCCACTGGTTTTACTAGAGCAGAATCAGATGCTGATTAAATATGAGTTTACCACTAGAAGACAAGATAAGGATTTGTGGTCAAATGCTTCAGAGCATCACAGAGGTATCAAGGGACAGGTGACAGCTGTACCTATGAAACCAGAAATGTTCTTGGCACAAATCTTCATCTCTGTATTTTAAAGGTGCAGCAGCTCCTTTGTAGTCTTTGGGATTGATGTTGGGCTTGTTGAGGTCAACAGGAATCTCTCAAACGGTTTCAAGGGCTTTGGATCAAGTATAAAGCCAAACTGCTCATAAAAAGCCAAGAACTAGACAGATTTGAGGAGGGACAAGGAGGTCATTCAGTTAAAAAGTGGATTTTCCGAATTTCTGCTGGTTTTATCAGGTGCTTCCTGAATGCAGCTCAGCTTTATTATCTGCAAGGTTTTATGTCACTGCAGTATCTCAAGCTGCACTGGTAATAGGATCTCACAGTGAATTCCTAACACAAAACATGTAGAAAATTCTGGAAGGTTTAGTCTCTGAGTGGGAAATGTCTATCCTTGTAGCTACAGATGGCCCACAAGACAGGAGAGGAATCTAGAGATGAAATCATAACCTTGTCTCTGCAACTTCATCTGGTTTTTCAAGACTCTAAGTGAAGCTGTTCATAAGCACCAATCCAGGCTGGGCAGTGCCTGGCTGGAGAGCAGCCCTGAGGAGAGGGACTTGGGGGTGCTGGTGGAGGAGAAGCTCAACATGAGCCAGCAGTGTGCACTTGCAGCTCAGAAAGCCAACCAGAGCCTGGGCTGCAGCAGGAGCAGTGTGGGCAGCAGGATGAGGGAGAAGATTCTGCCCCTCTGCTCCACTCTGCTGAGACCCCACCTGGAGTGCTGCATCCAGTTCTGGAGCCCCTGGGACAAGAGGGATGTGGAGATGCTGGAGCTTGTCCAGAGAAGGGCCATGAGGATGCTCAGAGGGCTGGAGCTGCTCTGCTCTGAGGACAGACTGAAAGAGTTGGGGCTGTTCAATCTGGACAAGAGAAGGCTCCCAGGTGACCTTTTTGTGGCCTTCCAATAGCTGAAGGGGGCTACAAGAAAGCTGGGGAGGGATTTTTAGGCTATCAGGTAATGACAGAATTGGGGGGAATGGAGCAAAGCTGGAGATGGAGAGATTCAGACTGGAGGTAAGGAGGAAGTTCTTCAACATGAGAGTGGTGAGAGCCTGGAAGGGGTTGCCCAGGGAGGTGGTGGAAGCCTCATCCCTGGAGGTGTTTAAGGCCAGGCTGGATGAGGCTGTGGCCAGCCTGATCTAGGGGTTGGAACTGGATGATCCTTGTGGTCCCTTCCAACCCTGACTGATTCTATGATGCTATAAAAATGAGGTAGAGCATTAGAATTTTTCATGTGTCACCATTCTTTTTCATCTTCTTCCTATTTTCCCTAACAAAAGACATTAAATGCATTTCTCTTTATAAAGATCTGAATATGGAGAAACAAAATAATTGAGGGCTTTTTGATTTTTAACTCTATAGGAGGAGCTAGGAAATCTGGAGAGCTACCTTGCCAATACTGTGAAAATGTTGTAAATCCAGTTCTGAGCTTCAAACAATGGAAAGCAGCAATTTGATGAGATTTGATTCCTGGTTTGTTTTGTTTTACTCCATGAAACTTCTCCCCATGAGGAATTTGAGTCTTCCTGTGCTGTAGTGAGATTGCTGAATGTGTGGTGTCATGGGAATTCCTGCTCCTCTGTGGTAAGTCATGCTTCATGACTAGGAACAAAATCAAACCAGCAATCTTCTAGCTGACTGTATAGCTAACCCAGTGGAGACTGGAGAGAGAGACACAGTTGGAAGGGACCTGAAAGATCATCTAGTTCCACCCCACCTGCCATGGGCAAGGGACACTTCCCACTAGTCAGTTGACCAAGGCTCCATCCAACCTCCAGGGAGGGGACATTCAGGACCTCCCTGGACAACCTGTTCCAGTGTCTCACCATCCTTACAGTACAACTGCCAGTCTGGTCCGAATTTATCCTTGATAGAAAGCCATCTGGGTGCATAATTCTGTCCAGGTCAAAGTGGGACCCTTGAAGGGGGCCTACAGGAAGGCTGGGGAGGGACTATTGACAAGGTCTTGTAATGACAGGACAAGGGACAATGGGTTTGAACTGGCAGAGGGGAGATTGAAGCTGATGTTAGGAGGAAGTTGTTTGCAGTGAGGGTGGTGAGGCACTGGCAGAGGTTGCCCAGGGAGGTTGTGGGGCACAGAAGCACAGAATGTGATCAAAGATCACATTCTGTGCTTCTGTGCTCCACAACCTCCCTGGAGGTGTTCAAGGCCAGATTGGATGAGTCCTTGAGTGACCTGTACTAGTGGGAGGTTTCCCTGCCTATGGCAGGGGGTTGGAACTAGATGATCCTTGAGGTCCCTTCCAACCTTCCCATTCTATGATTCTATGACCACCACCACTGACAAAGATATCTGTAAGCAAAAGCCACTCCTGTGTCTTGTGAAGAATATTACTAAGATGTCTCAGGTGATTTTCATTTAGTATTTCAAACCTTTAGAGTAAAATATTACTAAGATGTCTCAGGTGATTTTCATTTAGTATCTCAAGCCTTTAGTGTAAAAGGATTTATACATCCCTGAGAGAATATTTACCAGTGAGAAGATGTCTCAGCTTGGTGGGAAAAGGTAAAACTGGACCAGCCAGCAACTGCAAAGGGAAATCTGCAGCCTGTATGTGTGGCACATCACTAACCAGGGACCTTTCTGAAGGCAAGAAGTGCCTACAATTGCTTGTCCAACCCAGGAGTTATGTAGAGCTATGGATTGTTTTTTTTCCAGATCAGGCTTTCTCTTGGCCATGTTTTTGACCTGTGTGGATATAGTTTAGTCTGGTAAAATCCAAACATAGCCAAGGAATGAGAGCAATGCCTTGGTACTGCTGCCAAAGGTATGGCTGCTGATGGCCATGCTTGAGCTTGTATGTTAAAGAGGTTCTGCTGAAGAAAAGCTAAAAGTATCTTTTAATCTTGAAGCTGATGAATTTCACTGTTCTAGAACATGTAGATGTGCACACACTTGATTTTTCAGTGTGATCTGACAGGAGGTCCAATGAAGATACAGGTCCATCTAAGTGTTTTGATAGCTTCATACATCAGTAGAGAATAAAAACCCCAGAGTCTAGTGTCCTCCTTATATGGAAGTAGTCCCAAGGGCAGCTCCATAGTTCTCTGCTGTGAAAACCCATAGGGCCCAGATCTAAGGCTGGATCAGCTTTACTGGTAGGTTTCTCCAGCTCGAGAGTCTTTTGAGCAGCTTTCCAGGGCTTTAATTAGAAATCAGAGAGAGTTCCTTGGGTTAGGTCATGTCTGCAGTAAAAAAACCCGAACTCTCATTGGAAAATGCTTTTGCAAGGCAGCAGGTTAGGTAGAACTCTGCTTTTCTTGAAAGCCTCCATCTTCCATAGTAAATACCTGCCTCTCCTGCTCAACTGAGACAAAGGGGACAAAGAGATGATGTGTAACTTGATGCAGGCCAAGGAAGAGATGGAGGAAGCATAACACTTGTGATTTCTCTCTCTCACAGCAGTGGCCTTCTGTAAGTTCTAAGGTAGCCACAGCTCCTGCTGTCAGACCTGTCTGTCCATGGGCCTCAGAGCTCTTGTGAAGTCTTCTCTTTCCTTGAGAATGCAACCAGATGACAATGGCAATGTGGTGTGGCATTAGATTGTGTCACTTGCTCTAGATTTCCCTTAAAATATTGGTCTATCTTCCCATGCACCAGAACAACCAGGGAGGCTCAGTTAGGGAGCAAACAACCAGCCCAAAACCGGGTAGGTAATTTGCATGTTGGGTTTCCTGCATGAGGGCAGGTAATTGTCTGGTACCTAGGAGTGGAGTGGATGTCTGCTTCCTGCATGTATCCAGGAGTAATATACAGAATCCATTAGAGAGATGCCTAATCATCTTAACCTGTCAGATCCCAACCACCCTCTTTTAAGAGCCAATTTGTTTTCCTGCCAGATCGATGTTCTTATCTGTAATTGCACAGCCATGAATGGCACCCAATAACCAGTTAATATTCAGTTCCATTCCATGGCAGGGTGGGGAGCAGGGAAATGTCTTAATTTAAACATTTATTGTACAACTGTGAAAATGTCCTAAGTGAAATTAATTGAAGCTCAGGGAGAATAACTTATAAATCACCTTGTCTGGCTTGCATAAAATGATACAAGGATATGCCCGAGCCTTATCGCAGAGCTCTGTAGAGCTGGAGAAAGCTTTAACCCTGAGGTTACTGCTGTTATTCTGGCTCCTCCAAGATGGAAGAAATCTGTTTCCTACAGGTTATGTGGTAAAGGGAGGACTGATCTAATTAATAATCCATGATTTTTTTTTTACTGTTACTTTGCACTTTTCCAACATCTCTCTGCACTGGCTTGTGCTAGACAATTTGAATGTAGCGTTAATGCTGTCAGCCATTCATCCCTGATACTTCAGCAGCACTTTACAGAGGGGTAATAATCCCGTCAGACTGTGCTTTTCACAGTGCAAGTATCACCAGAAAATGGAAAAAACCCAACCCTGGTGACATTAGCAGAATAGGATATAAACAATACTGGCTAAAATACAAGATGGAAATTAGGCAGGCTAATGGGGAATTTGAAGAGCACATAAAGACACAAACAGCTCGCCGAGAATTTATTGATTTGCTAGGAACAGTGGGGACTGCAAAGGAAATACTTGTTACACTTGAGGAAGGATAGAAGAACACTTAAGGAAAATAACAATATTGCAGACAAATAAAAGCCACATCCACCTATTAACTCTTGTGAGAGTGGGTACGAGAGGAAGACGCAATGCAGTGGCAGCGAGGGAAGCGCTGAGACAGGGATGGAGGTTTGCGGTGGGCTGCATCTTCTCAGTTTGCTTTTGTGCAGCGTTCAGCCCTGCAGAGGCCTGGTTTATGGCTCCCGTCTGCTGCCAGAGTACGAGCAGTGGAAGAGCAAGAATTTACAAGGATTGGGAAGCACATACCTGTGATTTGTGAAAGATGTGAGCGAGCTATTGGGGAGAAAAAAAAAAGAAAAAAGAAAGTGATAATCCTGCTCAGATCAAAAGCTCTGTAGGAAGCCTGCAAAGGCTGCCTCTTTGGAAACATTCATCCTGCATATTTCAAATCAGCAAGGCTTAATTAAGCACTGGGCAGGCTGAATGAAGAGATTATTTAAAACACAATTCAGTAACAACCACTTGATATGATACAGATGAACCAACGCAGCTCCTGTAAAGGAAACTCACATCTCTATAAGGGGCATTTGGAAACAAGGCAACAAAACAGTGAATAAAGGAGAAGTGGTTGACATAATTTATATAGACATGCAGAAAGTCTTGGGACAAAGTCCCTAACAAGAGGCTACTGAGGAAGGCAAGTAGCTGAGGACTGACTGGTAAAGCACTGCCATGGATTAGATGTGAGTAAAAAGCTTCCTGCCCCCCCCCACCCCCATATGCACATCCTGAGATGAGACTTTTTAATGTGGCCAAAAAAAAAAAAAATCAATGCTGTGCCTGGAGTTTTGTGGTTGCTTAAATGTATTTATTGGTGAAATAAATATATTTCACCAATGTGAAATAAATACCTAAAACTCAACTGCTGTGGAACAGGCAAGGCAGGAAAAGCTGATTTGGGCTAAGCTTGAGGTGGCTGAATGGTTATAATGGAACCCTACATAATAAATGGGAAACCTGAGGGGCTGGGTGGAAATTCCTGGCTGGTTACTCCAAGGGACTCTCCAAAAGAGTATTTGGACAGCCCCTATCTCTGTAAGTTATCACTGAAGGGAGGGGAAAAAAAGAAGTCTGTAACTGAACAGTTCAATGGTATCACTGTTCAGTCCACAACAGTGGCTAAGAAAACACCAGTGAAGTGGCAGGGGAAAAAAAAACTCAACTGCTGTGGAACATGATATTGAAAATATAAAGATATTCTATCAGTGTCTTATGACATTGATCATTCCTGGGCAAGCAGGCTATGAAATAAACAGAAACAGCTGGGACAACAGGCATAATGAGATGCCTGCAAAAGTTCTCTAAAGAAAAAAAAAAAATTCCTGAAAGAGGTCGTTCAGAGAGGAGAACATAGGAGGAAAGGAGCAGGGAAGGTGAATTGTGGTACATTCAAAACTGTTCAAAAGAGCTGGGTTTTGTACAGTGTACAAAAAACCTGTGGGGCTCTTTGTTTCTTGACATGGCTGAGGCCAGGAATCTGGTGGGCCTGAAAAATTCATTGAAGGTTTGTACAGTGAATGGAAACATCTGCAGTGAAATGGGTGGGATGCTATTCTTAGCAAAGAACCAGCACCAACCCTCCTACTTTAGGGCACAGTTTCAATAGGGGCTGAAGAGTGGATCAGGAAGAAACTTCCTCATTAAGGTTTTCTGTTGTGATCCAGGAGGAGATACATAGCAGCTTCTGGGAAAAGTGTGGCTGTCAGTGTCACATCACTGGAATGGGTCAGCCACTGGTTTAAATAAATATGGCAACACCTAGTTATTATTATAGCAGCTTGTCACCTTGCCCAATTCCTTTGTGAAAAGAAGGGTAGCTCAAGAGTGGATCCAAATTCCTCCTCGTTGCAATGTGGCATCATCAATGCACATCTGCACACAAATGCTTCAGGCAGTAATTGAGCAAGTTTATAACACTCGATTAAAATTTATTGCAGAGGTATATTTTAAGTACCAGCAATAAATGACAGACTGAGGGAGGTTATTTGTGGTTATTCTTGATAGAGAGGATGAGACTCCTGCACAGTTTTCAAAGTATTTGTCTAGTTTGGAAAGGACTGAAAATTAATTTAGATTTAATTTTTTTTTTCATTATTATGGTTCTTTTTTTTTCTTTCTTTCTTTTTTTTTTTTTAATGAAGCATGCAAGTAGCATTTGTCCAGTTTGAGATGATGCCCACCCTCAGCTGAAATGGAAGGCACAGTGAGAGAGTTAAGTGCCCTGTGGGTGCAGAGCTGGGGGCCCCAATGTAGGGGCTGGGGGCTGCCTGCTGTTCTTACCTTGGCCACCTCTCTGCCAGCCCCTCAACCCCATTGGGTGCCTCCTCCCAGGGAAGAGCCCATCCCAGATGCTCTGCACCCATGGATCACTTCACAAAACTGTCAAAGAAACCTGAGGAATCCAAAATTCAAGAGCCAGAAATTCATCCCTAAGAAAGAAAAGAAACCAGAACAAAACAGCAAAGCCCCAAACCAGGATTTGAGGATGAGCTGAAACTTGGTGACACAGGCAGTAAATCTGACAGCTTCTTGCTCCCTCCTCCTGGTGTGATTTACTTTGAACTTCTCCACACAAACAATGCTAAAACTGTACTCAGGTAGGGCTTTTATGGCCAAAGTTTGCAACTTTCTTGGAACAGGACTGTAGCAGTCCTGTCCCCCTTCCCTCACCGCAAAACTGTTGTTAGCTCAGTGGAAATTTACACACAGGGAAGCAGAATCAGATCCCTAACTAAAAAGGCAGAAACAAAGCATGAAAAAACAGAAAGCAAAGCATCCTATTAGACCAGAAAATGTATCTGGCTAAACAGTTTTGCTCAGTTCTTTAATGCAAGTGAAAAGGACTGGGATAAAATCCTCACGTGTTGTACATGGGGAATGCTTCTTTTTTTGTTTGTTTGTTTTTTGGTGTTTTTTTTTGTTTGTTTTGAAACCCAGATCTCTGCAACAGGGAAATAAAATGCTGAGCCACCACACAAATCTCCTGCCTTTCTTTTCTGTGTCAACTCTTGCTCGCAGAGAACAGCATTTCGTTCCCTACTGTTGAGGCAGCAGCAACTAA
Source organism: Ramphastos sulfuratus (assembly GCA_013399055.1). Lineage (NCBI taxonomy): Eukaryota > Metazoa > Chordata > Aves > Piciformes > Ramphastidae > Ramphastos > Ramphastos sulfuratus. The sequence goes on from WBNM01003088.1 coordinate 57,149, forward strand.
AGTGAATGTTCATATGTGGGGAGGCATTTGTCCCTGGAAAAATAACATCTCTCCTTCTATTAACGTTTTAATTAATCCCTTTTAGTTATGAAATGTAACTTTACATTACATAAAAAAAAAAATTACATGCAGTCCCTTAATCTGCTAATCCTTTCTCCAGACAAGCTGGTTCTTTTTAAATCAACTGCCATTTTATCAACCCAATGGAGCAGAGATCCGGACTCAACTCTATTCAACAATACATTCTTTTCATGAGAGACTGGCCTAGCTAATATGACACCACAAAGGGCTTGAGGAATTCCAAATACCCAGCTCTTTGGATTAAAAGCATAATAATCCCATGCAGTTTTTTGTTCAGAATTGATAGAATGGTTGTATAGTGAGTCACACTTGTTTGAACTTATCAGAGTAACAATATATCAAGCATTTCGTAGGATGATTGTTTATTTTCTCAGGTTGATTCAGCTCCTTTCAAGTTGTTGGTTTGTTGTTTGGTTGTTTTTTCTTTTCTTTTTTCCTTCCCCTTTTCCCTTTCCTTTTCCTTTCCCCTTTTCCTTTCCCCTTTTCCTTTCCCCTTTTCCTTTCCCC
>WBNM01003090.1:0-14765 GCA_013399055.1 Ramphastos sulfuratus
ACCAGATGTGTTCTGTGATTGTGGGATCATTGACAGGTTTGGCATTCAGGGTAAGAGTTTTACAGATGTCTACTGCTGCCAGTGCTATAGCTGCAGGGTCTCTAATCACACAGAGTAGTGCCACTGCTGCTGCCTGACAGGCAGTGCTTTTCCTAGGTGGGAACAGCACAGAATCATTTAGGAGGGAAAAGACTTTTAAGATCATTGAGTCTCACTATTCTCCAGCTCTACCAAGTCTGTTGCTAAACCATGTCACTAAGCAGCACCTCTCTGCCTCTTTTGGACATCTCCAGGGATGGGGATTTAAGCACCTCACTCTTCCAGTGGTTGAGTACCCTTTCAGTGAAAAAGTATCTTCCAATATCCAACCTAAACCTCCTCTGGGCCAACTTGAGACTGTTCCCTCTCATCCTATCACTCGTTACTAGGGAGGAGAGCCCAACCCCCCCTGGCTCTCACCTCCTTTTAGGGAGTTGTAGACCCAGAAGGTCTCTCCCCAGCCTCTTTTTCTCCAGACTAAATGACCCCTCAGCTGCTCCTCACCAGATCTGTTCTCCAGACCTGGCATGACCCAACACAGGGTAAAAGCAAGGCCTGTCCCCAGCACACTGCACCTATGCCAAGGGACCATGTGTAGCAGATGTATCCTCTTTACAATTCTGCACAAGCAATCCTGGAATGTAAAAGGTGACCCATACCACTCTGCAGCATCAGCTGCCTTCCTGGATAACCTGGGTCAAAGGATCCTCCTTAATTTTGAGGTGTAGCTCAAAAGTTGGGTTGCTTTTCAGTAAGCAGACCACCCTCCTAAATGCGAGTTTCCTGTCTCAATAACCCCCAACAGCCCTGAGGGCATCAGGATGGAGAGGGCTCTGTCCACCCTGGACTGCCTCATCCAACTTTGGAGGCACAGGTGACTTTGCTGACATTACTGGAAGGACATGGAAGTGTTGGAGCGGGTCCAGAGGAGGGNACAAGAGCCAAAGGAATGAATATTCCTCCTTTCTCTGTTGCCATTCTGACAGTGGATAACCATGGAAGCAGTTGTTCACCCTCTGGGGCTGTAAGCTCTTACATAACTAGATAATGAGCAATTACCATCCCAGCATTTTGTTTTCACACCTGCTTCTGTGTGGCTTCCAGCAGGGACCACGTTTCAAAGGCTCCTGGGGCAGGTTATTTCCCAGTGAGACTCAGGGAAGCACTAGGACCTGCTGTGCAAAGCTTTCTTAGAGGGGACAATCCACCAGTACCTGCTCTTACTCCCCTTGCCCCGTGGCAGTTGGAAGTGGTGTTGATACTCATCACAGTGTGAAGCCCTGACAAAGATTCCCAGGAGATGATGTGGTTTGGTGCTTCCCAAAATGCTGCCTTTCATGTCCTTAATGCCACCCTTGCCTTTCCTGCTTTGGCAGGGAAAGCCTGCATCAGGGTTACACGCAGCGGCTCGGAACAGAAACGCGCTGCAGAACACAAAGCTTTAGGTTTGGAGTGGCCCCCAGGAAGAGCTGCTGTGCTAAGAAAAGCTCCTGATGCAAGTCAAGACTTACAGGGTGTACTTGTGTTGAGGTCAGCAACTGGCAATTAATTACTTCATTAAAATACCTGGAGAGATTTAAAATGGGCACACGGTGAGAACATGCGTGCGAGGAGGAGGATCTGGAAACCACTTCAGCTTTAGGGCAAACAAAAACCAGATGGGAGATGGGTGTGGTGATGAAAAGGTGTAGGCAAGGGGCCCATATCTGTCATTATTCCTGCAGCTACAATTTAATTACCAATCCCAGGCTTTGGAGAACAGAGATTTTTTTTTTTTTTAAGGTATGGGAAGGAACACAAGTTCTGTGGTTGGATGATGCCCCTTAGCATCATCCCAAGTCTCTGTGGGAGACTCTTTCTGTACTTTACTCATCACCCAGAATAGAAACTGTTTCATAGATTCATAGATCACTTTAGGTTGGAAGGGACCTGAAATATCATCTAGTTCAAAGCCCCCTGTCATAGACAGGGACACCTCCCACCAGCCCAGGTTGCTCAAGGCCTCATCCAACCTGGCCTTGAACACTTCCAGGGAGGGAGCATCCACAACCTCCCTGGGCTACCTGTGCCAGTGTCTCCCCACCCTCACTGGAAAGAATTTCTTCCTAATCTCCAGTCTCAATCTGCCCTCCTCAAGCTTCAATCCATTGCCCCTTGTCCTATTACTACAAGCCCTTGTAAGAAGTCCCTCCCCAGCTTTCTTGTAGCCCACTTCAGGTACCAAAAGGCTGCACTAAGTTCTCCCCAGAGCCTTCTCTTCTCCAGGCTGAACAATCCTAACCCTTGCAGACTGTCTCCATAGGGGAGATGCTCCAGCCCTGATCTTCATTGTTAAGGAATTGTTTTCAAAGGGAAACAACAAATGAAAAAATGGGAAGCAAAGCCCCCCTGGTTTCCTTCATCCCTGAACTTCTCCTCCTTGTTCCAGCAGCAGCAGCAGAGCAGCACTGGGCACAAGGAAGACACTCCAAGCTGTCTGGGTGATCAGCAGCTGTGCTCTGCAACCCTTCACGCAGTCCTTAGTTGGGACAACGGCTGCAAGACCAAGTTTCCAGCAAGGTAAGTGATTTACCTGCAAGGCATTGCTTAAAGCTTTTCTTTTTACTGTAATGTAAAAGAAGACAAAATGAGCAGCCTGCTCTGAATGGCAGATTGTTTTTTTTTCCTTGAGGCCTATAATATGTGCCAGCAGTGGTCAGTAGCAGCCCAGAAGTCAACGGTGTCCTGAGCTGCATCAAGAGAATTGTGACCAGCAAGACAAGGAGGGACTTTGTACAAGGGCTTGTAGTGACAGGACAATTGAGGGCAGATTTAGAAGATTAGGAAGAAATTCTTGAGAGTGAGGGTGATGAGACACTGGAACAGGGAGCTTGTGGATGCCCCCTCCCTAGAGATGTAATAGTATGGAGATATTCAAGGCCAGGCTTGACAGGGTTTTGAAGCAACCTGCTCTAGTGGGAAGGTGTCCCTGCCCATAGCAGGCAGGTTGGAACTAGATGATCTTTAAGGTCCCTTCCAATCTAAACCATTCTATGAAGAGCAAAGTGACTTCCACCACCAGGACAAGCACCCAACCCATGGGAGAGGAATGAGTGTCACATGGCAGGGCTCAAACAAAGCAGAATTTTAGTTGAGGTTTTAATAGGCCAAACTATGTCTTTTAACATCATCTTCCTGGTTGCTAAGGATGCAGGAAGAGATATATTTGAATTTAAAAAACCAAAACAAACAGAACAACACACACATATCCCCCTCCCAAACTTGATTTTTCACAGAGAGCTATATGTGGCAGAGCTGATGTGCCTGCACAGTGGAATTCACTATTGAAAAGGCTGAGGAGCAAATGGCAACTGAGCCATCTTTAGTCCTTTCCATACAAAAGCCAGGCCAGGCAAAGCAGCCAAAGGGGAGAGATGTGGAACATGAATTGTTCAGGAGAGGTAAAACCAGATTTAGCTTCCCCCACTAAAATGCAGTGATGGAATCAAGATTTGGGTTGGGGGCTTTTCTTTTTTTTACTGTCTTATTTACCTGTACCTGAGCCACTTAGACAGCTGCAGCCAGAGCCAAACTGCACATACTGGGTGACTCCAAGTAAACCAAACTACTACCCTGCTGGGGACACAGTGCTTGGGGAATGAGCAGGCAGAGCAGCACCTGCAATGAGCTGGGCTGAAAAGGCTGCTAGAGCTTGTTTCAAAAGCCAGATAAATACATGGAGATTAGTGGGCCAGCCACTAGTCACAGAATCACAGCTACACAGAATGGTGGGGGTTGGAAATGACCTCTAGAGATCATCCAGTCTAACCTCCCTGCCAAAGCAGGATCACCCAGGGCAGGTCACAGGAACACATCTGGGTGGGTTTGGAAAGTCTGCAGAGAAGGAGACTCCACAACCTCTCTGGGCAGCCTGCTCCAGGCCTCCAGCACCCTCACGATACGGAAGTGTCACCTCACGTTGAGGTGGAACCTCCTGGGTTACAGCTTATACCTGCTGTTCCTTGTCCTATCACTGGGCACCACCAAACAGAGCCTGGCACCTTGATCTTGACACTCACCCCTCAGATATTGATAGACATTGAGCAGATGCCCTCTCAGCCTTCTCTTCTCCAGACTGAACAGCCTCAGCTCACACAGCAAGTTAAGAACTAGAGTTGCAGGTGCCACAGCTGCTTCAAACCAGTGCCTCTTTCTCAACGGTACCTGTGAACCCCTCATACAGTTCTTCTCTCAGTGCAAACAAGGGGCAGAGATGAAGCAGAACACAAGGCTGCAATGCCAGGGAGTATTCCTGAACAGCATCATTCAGCAACTGCTGAGTTTAGCCAGGGATGCTGAAGTCAAAACCAGGTGAGGGCTCTTCCCATTTTACAGCACTGAGTGTAGAGCATGAACTAGGAAAGATTTCTCCAGCCCTGGGAGATATTCATGGTGAGGCTTGACAGGCCACTGGGAGACCTGACCTAGGTGAGGATATCCCTGCTCAGTGCAGGGGGGTTGGACCTTTGGAGGTCACTTCCAACCTGGGTGATTGTATTTCTGTCCATGAAAAGAGTGTAGAGCTTGTGCTAGCAACAGTTTCTGTCCCTAGAAAGAGTGTGGAGCTCCAAAGATTGCTGTCCAAGAAAAGGTTTTTATTTTTTAAAGAAACAGGGGTGGAGGGAGTCAAGTCTTGGCTAGAGAATGGAGCAGAGGTGCTTTTTTCACTCTAGGACAGTGATCAGGGGGAAGGGTGTTGTTTTGTCATGTCAGATTTCCTCAGCATAAGCAGCTCAGGATAGTTTCACGCTGGAAGTTAAGAGAAAAACTGCCAGAGCTGCGATTTCCCCAGAAGGACACAAGGCAAACAATCTCCTTTGAAAACCAACTCTTGCTTTTATTTTTATTTTTTTTGCATTGAAGAGACCTGTCCCTTTAAAGAGCTGTTTATTTCCATTGGTCCTGGTCTCCACCAGTGTGGTGTGGTAACATTATTCAGAACTGTATAAAAAAGTGGTACATTGGTTAACATCCTACGACACTGGAGGGTAGGGGTGGGGAGGGTTTGAAAAAGCTTAACATGAAAAAAATAGGCTGTTCCCCAACAACAACAACAAAAAAAAACACCTTACAAGTGATGTGGCATCTTCTATGCTAATCTGATAGGAGCTGAAGCCTATTGCAAATACAACTCAAGTTATTTGGTCTTCAGGGAAAAAAAGAAAATCATAAAAAGGACCAAAAAAAACCCCAAACCTCCAATCCCACTTTAAAATCAGATTGCTTTCATAGCAACATTGAATAGAACACACACACATACACTCTCCTGTGTGCAGAAAACACACGTGGAGAACCACGACTGGCACAGCCCCTTTGGTGTTTGGATGATGTATGTGGTGCTTCTGAATCCTTCCTCACTGTCATTTCAAATGCTCCTTGCCTTTTCCCCCCACCCCCTAATGTATACAAGGTTCCCATGGATACTCAAGGTTCTGCACAACCAACTGACATTTATTACTCATGGTGCTGTGAAGTTCTTGAGTGTGAAAGGGCCAAACTCCAGCAGCTTTACTCAAATGTGCCCATACCTACCCAAAGCAAATAAGCAGGGGAGAAGATGGTTTAGAAAAAGGGGGGTTGCAGGGTCATGATCTGGACTTGGAAATCAAAAAGATAAAAAATAAATCAGGACAGATTGTCATTAAAAAAAAAAAAAAAAAAAGTTTTGAAGTCATTCTTTGGTTTATTTCCATGATTCTCAGCACTGCCTGAAGAGCCCAGAGACAGCCACATGAGGAACCACAGCTCTAAAGCAAGCCCACTCCCCTCCCCCCCAGCATTTTTAAGTCTTGTCTATTAAATGTTCAGAAGACTACAGGAATTCAGAGCACCCCTTACATTCATGTCCCCAAAAATCTACTAACTGCTGAAGTGCATGCACTGAGGCATGACCAGCATGCCTTTAAATTTAATATTGTTCAAGTTAAGAGTAAATATAGCTGCAAAAAAAAAAAAAAAAACCAAACCACAACCCAACACAAACCACCCCACCCACCTATAATTAAATGCTCATCACTAGCAGTACTACAGCGAGTGTCTTGTTATTAAAGAAATGCAGACATGGCTTCTGCTCAGCCCCAAGGAAGCTGTCTGCCTGATTTAGAAAGAAAGCACATTTGGAGAATCCAAAAGGAGTTTAATATTTCCACGTTCCTGGGGTCAATTGTTGATGTAAAAATGCAGACAAATGGCAAGTAGATGAAAAGCATCTCTCATACATTCCAAGGTTTGGAAGTCAAAAGCAGATCTTAACTTCCTTATGTTTCAGTCTTAGGGTAGGCTTGGAAAAACCAGTCAGAGGTGACAGAGTATTGCCATGAAAAGCAAAGTAAGAGCTGATGTCTAACTGGCATCTGGATGCAAGCAGCTTTTGCTCTAAGGCAGATTTTATTGCACAGACAGTCTGCTAGCAGGAAGAAAACACAGGCAACTCTACTCAGAAGAAGATAGCTGAGAATTATTAGTGACAACTTCTCTTTTTCAGAACAACTCTTCTTTAATGTACTTTCTGGAAACAGCATTTTCATCACTGGTTTTCACTTCCTTCCCCATCCCATGTTAAAGTATCCCAAAAGAAAAAAAAAAAAAAAAGAAAAAACACAAACCCACAAAAAGAACCCCACCAAAACCCCAAACAAACCCAAGAGTGGACAAAATGAATTGTGGATATTTACCAGCCAACAACATCTCATACCCCCAAGGTTATTTTTAACTGGAACAAATATAGGTCATACTTTCTAACCTAACTGCCAGGGGTTGTTTATAAATATCTGCTTGCTGGAATAAACACTGCTCATTGAAATATTCATTTGCAGGAACTACTTGGCACTAGGTTAACATACTTCTAAAAGTTTAATGGAAGTGCTTCTGATGGACATACAAGCACTTAAAACATCAGACTTCTAAAAACTTCTAAAAGGTGTTTTTTTTTTTTTTTTCCTAGGGGGGTAGGGGTGTGGGGTGGGTTAATATCTACAGTTACAGTTTTCACAAGCATTTCTTCAAAGTATTAAATCTCTTCAGAAGTTTAGAGGCTCCTGTCTCAGCATATCTACTGTGGTTCCTTTCCCTCCTCCAACAATTAACAGAAGGATTTATTTAACATTCTTGCTTCCCTAAGCTGAAACAACACAGTACCAAAGTTTAGTTATGAAAAAAAAAGAGGCAGTTTTGGTCAGATTGATACACACCCCACCCCCTCCCCAACCCCCCAGCCTGTCCCTTCACAGAAAAGCAACACAGCTCAAACCTGTCTCTTCTAGAAGACAACACACCTAAGGCCACAAATTGCCATTTGCCAGCATCTCAGGTGTTTCTCCCTTTGTGGCAACTGTGGACATGCCCACTTCAGAGAAAGTCTGAAAGCCCCACCACCAGCCTACAGATCACCCAGCCCAGAAGCCAGCTTAGGCAGCAGTGCATTTGGAACCACATGACATCAAAACAGTGTGTTAAAGCCATTCCAGCTAGTTCAAACTAGGTTCTAACAAACTTTTAATCAAAATGCCTCATTTCAAGAAAGAAACACAAACAAAATCTTAACTGTTGAGAGGCAAAAAAAAAAAGCCCAACCCAACAAAAAACCAACAAACCCAAAAGGTGCAAAGATAACCAACTGCAGTGATCCAATAGCAAACCCTCCCTGTTTCAAGGTTTTCTTATGCTAAAAAAGGCACACAACCCCTTGTGAACTAGAGACAAAAGCTAGCAGCACTACAGCAATAAACCCAGAAGGGGAAAAAAACAAAACAAAGAAAAAAAAAGCCTCCCAGAATTACCCAGTTGCCTACTGGGCAGGAACAATGAAGTAGACAGGCTGCTCTTGCTCGGTTTTGTTTGCAGGGAAGTGGTCAAATTTAATAGTCAAATTGAGCCACATTAAGAAACGTTTAACAAAAGCTACCCCCAGAAACCAGAACAAAACCTGCCCTTCGGGTCAGAAGGCCACAGCCAGGCCCTTTCCATAGCATGTAGCTGAGTGAGTTCAGAGATTGGCAATGAAAGGAAAAAAAAAAAAAAAAACAAACCAACAAACCAAACCAAAAGACCCAAAGCAAAACCAACCCAAACAACCAAGAAAGCTTTAGCCAGGTGATGGGAACAAGCTTTGGGATTTATCGAACAGTCACGCCGAGCTTCTCCAGCACACGCACTCCCTTCTCCTGGTATTCCTGTCGAGTCATCCAGAAGTTGTCTTTGTCTTTCATGATGTCTGCCAGGACTGCACCCCCCAAGAACACCATGTGCTTTCGGCGGGGGGGATCCTCAATCCGGATCTTAAATTTCTAAGGAGAGACAAGAAATTGTCAGTAGGCTTCTTGAAACAAAGCCTGGCAAAAGAAAACTCTCTTAGCCTCTCAAGCTTGGAGAGGAGGTGGCTGAGGGGGGAACCTCATGAATGTTTATAAAGATGTAAAGGGTGAGTGCCAGGAGGATGGAGCCAGGCTCTGCTGGGTGATGCCCGGTGACAGGACACAGGGCACTGGGTGGAAGCTGAGGCATAGAATCATAGAATGGTAAGGTTGGAAGGGACCTCAAGGATCATCTAGTTCCAACCCCCTGCCATAGGCAGGGACACCTCCCACTAGGTGGGGTCACCCCTAGGTCACCCCTAGGTGGGTCCCCACTAGGACCTCCCACAGGTCACTCAAGGCCTCCTCCAACCTGGCCTTGAACCCCTCCAGGGAGGGAGCAGCCACAATAAGAAGCTTCATGTAAACATGAGGAGGAATTTTTTCCCTGTGAGGGTGACGGAGCACTGGAACAGGCTGTCCAGGGGAGCTGTGGAATCTCCCTCTCTGAAGATCTTCAAAATCCACCTGGATGCATTCCAGTGTGATCTAGTCTAGGTGATCCTGCTCTGGTAGGGGGGTTGGTACTGGATGAGCTTTGGAGGTCCCTTCCAACCCCTGACATTCTGTGAAAACTCAGCTTGCCACCAGAAATAACGAAATGGAAACCATTTAGTGAAAGAAAATGCAACCAAAAAACTGAAATGAAGGCAACTCTGTGTGAGCTCCCAACTTGTGCAACTGAACAACTACTTTGCACTGGACATTAGAGACAGCTAGTGATGCTTTTCCCCAAAACTATACTTCCAGTGTACCTGAAGATACCCCAGGAGTCAGAATATGAAATTAAAAGGCAGTAGTTTTGCATATCATGAACATGGTAAAGAGTGAAATACTTCCTAAGCTTCCATGGCTAAAATTGTCAGGGGTTACCAGATCATCAAATCACAAAATATTTTTCATAAGGGTGCCTAGGACAAGGGGGAATGGTTTGAACCTGAGGCTAGATCTGAGGAAGAAGTTCTTCAGTATGAGGGTGCTGTGACTCTGGAATGGGCTGCCCAGAGAGGGGCTGTGGATACTTCTCTGGATGTGTTTAAGGTTAGACTGGATGAGGCCTTAGGCAACCAAGTCTAGTTCAGAGGCATCCCTGCCCATGGCAGGCAGGTTGGAGGAGCTGATCTCTCATGTCTCTTCCAGCCTAAGCCTTTCTAGGATTCCATATGGAGTTTTAGAAGGGCAGGTGGAACAGATTTTAAATATACACAACCTACACCATCTTAATTAAAACTGCCTTGGACTGGAGATTAGGAAGAAATTCTTGAGAGTGAGGGTGGGGAGACACTGGCACAGGTTGCCCAGGGAGGCTGTGGCTGCCCCCTCCCTGGAGGTGTTCCAGGCCAGGTTGGATGAGACCTTGAGCAACCTGGGCTGGTGGGAGGTGTCCCTGCCCATGGCAGGGGGATTGAAACTGGAGGAAGGTCCCTTCCAACCCAAAGCATTCTATGATTCTAAATTCTTTGATGGTAAAGCTTTGAGTTCAAGAGCAATGATGAGTGCAGCTAAAGCTGTGTGTGAAATACTTCGACTTAAAGTGTTCTGTACAGTTGAGTCATTCCAGAGACTGCAAAAGATCTTCAGAGAACACTGCATCAAGAAGCAGGGAAGTTCAGCTCAGTTCAGCATTAGAAACGATTCTCAAAGGAACTTTCTCTATAAATATCTCCTCTGTGAAAAGCAGACAGCTCTACAATGCAGTCTTACCTCTGCAGCCTGTGTATAACTCTTGGCTGCTTACCACAGCAGCCAGTGAAGATGGGAAATTCATTCCACTTGAAGGTGTATGAGAAGTCCACCCTCTTACTTTGGAGTGTTTCATAGGATCATAGAACTGTTTTGATTGGAAAAGTCCTTTAAGATCATTCTTTAACTCCACCAAGGCTGGTGCTAAACCATGGCCCTCAGCACCACATCTCTGCCTCTTTGAAACACTTCCAGGGATGGGGATTCAACCACCCCCCTGGGCAGCCTATTCCACTGTAGAAGCCTTTACAGTGAAGAAGTTTCATTTAACATTTAATCTAAACCTCCCCTGGTGCAACTTGAGGCCATTTCCTTTCACTTCCAGCACAACCCAAAACTTTCACAGCTTAGAAGAAATAATTTTGCTCAATGATGACTTTAAGGCTAAGACCTGAAGTTGCATCCTAGCATTTATCAGGCCATCCTCCATTCAGACCAGCCCAAGACTTTGGCAATGCCTTAATTATTAGCATGGGCCAGAAGGCTGCTTCATTGACAATACATACACACAAGCCACCTCTAGCCAAGGCAGGGCTTTGAGGAAGCAGCAGCACTTCATGGCCATCATGGCCACAACCACCCCCTGCAGTGCTACAGGCTGGGGACAGAGTGGCTGGAGAGCAGCCAGGCAGAAAGGGACCTGGGGGTACTGGTTGACANCTGGTGTCATGGGTTAGTTCATGAGAAGGTGATGGGTGATCGGTTGGACTCGATGATCTCGGAGGTCTTTTCCACTCTGGTTAATTCTGTGATTCTGGCCAGCCGCAGATCCTCTCATTTCTGACTGCTTGGCTCCCTCTAGTGGGGATCCAGGACAGGCTTAGCGCTAGAGAAGGCAGCGATTCTGGGACCTACCGAGAGCTTTTCCACATCTCCTTTCAGGACCCGTTCCAGGTAGAGCTGTTTCAGTTCTCGCTCCAGTCGTGAAGGCAGCCCTGGGTACATGGTGGACCCTCCAGACAGCACAATGTGCTTGTAGAATTCAGACCTGACCACAAGAAGAAAAAAAAAAGTCTTTCTAGCATCCTCTGCAGTGCAGGGAGGTGCCTGTACATGCCTGGGAGGCCAACAGCAATCCAAACCTGAAGATAGACTTTTCATGACCTGGGCAGACTTGCTCAAGCTTCATCAGGCAACCCAGAAAGCAGCAGTTAAAAGAATTTAAAAATAATCTTGTGCTTGCAAGATTTTACACCTGCTGATTCACACCAAAACAAACAGCATTCCAGACAAATTGCTAAGCTCCAAGATCTGTTGGAGAGCAGCTCTGGGGAAAGGACCTGGGAGTGCTGGAGGACAACAGGGTGACTGTGAGCCAGGGATGTGCCCTTGTGGCCAAGGGTGTCCTAGGGTGCATCAGGAAGAGCAGATCAAACATGGTTCTATCCTGACACTGCCCTGGTGAGGCCACATCTAGAGTGCTGTGTCCAGTTCTGGGCTCCCCAGTTCAAAAGGGACAAGGACTTACTGGAGAGGGTACAGCAAAGGGCTACAAAGATGATTAGGGTGAGCAACATCTCTCATATGAGGATAGCCTGAGAGAATTGGGGCTGTTTAGTCTGGAAAAGAGAGGCCTGAGGAGGGATCTCATCAATGCTCATAAATACTTAAAGGGTGGGTGTCAGGATGGGACCAGGAGTTTTTTTTCAGTGGCAGGCCAACAAGAGGTAACAGGCACAAATCTGAAAGAGGAAATTCTTTAATTTAAAGGTGCTGGAGACTTTCAAAACCTGCCTGGACATGTTTCTGTGTGACCTTAGCTAGGCACACATGCCTTGGCAGGGAGGCTGAACTTGCTGATCTCCAGAGGTCCCTCCCAATCCTTTCCAACTCCTACCACACTGTGTGACACTGATGTCAGCCTAATCCCTGCTGCCAGCACACCCACTCCCCAGCAGCACACATATTAGTGTCTAGAGCACGAGATGCTCTTTTGTTTCAGTGTGGTTGTCTGCACCCTGACAGAGGATTTGAAGTGCTCAGCTCTTACCTGGTATCAATGTCAGCAGCCTGGATGGTGTTAAACAGCAACTCAGCCACACCAACTCCCTCTACATTGATTAAGTGAGGCTGGAAGAGAGCCTCGGGCGCCTCGAACCGTTCTCCACCGACTTTGATAATCCTGCCATCTGGGAGCTGGGTAAGGGAAAAAAACCACAAAAACACAACTCACAACAGTTCAGAAGAATACTTTGAGCCACTTGGTTACTGAGCAAACCAAGAGGAAATGACCCTGCATTGTTCCCAAATGTTCTCAAACAGGAAATTGTTGATAATTCTCACCACGACAAGAAGTCATTCAGTGCTACCGACAGAAAAGACAAATTCTTCCACCATTATGTAATTCAGTGAAGAGACATCAGGGGCCAGATGCATTGATCACAGAATCATAAACTCCTCTAGGTTAGAAAAGACCTTTAAGATCAAGTCCAACCATCAGAGAGAGTTGATACTGATGTGCCAAACATTTCCAGCTCTCAGTTTAGAAGACGTTTTCCAGCAAGAGCAATGCTCTGCTGGAAGTTCCTTCCTTGTGTGTGTGACCACAGGAACCTTCCACTAGGAGCAAGTTTACCACTCTTGTTATTAGGATCAGTCTCAGCTGTGGTACTCCTGGATGGAGGAAGCTGAAACTATCTGACAGGCTAGAATAAGGCCACTTTCTCTACAGCTTTCTCTGCTGTAACATGGTAATGTCAAGGATCTAGACTGACAAAAATGAGTACAAGGGATGCTGAAGGAACTGGAGCATCTCCCTATTATGAGGAAAGGCTGAGAAACCTGGGGCTGTTTAGTATGGAAAAGAGAAGGCTGAGAGGGGACCTTACCAATTTCTAGAGATATCTTTAGGGTGTCTGTCAGAAGGATGAAGTCAGAGCTCTTCCAGTGATAGGACAAGGGGCAAGAGACATACTCAGCCATAGGAAACTTCATCTCAACAAGAGGAGAAACTTGTTTACTGTGAGGGTGCTGAAGCCCTGGAGCAGGCTGCCCAGAGAGGTTGTGGAGTCTCCTCCCCTGGAGATCTTCACAAGCCATCTTGACGTGTTCCTGTGTGACCTGCCTTAAGTGGTCCTGGTTTGGCAGGGGGGTTGTACTCAATCTCTGGAGGTCCTTTCCAACCCCTAGCATTCTATGATTCTAAGATCTGAGAAGTAGTAAACCCAGCTTTTAACCATTTTCCTAGAACCAAGAAATCTGATTCTCCAGGCTCCTTTGTCTGGGAAGTGAGCTACTGCCAAGGAAAACCGAGAAAAGAATCCAAGCTAAATGCTGTCTGAATTTAAACCTGCAAAGTTCAGTCCAGAAAAAAACCTAACACTAAAAATGCTGTCTCCAAAGACTTACCGTGTAGGATTCAACCAGCACTGTGGTCTCTAATGCCAGCTTCTGCTCCTGCTCAATGTTGTACCCCACATAACACAGCTTCTCCTTGATCATGCGAACGGTCTCGAAGTCAGCAGAGTGGTTGAAAGCGTAGCCTCGGAGTAAGAGCAGCTGGAGGGGACACACCAAGTTAGTGGTGAACTAGAGGCTGAAAGCAAGGAAGCTGCTAGATGTCTGTACCTGATGCTGAAGGGACTGGAGCACTGCCTGATGAGGAGAGGCTGAGAGTTCTGAGGGTGCTTAGTCTGGAGAGGAGAAGGCTGAGAGGGGATCTGAGCAATGTCTATCAGTAGCTGAGGGCTGGGGGTCAGCAAGGAAGGGACAGGGACAGGCTCTGCTCACCTGTGCCCTGGGACAGCACAAGGGGCTAGGGATGGAAACTGCAGCACAGGAAGCTCCACCTCACCATGAGGAAGAACTTCTTGACTGTAAGGGTCCCAGAACCCTGGCACAGGCTGCCCAGAGAGGTAGTGGAGTCTCCTTCTGTGGAGCCTTTATGGATGTGGATCCCTGTATGGATGTATTCCTGTGCAACCTGCACTAAATTCTCTGGTCCTGCTTTGGCAGGGGGTTGGCCTGGAAGCTCTCCAGAGGTCCTTTCCAAGCCCTAACATCCTGTGATTTTGTCATCTTCCATCTTTCGATGTGAGCTGCTAATGAAGAGGTCAGGATTTACTTGCACAAACAACACAGAGGAGCTTGTGCCTACAAAAATACATTTCAGTTGTTACTACCAGAAAGGCAATTCCAGACTGGTTGAGAACCAATACTGGTTTTTTTATTAACATTTTCAGCCTGCTTTATCAGAACAAACTGCTCATGCTTCAGTATCAGGAGCAAGCAAAGCATTCACAGCATTCAGCAAACTTGATATTTCAAAGTACAGACATATGGAAAATTAACTCTCAGTATCTTCTCAGGAAGATGAGAACCCAGAGAACTTGTAGATGCCTCATCCCTGGAACTGTTTAAGACCACACTGGATGAGGCCTTCAGCAACCTGGTCTAGTGCCTGCTCATGGCAGGGGGTTGGAACTAGATGATCTTTAAAGTTCCTCCCAGCCCAAACCATTCTATGAGTCTATGATGTCCTCATAGTAAGAGTAGCTAGAGGGAACATAGCAGGTTAGCAGTGCATTAGAGGAACAGTCCAGTTCTCTTTATCAGTAGCTGGGTACATTCAGACACCGAGCTGTGTGGTGCAGC
>WBNM01003091.1:0-25559 GCA_013399055.1 Ramphastos sulfuratus
CAGAATACTGCCAGAAGCAGAGATCAATAGCAGCAGGCAAGCATGGTACAACAGCAAAGAGCACGTTATGTCACCTGCTCATCTCCTTTTATCCATACATCCCGAGACTAATGGGTCTTCGGACACAGAACAGCCAATCAGAATGGCAGTTAGCCAAGTTTAACCATATTAGGTGAAGCCATAGTCCTGCTTTACCCAAATTTGGGAAAACACAGGCCTTGCATGAGGTAGGTACAAGCCAAGTGTGTGTACCTTGTTCACTACAGGATGTAAACAGGAGCAAAACAAGCCTGGGCAAGCCAAAGTCCTCAGACTCAGTGGCTTCAGGTTCTTAGTCCACTTTCCTGCAGCTGCTTTTCCCCACGACAGAAGGAGGGAGAGCAGAAAAACCTGTCTGGGCAAGCCAGGACATGGATAAGCCTACTTTGGCCTATCCAGGCCTACCATGGCAATAGGACCACACATTTTGGATGAAGACTGGAAGAAGGATAATGCAGTAGTCTCCAGGATGTTTAGAAGCTATGGAATGATTCTTGGTTTACACTACCGTAAACTGAATCAGATTGAGGCTGACTGTACACAAACCCATAACATCAACTCCACCAACCAAAACATAGACCTGAGGCTCTGACTGTGTAATGTGTGCCGTCTATGCATTTGTGACTAGAAATATCCTTGGTGGAAATGATTCCTTAAGACCATACAGCTGCTACGTTATTTCCTTCTCAGATAACAACTAAGTGCCCCTTGTAACACTATGAAAACCCAACTGACAATGTTTATACATTTACTTACTTTCATTTATTTTTCAAGGAAGGAGGAACTATCTCAAGGTGTAAACTAAGTGTTGGTGGCTATAGGATCATAAAGTCAATCTTACCAGAGTCTGTTTTGATGTTCCTACCTACTTTCAGGACATTCACATTTTAATATTAGATTGTGCTGCCCTTACTCCACCAGAAGTGAAATTTGCTTCCTAGGGAAATTCAGGTACTGTGCTCTACTTCATAAGCATTAGCTTGCTTTTCTGTATATCAATGTTTCCTGTTTTGTAGGTTCTTTGACCAAAAATTATCAGTGAAGGCATGATGGATGAGTAATGCCACCATCAGGCAGAAGGCTGAGAAAAGGCTGCTGACTTTTTTGAGTTTTGTTGTTTGCTAAGAGTGACTGAGCTGCTTTTACACAACCTAAGAGTTTCCTCATATGGCAATGTTTCTGCTGCTGGCAACTTTTGTGTGTTTTGTCCTTCGCTAGGAGTGACGGAGCTGCTTTTACACAGCGTCATTTGGCAGCAAAGCGTTAATGTGGTGTGATTCCTTTTCAGTTGGTTACTTTCCACCTTCTGCCTTTCCTAGGTTGTTGACAGCAGCTAAAGTACGGTGAATATGCTGAGCCAGCTGAAAGGAAGGACTCAACAAGTTGCCACCATTTGAAAATTCTTTGTGTCAGTCTTCCATAGTTCAGAGGCAAATGAACTTGTTCAGAGCATGCAAAGACAACCTTATTCTTTTTTCCAACTAATTTTTGAGTGCCTCTGTCCTTCAGGGGAGGAAGTCCGAAGATCTGTCTCAGAGCATTTAACTTTAAGGTCTCAAGAGAAGGGATGATTCTTCAGTTTGACTTTCTGTTCAAGATTCACAGCCCTGAGAGACGTAAGATCCTCAGCAAGACTATTGTAAGTTGCTTACTGAAACTTCCCTATTGTACCCAGTATGACTCAGTCTACATCCTAAGTCTCACCTTTCTTGCTGTGAAAGAGAGCCAGCTGTAAAAGTACAGTAGATTGGATAGAAGGAGAGGAGCTCTTTTATTAGCACTCAGTCAAAGAAACGTGATGGGTGTCATCCCATGGAGCATGGATAACCTAACACACATCAATTTCCAGTTGTGGTCAAGAGAAGGTTTCTGCTGGCATCTTGGAAACAAATGTGTATTTCCCAAGCCAGCTTGCTCTCAGGAAAAGTAGGACACAGACATTAGTGCATTACTTGCTGCAATTAACAGACACAAGATTAAATTAGAAATATGTCTTTTGGTCTTCTACCTTATTCAGATCAACATGTGTTAAAATGTTGATTCAACAGGTGTTAGATTTCATATCTCCAGCCTTAGCTCAGATTCTGAGGTCCTACCTGCCAAACTGAGAACATTTATCTTGCTGGCTAACACATGTCAAATCCATTCTCATACTGGAGGATGAAGAAGGTGATAATATTTTTTCTGTTCATCTTTCTCAATATTCATCTTCTGTCAAGTCACAAAGTTACAGATAGAAGCTTACACCTGAGAAACCTGTTTCTGTACAGCACCTCCCACAGAGGATCCTTCCCAGGGTGTGCAGCCGAGGGACACTGCAGAGTGACATGCCTTAGCCTTTTCTTTCCCTTTTCCTTCTGGTTGCATAAGGGTTAAGCTGAATTGCATAACCTGCTTGGGAAACCAGCTTTGTTGCTAATCCTTGTGTGGGGATAGTGCCAGAGGGGTTGTGGGGCAGGCAGAGGACTTGGCAGGTGGAGAGGGAAAGAAGTAGAGCTCTGGAATCTGCTGCAGTGAGGGGCATCTCCTTCACCCTTTAAAGCTTTCCAGGAGGAGAGGATCATCTCCCCAGGGAAGAACAATCCAGCACAGAATTGTGCCTCATGCAGATGGCATCATTGTGCATGTCCCTGAAAAGACCTATTGCTGAACCTTTGGCACTTCAAGTGACTGCTGCACATATACAGCAGGAGTGGAAATCTTGTCCCACAGTGATCAAAGGAACAGCAGAAGGCAGTCGCTGATTCTTCATCTTTCACCTTCCAGCACACCCTGCTCCCCCAGACACTTCTGTGTAATGAGAGTACAGCTGCTCCTGGGGGAGAGGATTTATAAAACCATAATTCCTAATTTGTTACTGCACACGTTGAGGTGCAGTTTTTCAGTGGGAGGGTCAGGTCCTATCAAGCGATTTTGTAGAATCATAGAATCACAGAACGGTAAGGTTGGAAGGGACCTCAAAGCTCATCCAGTTCCAACCCCCTGCCATAGGCAGGGACACCTCCCACTAGTACAGGTCACTCGAGGCCTCATCCGTAGCCTGGCCATGAACACCTCCAGGGAGGTTGTGGAGAATAGAAGTATCTTGATCACATTGGGTGATTCTGTGCTCCACAACCTCCCTGTGCAACCTGTGCCAGTGTCTCACCACCCTCACTGCAAAGAACTTCCTCCTAACATCCACTTTCAATCTCCTCTCTGCCACTTTAAACCCATTGCCCCTTGTCCTGTCATTGCAAGACCTCGTCAATAGTCCCTCTACAGCCCTCCTGTAGCCCCCTTCAGATACTGCAAGGCTACTCTAAGGTCTCCTGAAAGCCTTCTATTCTGCAGGATGCAGAGCCCCAACTCTCTCAGCCTGTCCTCATAGCAGAGTTGCTGCAGCCCTCTGAGCATCTTGGTGGCCTCCTCTGGACCTGCTCCAACACTTCCATGTCCTTCCTGTGCTGGGGGCTCCAGAACTGCACACAGGACTCCAGGTGGGGTGTGAGGAGAGCAGAGCAAAGGGGTAGAATCCCCTCCCTTGCCCTGCTGCCCACACTGCTCTTGCTGCAGCCCAGCACTCGGTTGCTGTCTGGGCTGCACTCACACTGCAGGCTCATGTTGAGCTTTTCATCACCCCAGAGTCCCAGGTCCTTTTCCCGAGGGCTGCTCTCAGCCATTCACCACCTCGTCTCTATTGATTTCCATCATCAATAGAGGGGGAGTCACATGAATGAATCCCACAGTGTGTTAAAAGTGCTGTCATTTCTGCATTAAAGCTCTGCATGCTCCCCTGTTTACTTTTTCCTGCCTTGTATCAAGGTCTGCTGTGATACAAATCTGTCCATTCCCCTGTTTGTGTCTAGCAGCAGGGTCTCCAGGTTAGCTCCCTGCTTGACTCTTTACGTTAATCCACTTTCTGGTTGGAAAAGATGTGAAACTTACTCAAGAATGAAATTGTATTCCACATCGTTACACTGTTCTCATTAAATCTATTATTTCCACGCCATTGCCCGAGAAAATACCTGATGCAAGAACCCTCTGAGAGTTCACTTCCCTAATTCACAGGACAATTACAAAATTGTTTTTGCCACAGTGGGAAATGTTGACTGCTGGGTCACTTAAATTCTTTCAGTGCCAGCTAATAGGGAAGAGCACGGTTTCTCCTTGTAGCATGAGAATGCAGCAGTGGAGCCTGGGGACATGAAAGGGTTTTGATTCAATTTGTTTTTTCTTTGTTTTGTTGTTTAAATTCTGGGACAAATAAGTAAGATGTGTTTGTGGATTTATTTTTTTTCTCCCAGGTTTGCTGCCTTCGTGTTAAACAAAACAAATTTGCTTTCAAGATAAGCATCTTATTTGTGTAAGTAGATTACAATGCAATGCAGGTAAAGTATGGCCCCCCAAAACTACTTCATTCTTGCATTCTCCTGATGTAAAAGTAAACCTCATATAAAGAGCATATTGACACATAAAAGAATCATAGAATCATATAGGACCATAGAATCACAGAATGGTAAGGTTGGAAGTGACCTCAAAGATCATCTAGTTCCAACCACCTGCCATAGGCAGGGACACCTCCCACTACTACAGGTTACTCAAGGCCTCATTCAATCTGGCTTTGAACACCTCCAGGGAGGTTGTGGAGCACAGAATCACCCAATGTGATTTTTGATCACATTGGGTGATTCTGTACTCCACAACCTCCCTGGACAACCTGTGCCAGTGTCTCACCACCCTCACTGCAAACAACTTCTTCCTAACATCCAGTTTCAATCTCCCCTCTGCCACTTCAAACCCATTGTCCCTTGTCCTGTCATTGCAAGACCTTGTCAATAGTCCCTCCACAGTCTTTCTGTAGCCCCTTCAGATACTGGAAGGCTGCTCTAAGGTCTCCTGGAAGCCTTCTCTTCTGCAGGCTGCAGAGCCCCAACTCTCTCAGCCTGTCCTCAGAGCAGAGCTGCTGCAGCCCTCTCAGCATCTTCGTGGCCTCCTCTGGACCTGCTCCAACACTTCCATGTCCTTCCTGTGCTGGGGGCTCCAGAATTGCACACAGGACTCCGGGTAAAGCTTCAACAACGAACTTGTGGGATTTTCTGTCTCTGCATTTTCACTTTGTGCTAGTTGTGAAAACATTCACAGGGATATTCTCCTGCCTGTGACAAAGATTTAAGTAGTTTTGTTAGTAGTAAGAATGGTTGAGGAGTGCCTCCATGGGGAGCTGATGAAACCTCACTCCAGTCATCTGTGTCAACTACATACGAATAATCGCTGCTGTCTTGGGTAGAGACACATTCAGCAAACCCCAGTGATCAGTTCGGATGGAGTAGATGGCAGGATGTGGTTTAGTGATGTGGGTGAAGACTTAGGGCAGCTTTGAGGATTTTGGACATCTCACCTTAAGTTATCCATGTTCAAGGGTATGCTGGAAAGTATAATCTGACTCCAAAGTTTATTAACTTGAGCACCTGATCCCCACGAGCGAGCTGTTCGATATCACAGCGGAGTCGATTCCCAATGCGTGGTAATAAAGACACAGCTTGATGAGAAACTTTTGTGTTGTTCAGGAAGTCATATAGGAAACAATAATGCATTGTATTGTGCTGAAAGAGTGAATGTTACAAGGAGCTGAGCAAAACACTCTGCCTAAATCTTGTTACTCTTTCTCCATCAACATCTAACCCAGAGAGGTGGGGAAGAGAGACGGTTATGTGCTTGTAACTCACTCCTCTCCTTTGGAGAGCAGTGTCCACCTGGGACAAACTCCATGAGAGTTTTCAGATATGTATCAAAGGTCCTTAAGAAATAGCCTATTCCAGGCTTTTCATACACTCCCTGGAATAAGCACCATGATTTAATCTTTTTAAACATATTTTTCCTTGACAGCTCAGTAACACATCCAGTGCTGCAGAGTATCAAGGAAGCTGCTTTGAACAGCTTTGTGTAGTGCTGCAGAGTACCAAGGAAGCTACTTTGAAAAGCTTTGCATATTCCAAATGAGGGAAGCTCAGAAATATTTTAGTACTGGAGGGTTTTGCAAATGCTGTGTTGATTTGTTGATTTTTTTTTTCACATGCCTGGTAAATTCTAGCTCCTATGTATTGCACTCTCTAGGGTGACATGCAGCATGTCAAAACTATTTCTGCCAAATTTGCAGAGAATTACAGTCATAGAATGGTAAGGTTGGAAGAGACCTCAAAGATCATCCAGTTCCAACACCCTGCCATAGGCAGGGATACCTCCCACTAGTACAGGTCACTCAAGGCCTCCTCCAACCTGGCCTTGAACACGTCCAGGGAGGGAGCAGCCACAATCTCCCTGGGCAACCTGTGCCAGTGTCTCTCCACCCTCACTGCAAAGAACTTCCTCCTAACATCCACTTTCAATCTCCCCTCTGACAGTTCAAACCCATTGCCCCTTGTCCTGTCATTGCAAGGCCTTGTCAATAGTCCCTCCCCAGCCTTTCTGTAGCCCCCTTCAGATACTGGAAGGCTACTCTAAGGTCTCCTGGAAGCCTTCTCTTCTCCAGGCTGCAGAGCCACAACTCTCTCAGCCTGTCCTCACAGCAGAGCTGCTGCAGCCCTCTCAGCATCTTAGTGGCCTCCTCTGGACTCACTCCAACACTTCTATGTCCTTCCTGTGCTGGGGGCTCCAGAACTGCACACAGNTGTCATGGTGGACAGAGTCAAATGCCTTACTCATGTCCAGGTAGATGACATCAGTTGCCCTTCCCTTGTCCACTGTCACTGTGACTTCTTCATAAAAAGCCACCAAATTTGTCAGGTGTGACTGACTATAAGACATTCAGAATTGTTGACAGAGTGGAGATCTGAGGAAAGCTAAGTGAAAGAATCTTGGTGGAAATTCGTGTTTTCTTTCAGCTTCCATAAATCATAGAATCATAGAATCATAGAAAGGTAAGGTTGGAAGGAGACCTCAAGGATCATCTAGTTCCAACCCCCTGCCATAGGCAGGGACACCTCCCACTAGTACAGATTACTCAAGGCCTCGTCCAACCTGGCCTTGAACACGTCCAGGGAGGGAGCAGCCACAATCTCCCTGGGCAACCTGTGCCAGTGTCTCACCACCCTCACTGTAAAGAACTTCCTCCTAACATCCAGTCTAAACCTTCCCTCTGCCAGTTTAAACCCATTGCCCCTTGTCCTGTCATTACAAGACCTTATAAATAGTCCCTCCCCACCCTTCCTGTAGGCCCCCTTCAGATACTGGAAGGCTACTCTAAGGTCTCCTCAAAGCCTTCTCTTCTCCAGGCTGAAGAGCCCCAACTCTTGTAGCCTGTCCTCATAGGAGAGCTGTTCCAGCCCTCTGATCATCTTTATGGCCCTCCTCTGGACCCACTCCAACACTTCCATGTATTTTTGTCCTCATAGTCACAGTTTATCTAACATTTGCTGGTGACCAGATAATGTTTAGGATGTTGACTGAGGAAGCCGAGAAAGTTTAAGAACTCACAGAAAATTAAATATACTCAACTTTATCTTAAAATTTAAGCCAACTGAGAAAATTATTCTGCAAATGTTTTTAGGAGACCAAGCCAATGTATAAGGTAAAGTCGCCTCATTACTTACTGAAATCATACAAAGGAAGGGAAGCTCTCTTGAAGGAGATCTGCAGCAATTAGAGTCCTGGCTCTGTGTTGCCAAAAGGCTGCTTCTATTGTGATGCTGAAGATGCTCCAATGAAGCTTTACATAAAGCAGTGATATTTCTAATGATATGGGCTTTGGTTAGACACTTGTGAAAATATGTGGTCTGTTTAGTTGAACATCTCTAGGGATGGGGACTCCACCAACACATGACCACTCTGTGAGCAATGAATTTTTTCCTAGTAGCCAATCAGTAAATTTCCCTGGCAGAAATTGAGGCTATTTCTCCTTGTCCTATGACTTGATACTAGGGAGAAGCAACCAGCCCCCACCTCACTAGAACTTCCTTTGAGGTAGTTGTAGAGAGCAATGAGGTGTCCACTTACCCTCCTTTTCTCCAGACTGAACAATCCCAGTTCCCTCAGTTACTTCTTGTAAGACTTGTTCTCTAGACCCTTCACCAGAGTTGTTTCCCTTTCCTGGACACACTGCAGCTCTTCGATGTCCTTTTTGTAGTAAGGGGCCCCAAAGTGAATACAGTACTCAGAAGCATTTCCTCACCAGTGCTGACTACAGGGGCACAATCTCATCCACACTCCTGCTGGCCATACTACTCCTCACACAGGCCAGGATGGTGTTGGCCTTCTTGGGCACTCGGGCACACTGCTGGCTCATGTTCAGCCAGCTGTCAAACAGCAGCCCACATCCTCTCCTGCTAGGCAGCTTTCCAGCCAGTCTGCCCCAAGCATGGGGTTGTTGTGCCTCAAGTGCAGGACTCATCACTTCACCTTGTTGAACCTTACACAGCCAACCTGAGCACACCATCCCTCTGCAGAGCCTTTGCACCTTCTAGCAAATCAACAGCCCTGCCCTGTTCAGTGTCACCTCCAAACTCGCTTTGGATACACTCAGCCCCCTCATCCAGGGCATTGGTAAGGAATTAAATTGGGTTTAACTCCCTCCACCAACAACTCTTTGGTTGCCATAAAGCCATTCTTTTACCCATATCTATTCATGAAGTCAGGTAATGCACTTGTAAGAAAGGCAAGAAAGAGATGTAAAGAAGAGTTGGTGCTTCTGAACAATTGTCCTTTCCTCTCCTATCCATAGCAGTCTCATAGAAATTATTAAATCTCCTTACAAAGGCTGCTGCATTGGTACCCTCAGGCCAGTGTGGCACAACATCTCTCTTACTAAGTTTTTAGGAGCTGTGAATTCTGAGGCATTAAGGGACATTTCAGTTCATAACAAAGTTCCTAAACCCATTGTAACTTTATTTTGAACCTAGTGGAGAGTAATTAAACTGGTCAGGGAGTTGAGGAAATGTCACAGTTTCTTACCCTTGCTGCAGCCTGTGCCTCTTGGCAGTTTTCTTAAAGAAAAGGTTTTCTTGCTTAAAGGTGTATGAAAGCCTCTGTGCACATCTCTTCTTCACATTAAATCTGTAAGAGACCTCTCCACTGTCACGCATTCACAAAATTCACCTCTTTGCTCAGGACAGTGTGGTAATGCTGCTAAAATGCAAGAATTCTAATAAAATAATAAAGGACACTTCCAGAATAAATTGTCTCATGAGACAGAGCAGAAACATTTCTCTTGCTGTCTTTGTAACTGATCCTGGCATGCATTTGAAATTCAGCAGTAGTTTTATTAGGAAAGTGTGGAACTTACCAGGCATGTTTGGTAAATATTTGAAGTGTGGGTGTAGACACTTATCACTTAGATTTCACATTTAAGGAATCCAAACTATGATTATTAAAACCCACTTTTTTTTTTTTTTTTTTTTGGGTGGCAGGGGAGGTTGGTACAAGTTCATTTATGCTGTGCCTAACACTCATTGGTGATAAAAGGCTTGCTGGAAACTGTATGTTTGTCATTCTGAAACCTGAGAAAAACACAACTGTATCTGATCAATAACCTTTTGGCCCCTTGGCTTTTACTCTGGTCCTTCAATCAAGCATCTGGGTAGCAGTCTAAATAACTGACTTTTCACCCTGCGGTGAGCAGCTGTCCTCCCCCACTATTTCATAGGGGTTTACCATTATGTGTACTTATAAAACAAATATTATTTGGGAAACAAACAAAATTTCACCAAAATATCCTAAAATAGTATCCTTTATACAATAAAGATTATGGAATTACAAGGAAGGGCATTATTATCTTGTCTAACACCCTCCTGCTGTAGCTCTGACAGAGGTTTCTCTTATCCCTTTCATCTGTTTCTCTTGTATTTTTTTACCTGAACTGGTTCAGCAACCCATTTTATGCTGCTAGCGTTCTCTTAGTTTCTGTATTATTGTCACGGTAGGCCTAAGCAGGCCAAAATAGGCTTATACATGTGCTGGACATGACATTGATGCTGAATTAGCTCAGTCAGATTATTTCCTCTGCATGTGGATGGGTAGAGCTTCTCTGGCTATAGCTCTTTGCTCTGAATTGGAAATGTTAGCGTTGTTAGCTCTTGGAGGCAAGGGACTGCCTACAAACAAGTGACAAAACAAAGCTGAGACTAATCAGTTCTTGTTCACACAAGGGAGGTTGAGCCTAATCAGTTCTTGTTCACACAAGGGAGGCTGAGCATGCCACTCACTACATTCTGGGGCAGGTCAGCTTAGCAACACATCACCTGACTTCCCTTCACTGTTCAAATCCATTCAGTATCTTCCACAGCCACGAGGTTTAGAGAGCTAGGCAATTAAAATGTATATTGTGAGTAAAGAAAGCTCACCTGGAGTCTGGGTCTGGAGCCCTCCAGAGAGGTCTAGGCTGAATATTAAAAGGAAGTTCTTGACAGAGAGAGTGATTGGCATTGGAATGGACTGCCCAGGGAAGTGGTGGAGTCGCCGTCCCTGGAGGTGTTCAAGCAAAACCTGGTTGGGGCACTTAGTGGTGGTCTGGTCTGGTTGATTGGCTAGGGCTGGGTGAACTTGGAGATCTCTTCCAACCTGGTTGATTCTATGATTCTATGAACTATTTGCTCTTGGATGAATCCCAAGAGATTAATTTCTGCAGATACATGCTCATTTCTCAGTCTTCTTAAGTCCCCAAGGGAAACCTTAAATCTGAGGGAAAATCTAACCTTATGATCCTTTCAGTCAGTTCTGTCAGGTCAGTTCCTGGCCACCACCACACAAAGAATGATGTGTCTCAGATCTAATATTGCTTTGTTGATGCGTGTCATGAGCTCAGCATTGGGCACATCCCCACATCTGTTTGGTATTTTCATAAGTGCATGCTTTGGGTTAGAGGCTGTAGGAAGGGGGTTTGGGACATCCTACTGCATCACCAGCCCTGTGACTTGCCCTTTGGTGTTCCCTTAAGGCATGATCCCAGAAAGAATTTGTGTGTGTGTTCTGTTGCTTTGGACATGGACTTTCCTCCTTCGACTCCTGTGATTTATGAAACCAAGGACCAGCTCTGCTTGGCTTTTGAATGGTTTGGCTAATTGAAGATTTGTATCATCCTTATGAAATGGCTATCACTGGAGATAGATTTGAGACAGTGTCTGCCACTAGCTCAGTCATTTCTCAAAGGCCTTGCTTTATACAGTGTGATTATCTTATGTAAATTTTTCTTGGCATAGATGATACCTCTGCAGGTAAGTAGATGTCAAAATGAAGATCTCAGTTTATCTGAAAACAAAAGTAGAACCAAACACAGTTTCTACTCTTAATTTGATCGTTGAGTCCATAGTTTCACAATTAAGCTGAATATGGAGTCCTGTGTGCAGTTCTGGAGCCCCCAGCACAGGAAGGACATGGAAGTGTTGGAGCGGGTCCAGAGGAGGGCCATGAAGATGATCAGAAGGCTGCAGCAGCTCTGCTCTGAGGACAGGCTGAGAGAGTTGGAACTCTGCAGCCTGCAGAAGAGAAGGCTTCCAGGAGACCTTAGAGTAGTCTCTCAGTATCTGAAGGGGGCTACAGGAAGGCTGTGGAGAGACTATTGAGAAGGTCTTGCAATGACAGGACAAGGGGCAATGGGTTTGAACTGGCAGAGGGGAGGTTGAAAGTGGATGTTAGGAGGAAGTTGTTTGCAGTGAGGGTGGAGAGACACTGGCACAGGTTGCCCAGGGAGGTTGTGGCTGCTGCCTCCCTGGAGGTGTTCAAGGCCAGGTTGGACGAGGCCTTGAGTGACCTGTTCTAGTGGGAGGTGTCCCTGCCTATGGCAGGGTGTTGGAACTGGATGATCTTTGAGGTCCCTTCCAACTTTACCATTCTATGATTCTATGATTCTTTCCAGAGAGGAGCATTAACACTCCCTTCTGAGGCAGCCTAAGGAGATTTTTATGCAATCAATACATACACTGCAGCTATAGTTCATCTAGAAATGACAAAGAGGAGTATCTATTTTTAATTTCTGAGAGCTAGAAGTTCATCCAAACACATCTGTGAAAATAACATCGGTCAAAACTTATGGGCTGGTATGATAGAAGCCTTTACACTCCAGCAACAAAACTGCATGTCTTGATGTGCTGCTGAGTATTGCTTCACAATTATGCTCACATAATTGTTTTCCATCTGCTAGAACATGTGTTGCTGACATGGTTTTTATTTTCTTTCTAAATTATCTCCATGTTCTACAGCAAGAAGAGCACACATCATAGCTGTACTTTTGTATGGATCAAAGGCTTCCTTAATTTTTCCAAAGCTGCAGCTCTCAGATTCTGCTCTCCGTATGGAGGTGTGGGTATGGCATCCTGGAGTACACCAGGAAAAGTGTGGCCAGCAGGGTTAGGGAGGTTGTTCTCCTCCCATACTCTACCCTAGTGAGACCACACCTGCAATACTGTGTCAAATTTTGAGCTCCCGAGTTCAGGAGAGACAGAGATCTGCTGGAGAGAGTCCAATGGAGAGCTACAAGGTGATTTGGGCACTTGAACATCTCCCCTGTGGAGAAAGACTGAGAGCTGTTTNAGAGAGATAAGGTTTTCTTTTATTCTAGGATTCTGTTGACTGAAACTGCTCTTTGTCCAAAGTCTGTATCTGTTCCAACAGAGTATCAATTCAATAGGTGGTTCTTTCTATCATTTGAAGTCTCCTCTGAAAAATTTGGGCAACCATAGTCTGCTATCTCTGCATTTTCAGACGTCTGCTGTCAGGATCAGTGCAGTTGGGCTCGTAACATGTCACCAGTTTGACACAGATTTGCAATGTTCTCTTTAAAATTATGTTTTCTTTAAGAACAGCGTTATGTACATCTTTTTTTCCCCACCCAGCCTGGAGTTGTGCTTGGGATTGTGCCTACTCAGGGGCAGGACCTTACACTTGGCCTTGTTGATTGTCATGAGGTTGGCCTGGGCACACCTCTGCAGCCTGTCCAGGTCTCTCTGGATGGATCCCTGCCCTCTAGCAAGTCGACTGTGCCACACAGCTTGGTGCCATCTGCACACTTTCTGAGGGTGCACTGATTCCTCTGTCCATGTCACTGACAAAGATGTTAAACAGCACTGGTCCCAGCACTGACCCCTGAGGGAGCCACTTGTCACTGGTCTCCAGGTGGACTTTGTGCCCTTGATCACCACTCTCTGCCTGCGACCATCCAGCCAATTCCTTATCCAGTGATAATGAAGATCAGTTGGTTCTCCTTTGCAGTCTGAAGCTGGATGAGATCTGCTTGGAGTTAAATATGAATCTGCAGCATTTTCAACGTCTTTTCTTCTCCCTTCTGAATAAGTAGAGTCTCTGGCTTTTTGGCTGGCCTCATGTTTTATAAAAAGTAAGATATTATCCTTTTCTTTCAGGTGTGTCTCATCTTCAGTCTCATTGTTACACTAACATTTTTGATGCTTGGCAATTCTGGGAATGAAATTAATTAGAGCTTCTTTTTCTTCTTCCTTTCCTGTGAGATGCTAACTCATAACTAGAACTGGGCTCATCTTGTTCTCTTGCAGATAAATTTTTTTTCATCCTGCAGATATGAAGAACTCTGATGCTGCTTTTCTTTACATACCAGCAACTGTCCTCAATTACATCCTGCTCTTTGCAGAAAGGACCAGTTTATTGAATTTTACTAGAAATACATCTCCTACATTGCTTTCAGTGAGGTATTAAACTAAGAAAAACAGTTTTCTTATCTTTTCTACTCTTCTTAAAAATCAGAGCCACATATCTTTCTTCCCCTTGAACCATGAATGTCTGCTAAAACTGGATTAGGTGAGGCAAGAATCCCAGTCTATATGCATGTAGAATTGCTTTTGGTAGTTCTCTTTCTGAAGAGCATTAATATTGTCAGTATCTTTTTTGGCAGTTGTGGCACTAGTGAAGCTGAAACAGGAGTTTCAGAAGGTGATTCTGTCACTTCTTCATTTGAGAAGGCAGAAGTTCATTCTAGATGCATTGTGCAGCAATGCAGACTGAACTCCTGACACAGCAGTGACCTGCAAACTGAATAGTGCTGGGCCCTGGTGAGTGCAGTGTTTATTACACTTCCTCACCTGTTAGCCCTCTGAAAATGAGCACAATTTGTTTCCAAACAACTTTTGATCTTAATGTTATGTAATCTTAACAAAGGCCATCACAGCACCCATCCAGCCTACACTTTCTTGGCATGTGTGGTTTCTGTTGCACTCGCTCCACAGGCTCACAGGGTGTCAGGGGGGGGAAGGGACCTCAGGAGATCATCCAGTCCAAGCCCCCTGCCAGAGCAGGACCATAGAATCTAGTGCAGGGCACACAGGGATGCATCCAGACAGGGCTTGAAAGTCTTCAGAGGAGACTCCACAACCTCTCTGGGCAGCTTGTGCCAGTGCCCCATGGCCCTTGCAGTAAAGAAGTTCCTCCTCATGTTGAGATGGCACTCCCTGTGTTGTAATTTTACCCATTGCCCCTTGTCCTATCACAGGGTGCCACTGAGAAGTCTGTCCCCTCCTTCTTAACTCCCAGCTTTCACATATTTATAAATGCTGATTAGATCCCCTCTAAGCCTTCTGTTCATCAGAGCAAGAAGACCCAGGTCCCTCAGCCTCTCTCCATA
Organism: Ramphastos sulfuratus; assembly: GCA_013399055.1. Lineage (NCBI taxonomy): Eukaryota > Metazoa > Chordata > Aves > Piciformes > Ramphastidae > Ramphastos > Ramphastos sulfuratus. The sequence goes on from WBNM01003091.1 coordinate 14,600, forward strand.
GGGTAGTGCTCTAGCCCCTTCAGCACCTTCATAGCCCTCCCTTGGACTTTCAAGTAGGAAGCAGTTCAGATCCCTGGTCCTTCGGCCTGGTTGTACTTGCAGGGGGTATATTTGATGTTTCAGGTCTATCACTTTCAAGCTGTTTTGTGCATCTGCTGGTACTGGACATCTCCTAGTCTAGATCAAATGTTAGAACTATTCCCTCTCACATCCTTGTTTTCTGGAGAGAACTTGATCCTGACACATTTCTTTCCTTCTCTTTTGGCAAAATGAAGAGTCTGCGTTCTATGTTTTTTAATGAACTGCAATCTTTGCCATCTCCTGAGGCAGAAATGACTTCACAAGCACATATGCAGCCTGGTTACCTATTCCTGGCCTACCAATTACTCCGACAGAAGTGTTCTCAAAAGACACACCCAAGCCATTTGCCTTCTCCTGGTAAACCTTCTCTGATGGTTGGTCACTGTCTTTGTGAAGTTGCCCATGTCATAATCAGTAATGTTTTTTTAAGGACTTGTTCTTCTGAAACTCCCGTTCTGATATTTTTTTGCCACTGTTGGGTAGACGACTAACAGCATACAGTTTTCAAAGACACAATTTCACCCAACCTGGTACTCCAGTGATACTTCTGACCAACGTTTGTGACATTATAACAGTGAATTCAATGTCTCTGCAAAAACATTTTTAGGTTTGCAAAATAAACATCTTTAGAAAGCCTGTGGGACCTCGCTGCCTTTGCTGTGCATCAGGAGGTGAAGGTAAACAACTGTCATTCTTCTTTCAGCAGTCTGTTGGGACAATTTATGTCAAGTACCTGATTGCCTTAGTGTCTGATTTCTCATACTTGTTCACTGAGTAGAATGAAGCTGTGCATTTGTTGTGATATTTGTCTTGCATGAATTCGTATAAGGAGTTTTTAGGTAGTTGTGTAGACTCTGTAAACTGCTTGGTTTGTCTTGATTTTGCTAATTCAGAGGAGCTCAAAGGCTTAATGTGGTACTTATTTTGGTTTTCTATTTGTTATAACTAAGGTTACATGCACAGACTGAAAGAACTTTTCTAACACTATTTAGAATATAACTGTCCCAGGCACTTGAATCTCTCTGCAAAACCATATATTTCTATTGTTCTCATGCTGCTCTATGAAGAAAATTAAGTATTGCAATACCTCCCTCATTTTCAGTAGGGAACTACCAAGAAAGGTTGTGATGCTGCCTAAGCAACAAACTGTATGTCATCTTCTACAGCAACTGAAGAAACATGAAAGAAATAAACCAACACATACCTAGCACAAATACAGGCTGGGTGGTGAATGGCTGAAAGNGCGATGGATGAGGTCACAGGTTGATCATGTATATAATAATTTACTGCTATGGCTTAATATGGATTTGAAGATACTTTGCTATGGAATCTACATCATTTGGACTCATTTCTCAAAGTCCCATTCCTCTTCAGAAAGGAAAATTACTGTTGGTAAAATCTCTCTTGCAAATTAAACTATCCTTATAACTGAAAGGTAGGTGACAATTTCTTTTTTCCCCCTCCTTTTTCTACAGTGAGTAAGTTCAGACCAGTATTTCTATGAAAAAAAGAAGCAGGAATTACTCAGTGTTGCTGATTTCTCTGGCACATTGGAGATTGGTGGTAATGTTTCTGTCGTCTTCTTCACCCTGTGCATTCTCCCCTCTGCCTTCTGCAGGTAACTGTAGTGACTAAACTCTGAGTTACGTGTTGAAGCTACTTTATAAATCCCTTCAGGCTGTGTGATGAGTCATCCACCATTTCTTTAGGTATTGTATTGGTCTTCTGGAGGGAGCAGACAGCATCATTATGCCTTTTACACTGCTTTCGTACCATTACCTATTTTTTCACAGTCAGAAAAACTTCAACCTCTGCAATCTTCATTTTCCTCCTGCAATGTCTTTAACTCACATTAAAAAAAGGCAATAAAGTTTGTCTAGGGGAGATTCCAGTCCTTATTAATTCTGTTTCTTACCTCTTAATGAGGAGAAACTGTCTACCAAGCAATTGTGCCCTGGTTTTCTGAATTAACTAAGAAAAATTGTAGGATTCTCATTTATGTTATCAAACTGCATTACAAAATATCCCTCCTCTTCTCTTATCCACCAAGACAGTCACCTTAATGCGGAAGCCTATCTGGTGCCCTGCTTAACGCAAAAGCATGCTTTGTACTCTGTGCTCTTTTCATCCTGGACACTGCTGATATGTGTTGCAATTGGAAACTGCAGGAGTCCTGTGCAACTAACTCTAGATGGTACCACCTGAGCAGTGGGATTGCACTGGATGACCCCCAGGGGTCCTATCTAACCTCAGTGATTTTGTCATTCTGTAATTCTGTGAAATTCAGAATATTTCAGGGATCTTTCACAGTTCAGACACAATTTCAGTCCTTTTTGCCCTATAGATTGACTATTATTGTCAGAAGCTCTGATGGAGAAGTTCTGTGTTTAGGTGACACACAAATCTCTGAGGAGCAACTGCTACTGACAAATTCTCATCTTTGAATGTCAGCAATGGAAGAGCCTATCAAAACGTTGCTTGTTTTGGCCATGTACTGCAGCACTTGCATAACACCTGATAGTGCAGTATAATGATATAGATTCCAAACTGCAGGAGAAAAAAAAAATAAACAACCCAGTATTTCCCTACAGCTGACTCCATGTTGGCTACTGAAACTTCTAATTCTCGGCTTTTTAGCTTTTTTCCTTCAACACAGCAATACAAACTTTCCTCATTAATGGTACTCAGGAGAAACCACACTGCCTGGGAGCAAAGCTTACCTGTAATTTTCACAAACATAGCTGTTGCTCTCTTAGTGATGGCTGCAGGGTGGCACCAATATGCTCATGGCTCCTCTCTTCTTTTATACCCCATAGAAATCACTCCACACGCTCTGGAAAGAGGGCACCGTATTTTCCTGCACATACTCTGCTCTTTCCACCTGCTGAATAGAAGAAAGCATTTTCCTACTGCCTGGGGAAGGCAGGGAAAACGCCAAGACTTTGTGATTGTGACAATAGCTTTCTTCTGTCTGCAAAAAGAAAATTAGGACTTTTCTCCTTTAAGCTTTGTCCTCACCTCTGTAGTGCAACTGATCTCAGCCCTAAAGACTTGAATTTCCTCCTGCAATCCTGCTGGCACTTGTCCTGCTACTCTTCTGCTTCACATCTTTTCCTTGTTTCATTCAAATTTGTTACATCTGATTTCCACCTAATTGACAGTGTCTCTGTAATGCCAGCAGAGACACAAAGGAGCAGAGGCTCCCTCTCACACCCACCTGCCCTTCTCTCCAACGTTCATCCTCCCTTCCATATTTTGTATACGAAATCCATTCTGTAACCGAAGCAGTCTAGCCATGGCTTCTCCTTCAGAACTGGAGTCAGTAGCTGACACCACTTAGGCCCACTGGGTGTGGATGAAAGCCTTCTCCAGTGTTATTTATCTGCAAACACAGAGCAGTGAGCAGATGCTGATGAGGCAGCTGTCAGTTTTAGCAGCTCTGTATCACTGCATGAGGATGCTTTGTCTTTCCCGAACCAAATAAATTCTGCCTGTTGCTGGGGTTGAAAGAACTCTCAGGCACATTTTTTTTTTCTTGTTGGATAATTTCAGTATCCTAAAAACATTTAATTTACAACTATGGAATAGAAAAATCCACATGTTGTGAAATATTCCCCTTCTGTTTACTCCAAATACTGTGAAATGCTGCTTAGGCTCTTTTACCATGTCTCTAGATGTGCTTGCACATGTGTTTATATACAAGAAGGGAGGTTTGCAATCAGTGAACTCCAGGCCACACCCATCCTATATCCTCTCTAACATTCATATAATAACTATGACTTTATAAATAAACTTGGTTCCTGAAGTAGGCAATGTTTATGTAGGTGGAGTTACTCACACTCTGGCTGTAATCCATAAGTGAGTCTCTTACAGGGCCAATCTCACACTAACCTGCCCTGTACAGATATCACAGAATCACAGAATCACAGAAGGTTAGGGGCTGGAAGGGACCTCCAAAGCTCATTCAGTCCAACCCCACTGCCAAAGCAGGATCTCCTATACCAGATCACACAAGAGTGTGTCCAAGCAGGTTTTGAATATCTCCAAAGAAGAAGCCTCCGCATCCCCCCTGGGCAGCCTGTTTCAGGGTTCTGTCACCCTCACAGTGAAGAAATTCCTCCTCACATATGGCAGTTAAGTTCTCTTAAATAGCAACAGATATCTCTTTTTAGGGACCTCAACAATTCCAAAGGATGCCAGACCTGGACATATACTACTGCATACTTAAGGAAGTAGCAAACTGAAGAGTCTGCCAACCCAACATCTTCCTCAGAGTGACAGGTGTTATTGCCCTCCAATTAAATCCTATTTTACCACACTACCAGTCTCTCTCTCTTTCTTGAGCTTCTCTGTTGATGGATGTTGTAATTATCATGTCACTTATGACCATTTCTTATTCCTAACTGACAGGAATTTAGCAATTTTAAGAAAATCCTTGCTCTACAAGTTCAGTAGCCTCTGTTGGCTGCTTCTTCCATGCTCTGTGCCTTGAACAGCTTCTTATTAACCTGTTCCACTAAGGAAAAAACAGTGCTAGCCACATTAGCTACAGAGGTGCTCTGTAACATCTCTGTCAGTGACATGGACAGAGGAATCAGTGCATCCTCAGCAAGTGTGCAGATGGCACCAAGCTGTGTGGCACAGTTGACTTGCTAGAGGGCAGGGATCCATCCAGAAGGACCTGGACAGGCTGGACAGGTGGGCACAGGCCAGCCTCATGACATTCAACAAAGCCAAGTGTAAGGTCCTGCACCTGGGTAGGCACAATCCCAAGCACAACTCCAGGCTGGGTGGGGAATGGCTGAGAGCAGCCCTGAGGAAAAGGACCTGAGAGTCTGGGGTGATGAAAAGCAGTATCTGAAGGTGGCTACAGGAAGGCTGGGGAGGGACTATTGCCAAGGTCTTGCAATGCCAGGACAAGGGGCAATGGGTTTAAACTGGCAGAGGGGAGATTGAAAGTGGATGTTAGGAGGAAGTTCTTTGCCGTGAGGGTGGTGAGACACTGGCACAGGTTGCCCAGGGAGGTTGTGGCTGCTCCCTCCCTGGAGGTGTTGAAGGCCAGGCTGGAGGAGGCCTTGAGTGACCTGTACTAGTGGGAGGTGTCCCTGCCTATGGCAGGGGATTGGAACTGGATGATCTTTGAGGTCCCTTCCAACCTTACCATTCTATGATTCTATTCACAGCTCATGACCTCAAGCTCGCCCTATCTTCCTTCACAAGAGCAATGTCATTTTTTCACTTTTATAACAACGAGGGAACCAGTCAGAACTTAGAGAACAAAATAATCTTTTAATAGGTGTATAACTCTCCAGCTCATAAGCAGTTCGTAGTAATCCACAGCAGGGATACCAGTCCCTTGTAATATTTTTCTGTCTTGAGATACATGCGCTCCAGGAGTGCTTTGTTAAACTGTCTGTGATGGGAGTTTTGCTGCTGTGCAATATGCAGTCATGAACTGAGCCAAGAAGACAAAACAAATCAAATCTTTAGGTCAATTTACAAGTAGCTGTATGTATGCATACTAATCTGTAAATTATATATATTTTAATTTCTTCACATATTCAGTGTTAATTGCCATGCTGTGGAATTTTCCATTCCGGGGTCAAATTCTTTTCAGAAACCTTTTTCTCACAGAAGTATTCTTCTTGATTGTCTCAGATGTGATTTCAGACATTCCTAATGAATGTGGCCACCTGCTGTGTTCAGTCCTTGTATACTTCAGCCCCTTAGCTGGAGCAGATGGATAATAAACCAGAATTTAACTTAGATACAGGATAAGTATTTCAGTTTTATTGATTTTTACAGTAGAAAGTACCATCTTTCCTTTCCATGGGGTTTAACAACTGCAACCAACACTCTTGTCCACTTTCTCCTTCAGTTCAGAGGTGAGATGCAGCTAGCAAGAAGAATACATGGCACAAGACATAGAGGAGCCCACACATATCTGTAGCAAATGTGAGTGAACAGGAAGGATGATGTCCTGACACAGAATTACCTGTATAGAACACAGAGTTGAGCTGTTGATGTAAAACCTTTAATTCACCACTTGTTCTATGATATCTTTAACATATTTGGAATAGCAAAGCTATTTATTAAACTGCAAATGCTTGGATCTTTCATGGCATAAATACCAGGCCATTCTATAAATAAACCCACTTTACATTGCTCTGTGGTAAAAAAAATATTTACTTGCTGTACAAACTAAAATTTTATGTAGCCAAAATGTTTTCAGTGAGTTAGCCTATCAGTTCTTGAGAGAAAGTAGTTAAACCAATAAAATCCATTAATGTGTGTAAGCAGTGAGACAGCAGAACTCTCTTTTAGCCCTGCTCAGACTTGTTTTGCATCCTGTGGTAAACAAGGTACACAAGGCTCAGCTTGTGCAAAGCCTGTGTTTTCCCAGATTTGGGTAAAGCAAGCCTATGGCTTCACCTAATATGGTCAAACTTGGCTGATTGCCATTCTGATTGGTTGTTCTGTGTCCAAAGGCACCTTAGTCTTGGGCTGTATTGATAAAAGGAGATGAGCAGGTGACACAACCTGGTCTGCTCTTGTATCTGTGCTCCGCCATTGTATTTGTGCTTGCTATTGCCTTATAGTATCCCGAACTGCCTGGAAACTGCCTGTATCCAGTTTACCAGGCACAGCCTCTAAATGCCTGCATGCGATCGGCCTGCACAGCCAGCGTGACACTGTGCTGAGACTGCACATGGCATTGCATCCTTCCTGCACCTGAAAGCCTCCTGCCAAGACAGGAAGTCCTGGAGATACACAGATCATCCAGAGAGATCAGGACCAGGTCAGAGGTGTCTGCCTCCTTTCCTCAGCAGCCTGGGAAGAATCAGAAGTCTCGGTGACTGACAAGACACAAGTAACAGAATTCTCTGACAGTGTTTGGGTACTGTCTGAAGCTGTGGCCAGCCCTGCCAGTTGGAAGATATTTTGTGAGTAAATACTTAAAGCCTCTTGTAACTCACCATTGCCTTCTGCCATAAGCAGAAAGGAGCTCCTCGAGTCCATCTAGTGAGCAAGTGGAGTATTGACCACAAGCGGTACACTGACTGCAGGAACCTTCTCTGCCAGTTCAATTGAGTTGAATTAATGTTCTATATCATCACTAGTTATTTCTGCATCCTGTGGTATTACCTGTATAAAGTTTCCATGACTGTATGAAGAACCAAGTATTATTAAAATCAGTGGTCAGGGTGGCAAGAGTTCAGAATATTGACTATTAATAAACAATATTAATTTCTGAAAACCACATCTTGCACCAATTCATTACTCCTCCCTTACACTGGCTCTGCATTTTCCATTTGCGAAATGAGAGACAAATTCTGAAAACAATTTTGTTTATAAAACCATGTTCTGCCTGAGAGCACTTTGCATTCACATCTTGTAACTTTCCCCTGAAGACCTGCCTAATACCTCTACAGTAACTCCTTGGTGAACAATGAGTATTGCTTTGTAGATTTGCATCACCGTGAGACCTTTTGCCATATGGCAGTGACTCCATTCTCACCTGTGAGGAATCAAATTTATGGAGAGCTCTGTCTCAAAACTCTCATGATCTTTTGAAAAGTCTGATGAGTCATAAAGAGAAGTCCTTTGTCTTTTGAACTGCCATCTGTTATAACTGGCTGGAAGATGTTTGGGTATTTCTGTCAAAGGGTATAAACCCTTTTTTCCCAAAAGCCTATTCCTTGGACAGCAATGTGTTAAAGAGTAGCCCTGGCAAGGCAGCAACTAGTTGTATTTTCAGAGCCTAGTAAGGATGTGCTTCTGTTATTTACATATATATATATTGATCACATTGGGTGATTCTGTACTCCACAACCTCCCTGGAGGTATTCAAGGTCAGGTTGGATGAGGCCTTGAGTGACCTGTTCTAGTGGGAGATGTCCCTGCCCATGGCAGGGGGTTGGAACTAGATGATCTTTGAGGTCCCTTCCAATCTTAACATTCTTTGATTCCATGATTCATTCGTCCTGAAAGTTTTAAGAACTGCCCAAGCTATATAATCAGAATTTCTTCATAGCCATCTTCTGCTGCATGGTTCACTACTGCAGAAACAGATGGAACCATAACAGCTCGCTCTCTCTGAGTCATTCGGAAAGTGGTGCAATAGAATAGATAGGCATAGATGAATATTTGTATGTGTTTGATGATTTTTTTTCATCCAAGGTTCATGTCTTTCTAGTCAAAGTAGCTCCTACCCTAGCCTGTAAAATGGGTTTCATAAACATTCATAAGCATTATGGTATGTGAACACTGTGCCTATTCTGTGACTGTATCTATCCACACTATTGCAGCTTTTAAAACAAAACCTTATAGGTGTCACCAACTTTCTAACCCTCAGTGACAGCAACACAATTTCAGTATGTACCTGAGATATTTTTGAAGTCTTGGAACTTTCTGTATCTCATACTGTTTTGTATGAAGCTTCTTACTGTGACAGCGTTCTTACTGCACCAAGCCTGGAAGCTACCAGAATTAAGTTGCTCCTGGCTTTCCCTTTACATATGATTTCCTTCTAGGTGTGGTTTCTGTAGTCTCTACTGTTTTTTCTTTCTTTGCTTGAATGTGTGCCAGGGAAAGACAAATTACAGTGGTGCTTTGATGGTGAATAAAATCACTTGTCACAAAGATTGTCAGTCCATATACAGAACTAGTTAGTGATGAAAGAAATCGCATCCTAACCGCTACTTAAAACCTTATCTTCAGCTTTCAAATGGCAGATGCCTCTGAACACTACAGATGCTCTGTTCTTTTAATGATTCACAGAAGCATTGCCCTGTGGTCTAGTGACTTTGCAGAGCTGCCTATTTCTGTTGCTGACTCAAGGGAGTTACAGGTTATCACTTCCAAAGAGCAGAGCTTTACACTGTTCCCTCAGCAAAAAATTTGATTCTCTACATCAGTACAAGACTTCACGGAGCTTGAAACTCACTCTTTCATTTTGAGCCCAGTGCACAGTTCTGTAGGACTGCATCTACTTTTCACCTTTCTGGTTCTAATCTCAAGTCTGCCATATATTACTTGCCAGCACTGTAAGATTTTTAATGTGATGTCCTGATGCATGTTCTGCAGAGACATATATGCTTATGTCTCTGCCAGTCTGTTCATCTACCCATCTGTCTGTGATGATGAAAACACACATACAAATTGGGAAATATGTATCCTTCCCGTGTTTGAGACTATTATTGTATTTGAATATGATTTTGACAGACAAAATTTCAGAACAGCCCAGGACATTTCATGCTGTATTATAAAAAGTAGGTCACAAATGGCATTTTCCATCCAATATTCACACCCATATAGCTATACAGCTTTTATGTAGAGAAGGCTTTGTAATGTTTGAAATAACAATGGGAAAATAAAGATATGAAGCAGAGATATGATCATGAAAAGTGTTGGCATCAAAGAGGAGGTAGACAAGAAAAAATGAACTGGGAAGCAATAATTTATGAAGAACGGGAAGAATATATTAGAATTTTGTATTATTTTTTTCCTCCTATTCATGCTCCTATGTTAGCAAGGTGAATAATTTATTCCAGGACCAAAAGAAGTTTGTTTTTCCATTGACAAAACATAGTCATGGACTTTCAGTTTAAATAACTTCAGATGCTTTTTTTCAAAGGAAACAACAGCAAAAAAGAGAGATAAATATCTGCAAGAGATCACAATTTCATATTTAGATTTCTAAGCTCCTCTGTGTGTGAGTGACTAATGACTAGAAATGTAAAAGGTCACCAGAGAGGAAACCAAGATACCAACTAGAACTTCAGCACAGCAGGTAATGAAAAGAGTTGCTTCTGAGTCAATAGACTGAGGACAAGGAAAAGAGTAAAAAAGTATCATACATATGGCATTGACAGAACTGTACATACTGTGAAAGCAAATGAAGCTAGCACAGCCAGAACAAATGTTGGTGGAACAGAAACCAAGAGCAATGAAAAGCAGTAATGCTGTTTTGGACTCTTACCAACATAACCAAACCATTGCTCTGGCTTTCCTCAATTGTTATAGGGCAGAGGATAAGTTCTTCCAAGAACTCAGGTCCAGAGATCTACTAAAGGGTCAGACAATGTCATTAGTGTGTGAGCCGCAGCAGGCTGTTAATTGGCCTGAGGCACTTTTTTGCAAGACTCAGCAAAGTTTGAACAAGTATCTAAACTCTTGCCAACTGCTTGGATTTACTGGGGACACTGCAATAGCCTTCAGCCATCCAATTCTAATATTATGGAAGTGCAATATCATTATTAACTAATTATATTCTCATCATCACCCTGTGGCATACATAAACAGATGTGAGAGCATTCGTTTTGATGGAGGAAAATCAGACAGTAGGAGAATAATTAGGCAACATAAGTTTAGACTTCAGGGCTTCACAACTCTATCTTTGTGCTAGTTTACTGTTTCTGCTAAAGAAAGAGAGAAAACATAAGTTTCACCTTTAGCTCAAGGTTTTTCACAATCTCCTGGCACTTTCTTTCCTACCTTGCAGTATGGAGCGGTGACAGAGTCTTTCTCTTAGGCACGAAGCACCAAGATCAATTCTTTAGCCAGGTGGGTTCTGAGTTTATTGCTGATGATCATAGAATCATAGAATGGTAAGGTTGGAAGGGACCTAAAGGCTCAACCAGTTCCAACCCCCTGCCATATGCAGGGACACCTCCCACTAGTACAGGTCACTCAAGGCCTCCTCCAACCTGGCCTTGAACACCTCCCTGGGCAACCCATGCCAGTGTCTCACCACCCTCACTGTAAAGATGATGACCAGCACAAGTTAGCAACTCTGAACTAGCTTCATCAGTATTGTAGAAAACTGATTAAAACAAGAGAAGAAAGAAGGGTGGGGAAGGATTTGGTTTATTTTTTT
>WBNM01003092.1:0-10089 GCA_013399055.1 Ramphastos sulfuratus
GACAGGACAAGGGGCAAAAGCTGGAAACTAAGAGAGGGTGAATCAGGCTGGAGAGAAGGAAGAAATGTTTGACACTGAGGATGGTGAGAGCCTCTCCCAGGTTGCCCAGAGACATGGTGGATGCCCCAATTCCTAGAACAATTCCAGGTTAGGTTGGTTGGGGCTGTGAGCAACCTGCTCCAGTTGCAGATGTCTCTGCTGAGTGCAGGGAGGGTGGACTTCCAACTCAAACCACTCAGTGATTTGATTCTGTGACTCTAAGTTGCCCTCTGACACAGACTACCCTCACTTCAATCAGGCTCAGCAGAAACTGCAAAGCCATCTCCAAGACCAAACAAGGGGAGAGCGGCTTCTGCTTGCCCACCAGCACACACCATGTCTTGTCCACAGAGGAGGGCCAGACTGCCCCCATGTTTTGCTAGCAGAGTGGGAGGCTCTTCCTTTGACAGTGGACCATGTATATTACATATACTGAGCAGGTGCTCAGTCAGGATCATCCACCCTGTGATGCCACCTTCTTCTAGTGAGATAAAAGGCACAGCTGGCGAAAGGAGACCCAGCATCTGAGCGTTCGCTGCCGTCCAGACCTTCCCATTGACACTTGGCTTTGCAGTCTCAGTGGCCTCATGTTCATCAACACCATGGCCCAAAAGCTCCCTGGTAGGCCCAAGCATTCCCAGTCCTCACAGTCATGGTGGGAGTAGGAGGAAGACAGGAGCAACTCCTCCACTGAGGAAAGCAGTGGTGTGCCAAGGAGAGTATACAAGATGAGCAGCAGGGATCAGCCCTTTCCAGGTTCATGCCTCTGTGCCAAGGCTAGGGCAAAACTGTGTGGGACCTGAGCAACATCTCTGCTGGCAGGGGACATTTGGTCCTCTGGCTTGATGGTTGTGGGGACAAGGAGGGTCTTCCTGCAAGGAGGCTCCAATCCTGACTCCCAGCTCTGCAGTGGCATGAAGATGTTGCTGCCCTTCAGCCAGTGGCAGCAGGAGCTAGGCTGGGTCTCCCTAAGTGGAGGAAAGATCATTTGGAGAAGGAGGAATTTGGAAAAAACCTCACTAGCAAAACTCTCCCTTGGAGGGGATCTAGGATTGGCTTGAAAAGCCAAAGAAATGTGGGTATTTAAAAAAAAAAATTGTTTAAAGAAAATTAACAGGCTGTAGGGGTATAGGGGGTATATTTTTCCAGCTGGGAAAGTGATGTTGAAAGGGACCAAGCAGAGAGTGGCTTGACAACTTCCAACAGCAGGATTTTGTCTGAGGCAAGAAAAAGATGCCAGTCTCTGTGACTATCATGTTGCTTGCCTCCAGAGCTGCATATTCACCTCTTGCTGTTTCCTCCTCCCACACACTCCTATTGATCATCACATCCAGCAAAGGTCTCATTTGTAATTGCTGCTGGGAGTAGACCTCCTCTGTATGTTTGCATGAATCCTTCAGTCTTATTTTGCCACAGGGCAGGCTAAAGATGTTAGGCATCAGGCTGGTAGCGAACCACTCATCGCAGATCCCACTTCCCAGGCTGGAACAAAAATGCAGCTGCCTGAAGAACTGGACGTGATGAACTTGCTGAAGTGGTGTCCCTTACAGCAGAGAAGTAACACAGGCTATGAAACTCACAGCTCTTGGAATCATAGAAAAGACCTCCTAGGTCAAGTCCAATCATCAATCTAACACAGATTCACAAAATACACCCAGTTGGAAGAGACCTCAAAGATCATCCAAAAGTCCTTGTGTCTGTCAGCAGACAGTCATGAGCCAAATGACTAGGAAATCAGAATCATAGAATCACAATTTGGGTTGGAAGGGAACCCAAAGATCATATTATTCCAAGCCTCCTGCCACGGTCAGGAACATCACCCACCAGAATGGTTTGCTCAAGGCCCCGTCCAACCTGAGCTTGGACATTTCCAAGCTTGGAGGTTCCACAAAATCAGGGGAGTCAGTGGCACCATGGAGCTCAACTCCAGATAATTGACAGGAAATGCCATCAGGCCTCAGAGCCAGGCAGCTCTGTGGTCGCATGGATTCAGGCTTCTCAAAGCTAACTGACTTTCTTCACACAACCTTTCTTGCAGATGGGGTGCAAGCAGGATGCAGCCAAAGTGCAACAACAGCTGTACTTTGAGTGGATGATGTGAAGTAGTGCATGGGATGTGGTTTTCATAATCATACTCTTCCATCAGAATGACAGGAAATTGCCTGAAATTGTGCCAGGGGAGGTTTAATTTGGATATTAGGAAAAAATTTCTTCCCTGCAGGAGTGGTCAGGCATTGGAACAGGCTGCCCAGGGAGGTGGTGGAGTCACCATCCCTGGAGGTATTCAAGAAATGTATGGACATGGCACTTTGGGACATGGTTTAACAGCACTGGTGGTGTTGGGTTGAAGTTGGACTTCATGGTCTTAGGGGCCTCTTCCAACCAAAAGAATTCTATGATTCTGTGATCATGACCAATTAACCAAAAATACTCCTAGAAGTGTGAAAACAAAGAGGTTTCTGCTGACACACTGAAATAAGAGAGCATCAACCAAGTGTCTCTGATGCATTTACATGTTCTGGTTTTGCCTCGACATAGACACAGAGCTGGATGGATTTTAGGATCAGTAGCCCATAGAGATTAATGTGAAGCATTTGTTCAAGTGACCTACTGAATCGGAGGTGTGAAAGTGAACATCTGACTCTTAAGTGGATGCTTTGAGGCTTTGCTGAAAAACAGTGGGTTTTTTAAAGTGCTCTGTTGTGCTGCCCTCATTTATAAACCTCAAAGACACCACCTTTGGTTTTCCAAATAGAGACATTTCTTTGACTGAAATCTGGAACAGTGAGGAAGGTCTTAGATCAATCAAGTCTCTTCCACACTTGAAGCAGTAACAGATTCCAGAGGCACACTTGAAAGAGAACACCTGTTTCAGCAGGAGATACCAACTCATCTCAATGAGCAACAGATAGGAGAAGTGCCACCTAAATAAAAGGTGGGTTGTCACAACAACAGCACTTACACAAACACTGAGCCTATATACTCCCCATTAAACTAACCCCAAAAGTGGGTGACAGAGGGGTGGGAACAGGCACCCAGTGGCTTCTCAGTTCTCAAGAATTACATTTGCAGCCTCTCCATTTCTGCAGGCAGAGCTATCAGAAGTGCTTCTAACCAGCCACGTCCTTTCAGCCTCAGCAGCACGCGTGCTTCTGCACACCAGAGGCTCAGCCATTGATGTCCATTACTCAAAGTGCCACCAGGTTTGGTTGGTAACCACGCTGCAGCTCCTGGTGGTTCCCAGCACCTTCCTAACTGCCAGGAGAGTAAAAATGTAGTTTTTTGTGATTCATCCAGCACTTGCCGTCTCAGCCCAGGTGATTAGAGAAGCACTCTTGGTTACTGCAGCAGATCCCAGGGACTGCTTAGCTCACCTCATTCACAGCTTTCCACTTCCTTCTCCAGAAGCATTTGAAAGCACCCTCAAGGTTACAGTACTGGTCCTTTTAAACTCCTTGTACTCAAATGTTATCCTCTCTTCAATAGGCCATGGTCAGCTGGAACCAGGTAACCTCTTAGTCATGCCACTCTCTGAGGCAGGAGAGACACACACAGCTGAGAAGAGCGATCTCCAAGACCAGATGGGAGTAGAAAAGTCCCCTAGAAGCCTGGAGCACCTAGTTGGAGTTTGTTAAAAAAATGTGTGGATGTGGCACTCTGGAATGTGATTTAATGACAGTGGTGGTAGGTCAGCTGTTGGACCTGACGATCTTAGAGGTCCTTCCCACCAAAACAACTCCATGATTCTATGAAATCAACCTAAACAAAAGGTAGAAAGCACCACAAGGGCAAAAGATTGCTGACAGCCGAGGCACCGTAAGAGCTATGGAGGACTATTCTGAGACAGCATAAACATATGTACCGACATCATTCAGTGTCGTACAAGCATGAGGTTCAACTTCTCCTACCTGGTGGGTCCACAGAGAACAAGATTTTCAGCTAACCTTTGGGCAGCAAGATGTCATCTCCACCAGAGTGCCACCATGCACAAAGTTATGTTCCTTAGACCAGAGGAGGGACAATCATTGCTGGTTTTCTTGAACCACTTGTCTGCAGTACAACTAGGATGCTGAGCCTGTGCTGATGAATTCCATTTCTGTAACAAGTTCCCAAGGATATGTATTAAGGCAGAATATTTTTATTTATTCAGAGACCACATCTGGAGTGTCGCGTCCTGTTCTGGGCTCCCCAGTCCAAGAAGGGCAGGGATACACCAGAGAGTGTCTAATGGAGGCTACAAGGATGATGAAACGACTAGAAGATCTGACTGAGGAGGGAAGGCTGAGAGACCTGGGGCTGTTTAGTCCAGATAAACATCAATAGTTGCCGTTTTAGACCCCACCCATGACAGAGGGTTTTCATTCTCTGAAGCAAGACTCCTCCCAGATGTGTCTGCTTCCATTATCTGCACACAAAGTTTATCTGTTACTGTCTCCAACTCAGAATGACTTCAGCAGCAGTCTTGTTGAAAGAATATATTCAAAGCAAAAGTACTGTATGAACTGATTAAGTTGTGCTTTGGTTTTGTTTTTTTTTCCAGCAGAAAAAGGCAGTGCCTCTCATGGCTTTGGGAGTACCAGACTGGGAAGAGTGAACTCCATCATTCAGAGCAGAAAGACAACAGGCACCTGAGCTGATTACTCAGCTCTAGTAGGAGAAAATAAATTGTATTTCACTTTCTTAGAAGCCATTAACAACCACCATATCAGGGTCTGAAGGCTTTGTTCTCCCTCACTATACTTTACATAAAAATATTAATCAGAAAGGTGGTTCTGAAGGCCATTCAGCAGCCCAGCAACCACAGCTAATGCTGCTGTACTCCCAGGATAAAAAAATCCTAGAGCTATGCCCAACAAGTTTACACACTGTTGTAGTGAGATAAGAATCAGTGGCACAGAAGCACAGCTGTGTGTCTAGTTGATACTTACTGCATGTTTTCACAGAATCTCAGCATGGTGGGAGTTGGACAGAATGTCTGGAGATCACCCAGTCCAAGCCCCTGCTAAAGCAGGGGCATCCACAACAAGCTGCCCAGGATCACAGCGGCATGGGGAGTTTGGAATCTGTCCAGAGAAGGAGACTCCACAACCTCTCTGGGCAGCCTGCTTCAGGGCTGCAGCACCCTCAGAGCAAAGAAGCTTCCCCACCTCTTCAGATGGAACCTCCTGGGTTCTGATTTGTGCCCATTGCCCCATGTCCTGTCACTGGGCACCAGTGAAGAGTCTGGCCCCATCCTCTTGATTCCCACCTTTGGCTATTCATCAGCATTGCTAAGATACCCTCTCAGGCTGCTCTTCTACCGGCTCAACAGCCCCAGGTTTCTCAGCCTCTTCACCTTCACAGAGATGCTTCAGGCCCCTCAGCATCTTTGTAGCTCTCTCTCCAGTGAGGAAACAGCATTCCAAGCACCAGCCTCTGCTAAATGTGTTTTATATGCTAAGAACACACATGTGAGTTTACATGTGTGCAGACCTGCAAAAGTTGTCTCCCTAGTGGTGCAGAACACACCAAGGGTGTAGGTAGGTTTCAGTCAAGTGAGAGAAAGTGTGTTCTTTCAGCACAATGCAGATGTGTACTCACAGCTCATCATGTGCTGGCCTGCCTCTGTTCTACACGGAAGCTCCCTGTTCCTAAGAAATGTTTAATTTTCACTTCTGCACCCACCCTGAGCACTTCCCTTCCACTCCTAAATCTGCAGGGAACTCCTCTGGCACACAGGTCTAGGAAGGATTCTGCTAGCATGTTATCCAGGATGGTTAGCTCTCTTAGGAAATTTTCCTCCCCCCACAGGCCAGCACAGAAGACCTCCATCCATGTACCTTACCTTCTGGGATTCGATTCTGAGTGAAGACTATGTCTCACAACAGTTATCTGGGCACCTGAAGGGCAAAGCTAGGTGAGATCACCTTTCTAGTCCCAGCTAGCATAATATTTGCATTCTTATTGTTGGCACAACATTTAGCTTCTGCAAAGTGCAGGATGTCTAAAGAGAACAGATGACATGGTGAAGAGTGAATTCTTCAATAATATTGCACATCAACGAACTATGATAAATGCATAAAAATTAACCAAAGATCTCCAGCACCTAAACAGCCCTCAAGTCAGTGGGATTCAGGCATGTGCTCTGGGTGAAGCATTGATCCACATGGGGAGAAAGCTGTCTTCATTAAACTGCCAGAAGGGTCACACAGTAAGATGCTGAAACACCTCTGCAAGCCAACTCCTGTTCTCAGAAGCGCTCTCAGCAATCTGCAGATCCCACAGAGCACTGGCTCCCAGAAAGCATAATGCATCCATCAGGTTCTCTTGTTTTGACTGCAGAGAACCACACAGAAGAGCAATGAGGTTTTTTGGATGAAAGCCAGAGAAAAGGCCCAAATGCCAACAACTGCATGAAATCTGTCATTTCATGCTGAATGGAGCTCTCTGGCTGCTCTCACAGTACTTCACTTGGCCAAAAATCATTACTAGCAAATGTGGCTGGTTTTCATTGTTGGATTGCAAAAACATTTTGCATTTAGAGGAGACACACAAAGAAGAATCAGAAAAAACAGAGAAACTGATAAGCACCAAATAAATATGTAGCTTCTTTTGAGATTTATAAATCTAAGAGATAGTGTAAAAAAAAAAAAATTTTTTTTGGGAGGGGGTGGGTGTCAAAAAATCAGATATACTACTTATTCATGCAGTGTTATACGAACACTGTGACTGATCTCAAAGCACTACCAAAACACTGCAGCACCACGTGATGACTACTCAGTGAAAATAAATAATGGCATTTCCATTCAACAGTGGCATTGTACAAATCTTTTTATTTCTTTACTTACAGAATCATAGAAGGGCTAACGCTTGGAAGTGACCTATGAAGACCACCTTGTCCAACTAGATGATCTTCAGAGGTTTAGTTGGTTTGCCTCTAGCCCCAATCAAAATATACAAAGGCAGTTGTGGTGAGCATATGTTAAAGTTTACATCCTGAAAACCCCAAATTGTGTCTTCTTTGTTGGTGCATTTAATGCTGCGCTGAGACTGAGGCCCAAAACCAGTCTTGTGTCAGCTGGGTCAATAATTCCATCATCCCATAATCTAAAACAAAGCATAACAAAGAAATAAACAAATGCAAATCAAACAATAATAATTATGGAAATTAACATACACATCAGGTAGGTTTTCAAGCACATGAAACTGGGAACAGTTATACTAAATGGAGTAGACTAAAGAGCTAATGAAGCCATGGAGTTAATTGAGCCCAAGCATTAACAGAACAAAGTGGTGTTTATTACTCTCTGGAAGAACAAAGTGTAAAGTTTGAGTTAATGTGGAACATCAGGTCTACAGGTTTTAAATTAAATTCTTCCTTGTAGTAGGAAAGAGATTTGTTTTTCAGCATTCACATGGAAAATGACCTTCTGTCTATAAGCTCTTTTTTTGTATTAAGAATACTAGTATGTTAATTACTATGTCACATCATTATTTACATTACTCAGGTTAGTTCAGATGCCAGAGGAGGACAACGCAAGAGACTTTTCTTCCGCCAGTAAGAACCAGAATAGATTTCAAGAATCTCCACAGCATTTGTTGTATTCATCTTTTTTCTCAAGTCCCTTATAAACAATGGTAACGACCTCCCTTTAACCCAGCCCTGAAGGCAGTTAAGAATGAGCAACTACTTAATAAAAAAATCACAAACACCTGTAAGTGGCCTCTTTGATTTTATCCAAAATTAAGAAGCACTTGTGCCATCAGTTCTCAGTCATAGCTCCATCCTAACCTAAATAAAATCTGTGTGAAAATCCCCAGCAGGCCACAAGAAATGTAGATACTGTGTAACTGCAATTTCTCAGCAAGATATTTAGACATGCTTCACTAAGCATGCACTGCAACCTGCATCTGCAAAACATACGCAGAGTGTCCCTGGTGAGGACAGTGATGTTCCTCCTCCATCCCATCCTTTCCCCAGAGAGACTTCTTCTGCATTCTTTCTTGCACTTTACTTCAGTGTTGGTTAACTTTTAATTCCTTGTCTGTGGAAAATGTACAAAATAAAAGGAAGGGGGGTCCTGAACAGGGAGCTAAAACTGTGTCTACCAAGAGCAATCACAGCCTTTCCTCTGAAGATGCAAATTTCCTATTGTTGAAACAAACAAACAAAAAAATCTATTAGAAAATCATGTGTTTAGCACTCTCCCCTCAATACTAGAAGTGCCAATCTCACCCTTGAGAGGGCTGCAAGCAGTGCATAAATACATTCTGACAAGCTCAAGGCAGTGGCAGACACTTCTGTTTTCCATCTTTGCTGTATTTCATGTTTTGATGTGAAATTGGTATTTACCAAATCAGATAAAAATAATAAGAGACTGACTATGTATGCTTTTTTTTTTTTTTAAACAACAAATGCACAGATCTATCCTAGGAGGCACAAAGTGGAGTTGCAAAACATAAGATCACAGAACAGTTTGGGTTGGAAGGGAGCTTAAAAGATCACCTCGCTCCTTCCAACCCACTCTGTCATAAGGAGGGACAACTCCTACTAGACAGGGTTGCCCAAGCCCCCATCCAAACTGGCTTTGAACACTTCCAGGCTTGGAGCCTTCACAATTTCTCTGGACAACCTGTTCCAGTGCCTCACTACCCTTGGCACAAGGGTTAGAATCATAGAATCATAGAATGGTAAGGTTGGAAGGGACCTCAAGGATCATCTAGTTCCAACCCCCTGCCACAGGCAGGGACACCTCCCACTAGCANCAGCCCAGGACTCGGTTGCTGTCTGGGCTGCATGTACACACTGCAGGCTCACGTTGAGCTTTTCATCAACCCAGACCCCTAGGTCCTTTTCCTCAGGGCTGCTCTCCAGCCATTCACCACCCAGCCTGGATTTGTGCTTGGGATTGTGCCTATCAGGTACAGGACCTTACACTTGGCCTTCAGACTCACTTGGGTTCAGACTGAGTCTAGGAGCATGTTCTCCAACTAACAGAAAGACAAACAAATCCCACGCCACAACTTTCTACTATAAATGCAACTTAATCATGGTGCAGCTCCTCAAGTAGAGGAGGGTGTTACCCTGCACTAAAGCAAAACTGAAAGTACAGAAGGAGAAAGGGGTTAGGACAAGGGAAAACTTTGCTGCTGAGCAAAACTTTCTTGGGACTGAAAACAAAAGCTCGATTAAAAGAAATTTTACACCACTGTGGCTGTAGCACTCACTCATTTGGCTGACAGGTTCCAACCAGAAAGAAGACTGGCATAAAAAAACAACACAAATAACTTTCAGGGGAAAAAAAAACCTTAAAGCAAAACAAAAAAAAACACACACAAAAAGTCATAAACCCAAACTAGAAATATAGGGAAACTGTAGCTCTGCCTATTTTTAACTCATTTTAGGATTCTCAGTGAATTACCTCCTTTCTAGTGGGCTAATAAGCCATGCCCTGGAATATTCTAACAGGCACACTTGTGTCTCCATGGAAGTTGCACTAGTAACAAGTTCTGTTGTAGAAGAAACACAAGAATTGCCTCTACTATGTTGTGGATGTGCATGGTATAAGCTTTTTGCAGTCTAATTCCTAACTGTAGGACTGCTAAGTCCTAACTGTAGCTTTAAAAATCAAGTACTAACTCGTTAAAATGTTTTGGCATATTTCAACTATATTCCACTGAAAAGAGACTCAGAGTCTAAATGACTTTTACCATATAGGAAAAAAAAAAAAAAAAAAAAGAAAAAGAAAAAAAAGAAGCCTTTTTGGTCAAAAATAACCAAAGGACCTTGATTGTACTAAGACTTACTTAAGAGTTGTTTGACTACTCTTGTTTTATCTCAAAGCAGTGGTTATACCTGTCTCCCAGGGCTCAGTTTTGGGGCCAGCTCTCTTGAATATCTTTATTGATGATCTGGCTGAAGTGATCAAGGGCACCCTCACTAAGTCTGCAGAGGACACCAAGCTGGGTGGAGTGTTGATTTGTTTGAGGGAAGGGAGGCTCTACAGAGGGATCTGGGCAGGAATGATCAATGGGAAGATGTCAAATACTGAGTCTTGCACCTGGGTCACA
>WBNM01003094.1:0-20664 GCA_013399055.1 Ramphastos sulfuratus
CTCCCAAACCATCACAATGCCTTTTATTTTTGCAGAATTAGGTACAATTGAAAACAAGGTCTTATAAGCCATAGAAGGTTGTGAGCAGTTCTAGGGAACATGATAAGCTCCATTGATGATAGCTGTCTACAGCTACCTGAAAGGATGTAATGGAGAGGCTGCTGCTGGTCTCTTCTCACAGGTGAATAGAGATGGGACAAGAGGGAATGGCCTCAAGTTGAGACTGAGTAGGTTTAGACTGGACACGAGGAAACATTTTTTCACAGCAAGAGTGGTCAGGCATTGGAATGGGCTGCCCAGGGAGGTGGTTGAGTCACCAACCCTGGATGTGTTTAAGGGTCATTGGGATGTGGTGCTTGGGGGATATGGCTTAAGTCTGAACTTTGTAGAGTAGGGATAATGTTGGACTTGATGATCCTGAGGGTCTTTTTCAACTGGAATGTTTCCGTGATACTGTAATAAATTTTCCATATTTTTTTATCTTTAGGCATATAAATGTTTACACACGTGCATAAGTGTGTGTATTCCTGCCAACATCTGCTTTGACTTGACAGTAAATGTGTAAGGCATCACCCTCCTTTCATTGAGAGAGTAGTCTCAGTTACTACAGGACAGGATCATGCATGTGAGCAATTACTGTGGATTATCTGATATAACTTAAATTCACTGCCTTTGGGCTTGAAAGTGACATACTCTGACTTGGTACCTTGTATGCTGCTTGCTGGTTTGAGGCAAAATAAAACAAAGTAAAACCCAAGCAATGAAGAGAACCTTTGTTTGACGAGTCTCATACTTGCTGCCGCAGTTTTAAGGTCCTCTTTGTGCTAGAGTAAGCTTTTGCCTGGATGTTTTGTGCTGCAAGGGAGGCTTTGCACTGAAAAAAATAGATGTGATTGGTGATTATTTCTAATAATAGTTGCAATACTAAACTTTTACTGGTACTTTGGGACCTAAATGGAGCCTGTCACTTGAACATAGTGGCTGTAGTTCCAAAAGGGTATCTAGTATCATAAATTCCCTGTTGTGTATTTCATTGTCAATGGTGTTTCTCTTAGGGAATAGCACTTTTAACACAGCTGATACATCTCAATTGGCCTTTAAGTATTTTAATTCAGTAACAGTCATCAGAGGTTTGCAGAAGACACTGTAGTTTCCTTCATGTATTTTCTGGAGTGCAATAAAATCTTGGAGCAGTTTAGCTTGTATGTCATATTGTAAAATAAAACAATGAGGTTTCATCTTCAGAGCAACTTATTTTTAACTGTGAAACTCTTGAGTCTATTTTTGCTTTTAGTTCTGTGGGTTTGTTTTTTGTTTTTTTTTTTTGAAAGGGAGAGTAGAATATTACATTTGTCTTAGTAGGATTATGCTGTGCAAAGCAGATGTTAAGCTCCTGTAACACACAAAGGGGGCTCTATGTTCTTTCACATCTGTCTCTGCATAAACAGCTCTGTTAACTCTTTAGGGTTCATGTACAGAGCTCCTTCTTTCTATTAAGAGACTGCCTGAGGAGGGACTGTCGAGGTCCCCATTTGGGGTGTAAAGCCCTTGAGAACCCAGCTTGAAGTCAATTACTACCCTATTTGACCATGTGGTCTGCCAAAGGAAAGGACATCCTTGTCTGTAGAAGTCCAAAGGGAATGCTTAGGAAGACAATCATATTTTATTGCCTTGCAATAATTGTTAAACGAATTACCTTGCTTATACAAATAGTGCAATGGTCAGTCAAAAATTTTGCCTTTTCTTAAAGCCTGTGTTGCAAAGATGCTTGGTGTTTGATCTCATAGGCAGTTCTTGAAAGACTCTTTGCACTAGAGAGGGCTCTGAACCTTTGTGTCTTTGTGCCAGAATCCATTAATGAAACTTATACCAAATTGATACACAGCTTTTCTTTATTGTAGAAAAATAAGTATCATTTTGTCAAAAGAAATAGTGCAGTATGTTCTGTTGTACTTCTACTAATATATCACTTCTAGCTTAAACTAAAAGGTTGAAAAGAGCTTTCAAGTCTCTAATGAAGCTTTGTCCCTCTTTTGATCCTGCTTTATCTTGGCGGTAGAATGTGGATATTTTGAAATGTCTTTCATGGAATAAACATGAATTGCCAGTTACTGTGGACTGTGTTAAGTCACCTTCTTATGAATTACATCTTAAGTCTAATATTTAAACTATCCATGCTGTGGATTTGATGCAGTGTTGTGTAACAGCTTTACTAGGGAGGGAAGGGTGGAGAAGGAGTATGGTGATGCTGAGGGTTGGCCTTGAGCACTTGGAGAATCTTGGGACAGAGTGAAGCATTGCTGTCTGTAATACTTTGTCCTGAATGAGCAGTACAGACTTCAGAGGTGACATCTACATCCATAGAAAGGTGTTACTATTGATTTCAAAAGGCACAGGCTTCCATCCTTCCATCCTATGTAAAAATGTGTGTCAATTAAACGAAATCAGTTCAGTTTCACTGCAGTGAGCCTTTGCAGTGATGCTGGTGGTTTTTGTCTAGGGCTTGTCACCTGCCCATGGCTGGTTTAAGCGTGAATAAAAAAGTCACTCTTGTACTGGAATACAAGTGCCAACGAATTTAAATTCACACTCAGCACTTCATCATTTGCAGACAAAAGAGCAAAAGAGAAGGGTTTAGCTTCCTCCTTTATGTTACTTAACATTAGGCAGCCCACCACAGCAGAATGATGGATCAGTCCTTTAGAGCAGAAATGTAGCCCTAGATTTTTTCTCATTGCCTCGTTATGGTGTACTGGCATGTCCTGCAGAACCTCTGGACCTGACAGTGGTGGGGTGTCCACTCTGGTTTCTTGAAAGACCTGCACTGAAAGAGAGCCTAACTTTGCTGCAGGCAGCTCCTGCTCATCTGACTGGGAGCTCAGAGCTGTCAAGCAGCATTGCTTGGATGTGCTGTTGGTTAAATTTCTGGTTTATCCAAGAATAATCTACTTGTATAATAGTTCAGTGCTGTACCTGAGAGCTGAGACTGCCTGGGGCTTGAGTGAGGGGTAAGAATGTTCATATTCAGTTGTATTGGTGTCTAATGGGATGTGACTCTGTACTGGTAAGAAGCTGGAAGGAAATTTGCTGTCAGGGTGCTGCCACATTTAAGCCTCAGAGCAGCCCTGTACATTTCTACTGGCCTTAAGATCTGTTACAGTATTTCTACAGATTTTTGGTTATATTGAAAATAATTCTTAGCCTGTATTTAAATGTGCCTCTGAAATTTTGGAGACTGGGGGTGGTTGTAGAATAGCCCTAATCCACAAAAACCAGGAGGTAAAGTAAACTGCTGCATTCTTGCTGCTCAGAACAAACAATGTAAGCAGTCAAAAGCAATGAAAGAAGGAAATGTAGATTTTTTTTTTTTTTTTTTTTTTAAACTAGGTTTTTCACGAATCACAGAGGTGTGGGTTTTTTCTGAAATGTCAAATTACGAATCCTCATTCATTGCTGAGAAATCTATGGCAGAAAATAAGTGGCATTCAGCTGCATAAAGTGGTATCAGCATTCTTGTAAACTGCAAAACCTCCAGTGTTTTCACAAATTTGTTTCCATGTAGCACACAATAAAATTCCACTTGTCTGAATCATTTGAGTAAGATTTTTTTTTTTTCAGAAAAGTTTTATCCTTCTGAGTTTTAAGTCCACTTAGGGTGGTCAAATGTTTAAACAGAGGCAAGCTGAATGAATGTGCTCTTTGACAGAAGATAACAAAGCCGGTAACTGAGAAGCTTTGCTGCTCTTTAGGCAAGCGTAGTTGATTTAACTTGGTGTGCATGTTTATGAATCACCAAACTAACTGTACTTTACTATACTTGAGTCATGCTGGACAAATGAAACTTTGCATCTCAGGAGCCTGGCATGTGTTTCAGGAGGCTGGCATGAACTTTCTTTACGTGATCACAGGAGTGGCTTTGTTTAACCTTTTAATTGGCAGGAAGAAAACTTGCTTCATGGCCTGAGCCACCATCATCTCTGAATAATGTAAACAGTGATGACCTGAACTTGATCTTTTAGACAAGGGACTCACTTTTCTTGGTAGTTGCATTATACAGACAAGCTAATGCTCTGGGGTCAGTGAGGGGCTTTTGTACATCCAAGCACAATAAAGTTAGAAAGTGTTTCCTGCTGTTCAGCTAATTAATGCAGGGTACCACTCTGTAGGAGTCAGCAGTGGTTTTGCTGCCTGTCACTGCTATTGTACTGCCTGCAGAGGACACAGGCAAGGCATGTGGTAAGGGAATGAATTATCTGCATTGATCTGACTACTGAAAGGCAAAAATTTAAGGGAAGTCAGCTATTGATTCATTTGTTGAGAAGGGAAAAAGATGTTGTACTGAAATGGGCGAAGTTGCAAATAAATTGATGTTTGTGGTGTGATGCTGCCAGACCAGAATGACCTGTGTCTGTCCTTAAATTGTCCTCCCTCCTGATGCTAGAGGCCACATCTGAAAGGAAAAGATGGACAGCTTTTCCTTTTAAATAATCCTTTATGATGTACTGAAGAATAAAGAATTTTCAGACTTAAAACTACAAACAATTTTGTCATGGCTGGTATTTTCTGAAGAAAATCTGCAAAGCAGCAAGTTCTTTTTCAGTAGCTAATGCAGCAAAATATACAAAGGCATTTAGAGTTTGCTCTGGTTTTGTATTCTGGTCAGGTACAGGCAAATTGTAAAGAGAAAATGTAAGGTGTCATAGTGAACAGCATGTATTGCATACTTGAGCAGTAAGGTAGCTAAATCATCTTAATTTTTGCTAGAACCTAGCTGGGTGCATGCTGCCTGTGGCTGCCTGCTTTCTCAGCAAGTTTTTAAGTGGATTATTAACTAAGTGTAAGGCTGTTTGCAGCATCTTAAGTTTGACAGACGTGATTGTGTGAGGGGGAAGGGTAGAGGAAAAGGGTAGTTGCTTTCAAACAGAAGCTTCCCATAGGTGAATGTCTTCCAAACATTATCTTGTAGTGTTGTTCCAGATGAAAAATAAATAAAACTACTGTTATATGGGTTTCATGCCTAGCCAATAACTCTTCTGTTTTTTGTTTGTTTGTTTTTTTGTTGTGTTTGTTTTGTCCTTTTTTCCTCCCCCCTCCAGAACTGCTTGATAAAACATGATGAGAATGGATACTCAGCAATAGTGGGAGACTTTGGTTTAGCAGAGAAAATTCCTGATCACAGGTATGTGAACTAATCAAAATACAGTGAGAGTTGCAGTGCAGTTTCAGGTCAGAAGCTCTAATGAGTTGTATACCTGAGGCCATTATTGCATTCAAACACAGAATTTGCAAAAAAAACGTCCTTAGTGTTCAGTCTGGAGTTGCAGGCTGAAGGACCAAAATGTTTCAGCCTCAACAGCTGTCCTTTTTGATAGATTTAGTGATGACATTTATTGTTCAAAAATGCTCAACTGAGTAACCAATTTACTCAAGCATTTCAGTAGATCTTCTTAGCAAGTGCTTGGAATTTTGGGTTAAAACAAAAACAAAACCAAAAAACCCACAACAAAATTACTGTCCAGCATTCTAGACTGGGATGATTTCGCAATAAATATCCTCTCTTGATTCTGAACAATTTGTTTCTTTCCATTTTCGTAAACAGCGTTCAGTCACGTTCCAGTATTATTCTCCTTAATCCCTGAACTGGTTGCTAAGATCCAAATTTATAACAGAGATGTTAAAAACTACTGTCAAACAGTAGCTCACTATTTTGCTTTCTCTGGAATAAAATTACAATCTTAACTCATTAGAGGAATGCACAGGTCACTGACACAAGCTATTGTCACAATTGGAAATAGTCCTTTTGTTATGTCTTGGTTGGGACAGAGATTTTATTGTTCTCTCTGTATACTGACTTGTGTATGTCAGGGTATTCTGGCTGTGAAATTTGCTGTCAGATTTTCTCCAGTGTGTGTTTCTGCATAAAATAAGTAAAACCTTCCTGCTCTTTTGACTGCAAAGAAAACAATAAAAGTTGATCTCGGCTATGCACTGGTTTTAAACTACACATATCCTGAAACTGCAGTCATACAACCCATAACAAAATCAGGAAGGCACCCACAGGTGCCATAGGGTGTTCCTAATGTCCAATTCTGAGATGCCCTGAAAACTTAAGAGTGTGGTAGTAGCTAAAGTTAAGGTAGCATGATACTAAAACAAATAGCATTAATGAAGTGGTTACATTAGACACCATTTTGGTTTGATCCAGTCTTACCTCCATTTTGAAATGCAATTTTGTTGTTTCCAGTTTAATTTTTTTTTTTTAATGTTTTTAATCCCTTTTCCCCCACCACCCTTCTCCCTTTCCCTACCATATACCCCATATCTGTATAGTGAAAAGTTACCAGTGGTGGGTTCACCCTTCTGGATGGCACCAGAAGTTCTCAGAGATGAACCTTACAATGAAAAGGTGAGTACATGATATAAATGGACTTTAGCTGTCAGATATTTCTCTTCAGTTAGCTGTATATGAGTTTTAGAACTTCAGTAACATTATTTTCATTTGTGACATTTCTGCACTCTAGGTCATTCAGACTTAAGGAAGAGTGTGAGTTGAATAGCTAAGATTTTAAAGTTGTGGTGTGGATTCTTCAACAGAAAGAGCATAAGTCACTGTTATGGTATTTCTATTCTGAAACACCCCATGTGCAGGAAGATGGTAATGGCCTGTTAATCTGACACAATTTAAGGTTCATGAGAAATAAAGTGAGGTTGTTTCCCTGGCTATACATTAGCGAAATCTGGGTAGAAGTAAAAAATCAGCATGTAAACTTCTACAATTATTTCAATAAAACATAAACCCCAACATTTCTCAAGGTAAGATACCTGGATAAAAATGTTCTTCAAAGGTATTTCTAAGTTTTTCTATTTGTGGCATTGTGAAATATTTCAGGGGAGGGTCAGATCGCACTGGATTTTAGAAACAGTATTTTCATTCAAGGTCGTCTTTAAACAGGATTTTCACTTGCATGTGTAACAGTCTACTTCACCTCTGCAAGTGCAGCTTTTCTGTGATAAAACTTACATCCTGTGCCTTTTATAGCTAGTAGTCAAATGTTTGGTGGTACTCAGAATCACAGAATTCCAGAATTACCCAGGTTGGAAAAGACCTCTAGGATCATCGAGTCCAACCTATCACCTGACCCTTCTAATTAACTAACCCATGGCACTAAGTGTCTCATCCAGCTGCCTTTTAAACACCTCCAGGGATGGGGACTCTACCATCTCCCTGGGCAGCTTGTTAGGGGCAATCACTCTTCCTGTGGAGAATTTCTTCCTAATGTCCAGCCTAAACCTGCCCTGGTGCAGTTTGAGGCTGTGTCCTCTTATTCTGTCACTGGGTGCCTGGGAGAAGAAACCAACCCACTCTTAACTTAGAAGCATAGAATGGTAAGGTTGGAAGGGACCTCAAGGATCATCTAGTTCCAACCCCCTGCCNAAGAGCAGTAGCTACCTCAGTAATGTATGTAATAATTACCATTTCAAAGCTTCTTTAAGAGTTTGAATTGACCTGAATTAATAATAAAGTATGGTGCTACATTCTTCACTAACCCTAGAGCATGGTGGACTAACAAGGAAGTAGGTCTTATACCTCATCAACATGAAAGGTGACATACAAGCCTGCTTGATATATAAGGGATGGAGGATGCTGGCTTCTGCTCTGTAGACTTCTATTCCATGTTTTCCTAAATTTATTACATGGTAAATTTAGGTGGGTGGAAATCTGAGGAGCTGTGCAGCTCCAAGGTAAGGCAGATAAGTGGTTACTAAGCATCATGGAAATTTCAATGGAAATTGATGCAGGTAAAGAGTGTTATTAGATCTCTCAAGCTCTGATGAGACACTGTTTTCTCCAGAGGTACTGAACTGTGAGAGGAGAAAAACATTTTTTTTCTTAAAAACACCATTAATGTTCTGGGTAAGCTGTGATCACGGGTACACTAAACCTGTCTTTCTAACCACAGTGATATAGGGGTATGTCATGTTTTGGCTATGTTTTTAATTGCTCCCATCTGTAAGACATCAAATGTAACTTCACCATTCTTTGTGCAAGGAATAATTTTGTTGTTGTTGTTTTTGTTTTTACTGATTTGGTGGATTTCATTTATTGATTCTTCTTGGAATGATTTTAAATTTATCATCGCTATTTGTGCCACAAGAATGCTTTACTGTGGGCATACTCTGTTTATTCACTTTAGCTACAGCACAGTCACTTAGCACTGTGCAGTTGTGGTGTTGGCTTAGTTTTTCGTGATAACCATTTGGGGTAAGGAGAAGCACATAGATAAGAACACTGAGTGTTCATAGCTGAATCACATGGCTCTTTATTTTTCTGTTTCAGGCGGATGTATTCTCCTATGGTATAATTCTGTGTGAGATTATAGCAAGAATACAGGCAGATCCAGACTATCTCCCTCGCACAGAGGTAAGTGGTGATGTTTCTAAGGTTGGTGGAAGCTGGTGAAGTATGCCATGATAATGGCTGGGGTTCAGAACTTGTGGCACTGCTGCCAAAGATACAATGAATATGTGTTGCATTAAAAATAGCCTGTAAAAGGCTTTTGTTGTTCTGTGCTGATATTGTTAAGAAGCTCCATTGAAGACACTTCCACGGAGACTTTGTCCAGCTGCAATCCTCATGGGAAATCCTCTCAGCCCACTAACTAGAAGAATATTTGAGAGCATCGTAGTGACCTTCATTTTGGAGAGTGATAGACTTCTTGCCAGGTTCAGAACAGAGCACTTTTGGCACGCTGCATCCATGAAGCAGCCCCTCTTTGTGAAAGGGGCAGGAGCTACGTTAGCAGCAGCTAAAATAAGCTCACCCATATTTTTGCATAGTGCTAAGTGCTGTGGACCTGAGCCAGAACTGACTAGTCAAACAAGATACTTTCTTCAGTTGCCTTATGGTTGAGTCCCATCTGCTGGGCAGCCTTTGACCATCCAAAGAAGGGGGGGGGGGGGTCTTCCACATTTTGTCCCACTCTGCATTCTAAAAAAAGCAGAATTGCTTAGATTTTGCACTGCAATAAATAAGAGATTCTTTTGTTTCTCTGCTCTTTGGATTTTAATAGTGAATTTAAGGAACTGGATCATTTTTATTACCCATCTACCATCAACTGAAAATTTAACCATTTTAATTGCTGTATTTTCATCATACTGAAGCCTCTAGTTTTATAGCAGGCTGTTAATTTACACTGTGAAAGTCACCATGGTGACATATTGCTTCCAGATTCGCATGGGCAACAATTCAAGTGAAATGGATTGCACTTGAGTCCAGGAAGAAGAATGAGCTTTGAAGTCAGCTCATTCTTTTACAGGTATCTTGTATCAAGTAATCCCCAGTGGGACTGCTGCAGTTCAGAGTGTGCATGAGATACTCTCAAAATCCTCTTGTACATGGCTGCTGAGATGATGTTTGTGGTTATTCCTGATAATTCCATCTAGGCACCCCCTGAAAAGAAGATGCTTTGGGCTAGGTGGCAGACCTCATTTATCTCTATGCTGTGTTTTTGTTTTTACAGAATTTTGGATTAGATTATGATGCCTTCCAGCACATGGTGGGAGACTGTCCCCCTGACTTCCTCCAGCTGGCCTTCAACTGCTGTAATGTGAGTATCTTGCTTGAAGGAGAGAGGCCTGAATTGGAGTTCTCTAAATCCCTCTGGCTTTTGAAGACAGAGCTTAAAGCGTTTATAGAAGAGACTTGGAGAGCCTACCCATAAAAGCAGTGTACATTCCAGTAACCCAGGAAGTCTTTTGCCATGTTTATAACCCTTCCCCTTGCAAAAGGTCCATCTTGTATTTTTGCAATTCTGTGTTCTGTTATGCCAAACAAACAGGTCTGGCACACTGAACAGCTTCTTGCAGGCTGTTCAGGCCAGTCATAACCAATTGTATGCTATTGACACTGGCTGGCCCTTGGGCTGACAAAATCCAGCTGTTACTGTGTATAAACCTACTGAGCTGTTAAAGAATTCTGAGTTATTCTCACAAAGGTGGGGGTGGGGGGAAATCAAGAGCAGGCACAAAACTACTCTTCAAGTTTCTATATGCGGCTTTTTGGAAAGTGCAATAAACTTCCAAATCCCTTGCCTGTCTACCAAGAAAACAAATTTGTCCCCAAATGATTTAATACCATTAAGGTTAGAGGCAATGTACTGCGTGGGGTAAATTTTCTGTCAATTATCCAAGTAAAATGGTGAAAATTAGTGATGGATACCTTCATGGATCTGCAGTGCTCAAATTCATAGAATGGTAAGGTTGGAAGGAGACCTCAAGGATCATCTAGTTCCAACTCCCTGCCATAGGCAGGGACACCTCCCACTAGTACAGGTCACTCAAGGCCTCGTCCAACCTGGCCTTGAACACCTCCAGGGAGGGAGCAGCCNGGACCTTACACTTGGCCTTGTTAGGCCAAATTTCAAAGCAGCAAATTCCAAAGCAGCAGATCTCTTGTGGGTTATCCCATGACAAAAGCGGATGGTATAGTAAACTGTTTCTTAGGAAGTAAGAGAACCCAAGCTTCCACCAGATTAAGCTGAAGCTGGGAATGTTCAGTTTGCATAAATTAGATTGAGGCAATTTCTGTAAAATTGTATTGCACAAAAATTTGCCCAGGACATCACAACCAGGCCTCACTGGAGCCCATAGCAGCATTGTGTCTGAGTGTAAGGAAAGTCTCATCTTGACATTCTCTTGATGCTTATTTTTGTCCTGAGTTCTCTCCTTACTCTCTAGTAATACAAATGCACATGCTCAAAGGGAGAGCGTTATCGTAGAATCATAGAATGGTTTAGGTTGGAAGGGACCTCAAAGATCATCTAGTTCCAACCCCCTGCCATAGGCAGGGACACCTCCCACTAGAACAGGTCACTCAAGGCCTCAGTATGAAAGTGAGGATGTGAGCAAGTGGGGGTGACTGCCACTCTTGACACAAGATAGTGTAATTTAGTTCTAAAAATGTTTATGAAACTTACTCTCTGGACAAGCTGCTTCACTACTCTGATTTCACCTTGGTACAGCAGCTCTTGCTTCACTAGGACAGTGCTGACTCATGTTTATGAACTGTTTTGACTACATAAGCATTAAAGGGTTTGGCTACAGAGGTAGACTTTGGAAATCTCAGCTCCCACTTCTCGACTCCAAAAATCATACTGCATTAAAGCGCATGATCTTTGATTAAAAGCAGTTTTTCAGCACAGGTGAAATTCTGAGTAAAGCTAACCATGAAGAAAGGGAACTTGACTCATCTTATATTCTCGTATAAGAAAAAGGATTTTCTCTTACTAATTATCATCAAATGCTGCTTCCTCTATAATAAAAAACTGAAGTGGAAATTCCTGTCTTGAGATCAAGCCACTAATACGCTGATTTCAGTGTGGAGCATCCTGTAATTCACTTAACACTTACCTAGCAGAAGGAAAAAGATAGTGAACAAATAAGGCTTTCTTGTATTTTCCTGAGTATGCTATGCTTTTGTAATAGTTGATGTGTGATAATTTGCTTTTAGACGTGGATATTTATATAGCTGTTTAATGGGTCAACAAACCATATAACTCAGCTGATGAGATGAAGCAATGTGTAAAGCCCTAGGGTTTTCTACAGGCAGGAAATGTGTTTTAGGGCCACCTGAAAATAAAATAAAAATAAAATTAAAAAAAAAGAAGGTAAAAGTAAAAACTGACATTTGTGAGTAATAGATTAAAGTGTCTTTAAGTTACTGCTATAAAGTGCTCTTTTAAAAATAAATGTGTGCAAGGAAGACTAAAACTTAAGGTTCCCCAACAACTATAAGCCTACTTGTGCAAATACTTAAAATCATGTGTGATCATGCAAAAAGCTTACCAGCATGAGCTGAGCTGTGGGCAGCTGCTGCCTTGAGGAAGAACCTTCTGTTCCATCTGGACTGCTCAGGACTGAAAGGAGGCAAATGTTGTTCTCGATCACTTTTCCATTGCTGCTCTTGTCCTGGGTCTTACCTTACACAAATTAAAATGCCCAGGGAGATCTTCTTTCTTCCTGTAGCTTGCAACAGCTCCCTAAGCTTCCTAAAACAGTAAGTTTGTCAGAGTGCAGAGTGTGTGGTGTGGTGTTGCCCCTGCCCTACTCTTTCAGTGAAACAGGGAAAGCAGAAAAAGATGTCTTCCTGTGTCTTTCTAGCTGCTGCATTAGAACGACTTTCTGGCTGCTCTTGAGCCCTTCAAGTGTGAAGTGTTTGTTTTCTATTACTGACTGTATGACTCTTTATCCTTTTACCCTGCATTGCTAGAAGGTGTTCTGGCATTGCTGAACACACCAGTTTTCTTCAGAAGGATCCATCCCCTAAGACCTGCAGGGCAGTGTCAGAGAGGTCTTTGGAGTTTGTTGTTTACAAAGCACCACTGTTCTCATTATACTAGAGGTGAGATCTGTCTGGACCTGCCTGCTCTGAAAAAACCTTTAGAGTGCTGGAAACAGGAATCAAGTCACATGGAGTCCTTTTAACAATGTCATGAGGCTAACTTTGAGCTGCTGAATTAGACATTGCTACCTATAGTAGTTAAACCTGTAACATATATGCAGGCTCAGCATTCAAAGTTATGAAATGTCTTCTGAATTACTTCTTGACCTAAGCTGCTTGCCCTCTAGTATAACTTTAGTTGTACTACATTATTGTACTTTGGACTTTGTGTAGGGATCCATTTTTACTAGCATGAAGAAATACATACTGATAAATAAATCTGGATACATATTGATGACTGGAAGGAGATATTTTACTTGGGCAAAGATGCAATTTTTTTTTTCTTCCCCTATTATATTACTTTGTCAGTGTAAATGATGCTGCTTCTTCACAAGACAGACTAGGACACCCAGCAGTAAGGCTAATTAATAGATGGAAAGATAAGACATTTCAAACTTTAAAATCAGCACTGCCATTTAGGTGCATTTCCATTACAGCCACAAGGAGATGATGGAAGAATTACAAACATTTAAAGAGTGACATAGGCAAGTTGCTCTGCTTAATCCTTATTGCTTCAGGCACGTTTTAAAATAACATTGATACATAATCTCTGACTGATAACTGGAGTCCAGAAAGAAATCCTTGAACTATGAAAACTGTTTACAAACAAACAAACAGGCCCTGAATGGAACAGCTTCTCACCTTTTTAATTTAAAATGTGTCCTTCTCATAGAATTTTTACAACTTAATTGTGAAATGTGAGAGGTATAATAGACACAAGCTGAAACAGAATACTGCTTCCTCCTTACTTCACTTAGGTTTTTTGCAGGGACCACACACTTTCTAAAAGGAGCTTGAATTTTTTCAGTTTCTTCAGACTGACTGTCCTCTCTGTAAGCAGAACAGCTCAGAGAAACCCATGTGAACTGGTTTGATATGTGTGTATTCACAGATGGATCCAAAGTTACGTCCTTCCTTTGCTGATATTGTCAAAACACTGGAGGAGATTTTAAACCGCCTGAGAAATGAGGACTCTGAGAGAGAGAGAAAGTTCTTAAACCTTGACAGCAGTGAAAGGAAACCCAAAGGTAAGCACTCATACTGCACAAGCATTGCTGCAAAACTAATAGCAAAGAATACCACCACATTTCACACTTTGAAGACTGAGATTTCAGCTGTACATGGTAGTATTTACAGCTTATGAATGATTTTACTCAAAGCCTAAAAATTATTCTGCAACAGTGTTACCTACTTTACACTGCAGAGTGTTCTTTGGGGAAAAAACAGGTACCTAACTGTTTCTTAAAGTGCCTCAAGCACTAGAGGGGAAATTCAGAATTCATTTGGGAATGATTTTTTTTTTTTTTAAGTCACTAATAGTGTATGAAAATCCATCATCTTTTGCTTTGTATTTGCCATACTTAGTGCATATACATAATTTCTTTGGTGTATGTTACATGTAACACTTAGAAGCTTCTTAAATTCCTTCAGGAGGAAGAGCAGAGAAGATGCAAGAGTATTATAAAGTACCTAGAAATACTCTGAAAGACTGGGGAAAAGATGAATCCCAGATCTGCTTGGGAAAGCTGGCCTTGAAGGACTTTCTCTAAAGCTGTCTAGTGCCACCTGGTGTGGGGAGCAAACTACAAGCAGTTCTTGTAGGCTGGGGCATATTCTCACTTGGGTATCTTTTATAGAACCATACAATTGTTTTGGTTGGAAAAGACTTCTAAGGTCATCAAGTCCAACCATCAACCTAAGACCACCATGGCCATTAATTCTGCCACTGGAAACTTAGAGTACAGTAAAAATAGTTTTCTTATATTGTGTATATATAGATACTTTATGTATATACACGTCTCTCTTATCTGTAATATGGTGATAGATTAAAATAAGTTATTTCAAACCACATGGACTGCTTGCACATGGTTGTTCTCCCACACTTGGAAAGCATCTATAAGAGGTGTGAGTTGAAAATTCTTTGTTTGTTTGTTTGAGTAGTGCTGGGCTTGTTTGTCTGTTGTTTTGGTGTCGGGGGTGGGGTTGGTTTGTTTGTTTTCTTGTCATTTTCCCTTTGGGATTACATATCAGAATTGCATCTTCTTACAGAAGTGTTACATGCTGTTCTTTGACTTGCACAGTCTTTCTTAGATGGAGTGACTGCAGTCTAAATTGTAGCAGTATTTAAAGGGAAAAGTGAAAAATCCCTATGTGCTTGTTCTGGAAATGGTCATCAAAAGTAGACACCACTGCTTGATAGCCATTGCTCTCCCACAGCTTTTCAGAGGCAGCTCAAGAGCCAGTGGCAGAGTTCCAAACACTCAAGGAATTAGCATCTTTTCCTAAGTATCTACGATTTTCCTGTCCTGTTCATGTAAACAAATAAACACACACATGCAATATGTCCACCTTTTTAACTCCTGTTCACTAGGATCAAACTCTCATATATCCCTACTTTCTGTATTGGATAATGTACTGAATGAAAGCTGGGGTGGAGTGATTTTAAGACTATTGTATCAGGAGGATCATTTATTTTGGTCTTGGACTTTCCCCACCAGAGTCAAAAAGCCCCCATTCCTTTGGCAGTTATGTTTTGTACTTTCTCTCTTTTATGGTCAGCATCATCAACAGATCTTGGGCAACCTCTGCTGGAAGCCAGGATGATGAATCTAGAAACATGCAGAGTGGTCTTCAAGACCACTCTGTGCCATCTCTGCTGTGTCAGTGTACCAGCAGCAAGGAGGTTTGAAGGGGCCTAAAATACAGAGTTTGCATAGAAAATGGAAATACTTCCTTGTTCCTACATAATTTTGGTGCAATTTCCTTTCCGTTTTGTGTTCTGAAGACAACATTTTCTTGCCAAATTAGCATTCCCCATAACGTGGGTGGCAAATTTGATCATTTAAAAAAAAACAGCCCAGTTTCAGTGCTTAGGAAAATAAGGCAGCATTAACTAAATATGCATTGAGTCAAGTCTTCAAGGTAACTTTTCATTAGCTTGAGGCATGAGTAAAGAGGAGTGTGATGGTTTGGGAGTTCCCCACCCCTCCACACTTTGTAAAATCACCCAGACTAGACTCAGCCGGCTGGAAGTTAAGGACTGAAGCTCTATTTACAGCTCAGCACAATATACAAGCAGATATATACACTATAGACAGGAATATTTACAGAAATATACAAGTTAAAGGTAATACAGAAACACAGCACCCCTCCCAGAAATCAGAGACCCCAGGAGGGGCTTCCAACCACCCTTCCACCTTCTCCCCACCCCTATACCTTACCCCAAGGTTTGCCTTATGCACAAGGTGAGTTTGGAGGATCGTCCAGGGGCGTTGGAAGAAAAGTGGTTAGTGAGGTTACTTGGCAGAGAGGAGGAGGCAAGAAGCTGCTGGACAGCTCAAGAGTGTCTGCAAGCCCGAGTGTCTGTGTTACCTATGTTTTGAGTTCTTATTCTTACCTATCTCAGCAAGCCTATGAGTGAAGTAGACATCACCATTGTTTTCCTTTCATAGCCTATAGTATAATTTTCTCCATTAAAATGCTCCAATTAGCCTCAAACCAGCACAAGGAGAGAAATTTTAAATGTAGTTTTGACTGCCTTACATTTAAAAGGTCTTGTGGATGGGGCTGCCAAATCCCCACATTTGCAACTAATAATACACTGAAGAGAAGAGAATTATGTACTTGTGTTAGCTCAGGAACCTGTAGGGAACAAACAGACGTGCTTATGGACAGTACTTTGAACCGTCAGAAACGCAGCTTTCTCTTTACAGTTGCCACGGAGGCTCTGTGAGCAAGCAGACGTGCAAGTATAAAGCTACTTTAAGCTCAGAGTATTTCTCTTCTTCTACTCAGGGTCAATTGAAAAAGGACCAGGAGTTAAACGCTTGAGCTCCCTGGATGATAAGATCCCACCCAAGTCGCCCCGTCCACGTCGGAATATCTGGCTGTCGCGCAGCCAGTCGGATATCTTCTCCCGCAAGCCTTCCAGGAAGATCAATGTGCACGACCCCTACTATACGCCAAACAAAGGCTTGGGCCGCAAAGTTAATCCCTTCAGTGCCCGGGAGGACCTCAAGGGAGGGAAGATCAAATTCTTTGACATGCCAAGCAAATCTGTGATTTCCCTCGTGTTTGACTTGCATTCTCCAGAGGCGGGTGGAGGCCTGAAAGCCAGCCAGTCCCAGTTCCGGCAGGCATATAGCACAGACTGGCAAGAGCCTTCCGTTTACCCAGGGAGGAGATGCAGATCACTTCCACTGTCTCCTGAACTGCCACACAAAGAATATGGCCTGTTTGGGGGACTGTCTTCAACTATCAGTAGGTGTGACCCGACCCAGTTAAGTGCAGAGGTCCGGCAAAAACTCATGAGTAGCAGCAAATATGGTGTGTCAGAGATTCCCCCCTTTCAAGCCAAGCCTCACAGACCAGAATTCCTTTATGTACCAGGACAAGAAGAGGATATGGACTGCTCAGACGGGCCAGTGGCTCAGGAGGAAAATGGGTTTTGCCCTGTTGAGAACGTGTGTGGAGATCCAGCATGTAGTCAGCCATTAGTTCTGGCCCAGCTTGAGCTGCTATCTTACAAAAAGCTCCCAGCTGAGAA
Source organism: Ramphastos sulfuratus (assembly GCA_013399055.1). Lineage (NCBI taxonomy): Eukaryota > Metazoa > Chordata > Aves > Piciformes > Ramphastidae > Ramphastos > Ramphastos sulfuratus. Next base: position 17,046 of record WBNM01003094.1, read on the forward strand.
TTCGGTGAACTCAGAGGAACATTGCTCCTCACAAGTGTTTGCAAGTTGTCTCCCTTCAGAAGAGATGGAGGTGGAAGATGACCTACTGAAAAATACTCCACTAGAGTCTACAAAGCCTCTGTTCAGTGTTAGTCCTTCCACTGAGCTGAAGAGAGAGGCCTGGCCCTTCAGGGACCAGGATGGGGACAGTCCTGCCCCATTGTCTCAGACCTCCTCCAGCATCTCAGCAAGTGGCAGCACACAGTCAACTTGTGACATATGAGGAGAGGGCTCAAACTGAATGTGTCCTTGAGGGAACAGTTGTTCCCCCTTGCTTAAACTCTGTTTTTCTATAGTGCTGGGCTTTGCATTTGAAAGAGACTCAGCAGATAGTAGAAACTGGCTGTCAAGCAGATAGCTGCAGATACCATCTGGAGAGACCGACTGATCGTTTTAACGTTATTTCAAATTGTGCTTATTCCTTTCCCTGATTTGAATTAGGAGGGGAAACTACTCTATCCAGAATGGCCATGTGGGCCCCACAGTCCTTGCAAGAGGCAGCAGCCAGGGCAGGCACCATGTGAACAGTTTGACCTGGATTCCAGCGTGGAGCATTTCAAGGCCTTAAGCTCCAGGCTGGGGAGAAAGAGTGACCATTAGGTTTTGCCTCTTCCTCTGACTGACCAGGTGCTCTAAAACACTGCAGGATTTTTTAACAACATTCTGCAGCAGTGCCCATGAGTTGGAGCCTCTCTTGTGGAAACAGGCACAGAGATCTCTGAGCTGTGTTGAGCAGACAGGAATGCTCTCTGGTCTCAGAGCTGCTGTGAATGCTGTTGCAGCATTACACAAGCTCTTATTCAAAAGCAGCAGAAACAAAAGCCCTCACGCTGTTTGCAATCTGCAGGCTGAGTCACGTGACAAGTACTTTGCTATTAAGGAGAAGAATCTGTTCCTTGGTGCTTCGTTTTCCCTTGGGATTTGGTAATGATGTGCAATAGTTTAGTACGGAGAAAGCAATGCTCCCGTGTACCTCAACCCAAATGTGGAGGAGTTGCCCAAGGTACAAGGGGAGAGCCATATTCCAGGCACTGTCATTTCTGAGTTTATGGAGAAACTGCCAGTGAAAGTACCAGTTGTACTGAGCTTTTTGGGGGTGTAGGCTCTCACCTCTGAAGAGCTGAATGGACATCACAATCTGTGCCTGCAGAATAGTTAGTTAAATACAATATCTATATCACAGCTGACTATTCCCACTAAGCTAGAAGGGTCACCTTCACCTCCCTTTTTGATACAACATCCCATCTTGTTGACATCACTACAGTAATGGTGACTCCTTATTTAAAAACAGAGTGCTCTACAGAGGACAGGAACCCCCTCAGGGGAAAGATCCCAGCAGTGTTGCAACCACACAAATGCTCTTGGGGAAAGACATTACTCACAGAAGGGCTTTGAATTGTCAAACTGAAGAAAATTAACTTGTCCCCAATAATCTTTTTTTCTTTGCTACAGAATTAAGCCCTTTTATTCATTGGCTGAATAGAATAAGCTTAGTCCTTTTTTTTTTTTTTTTTTTTTTTTTTTCCCCCTTTCACCACCAGCAAGTAGATGTGAAAGACACAACAGCATAAACTTCAGTGCTGCTTGCTGGAACCAGAGATCCCCACTCTGGGATGTGATGTACTGGAAAGCCTGTTCTGTAATAACACTTGTGCAGTGTCCTGCCCTTTTCCATTGTTGTTGTCCCAGCAATGTGGGATTTTTTTTTTCCACTTTTTTTTTTTTAACCTATGTTAACATTCCTGAGGTATGCCTGCCGAGCAGATGGTGATGCAGTGGAGTCCAGAATTTCACCCAGGTGACCTGTTACACTATCTTCCTGCTTCTTTCCACTTGTAAGGATGGAAAGCAAGACTATCCCTACTGTTCTCTTGTCTCAAAGAGAAGAACTAAGGCTTTCTCTTCCATCCTTCTTGGCTGATATGCCTGTCTTTCCAGAGGTGTAGGTAACTATTCAATGAGTTATGATTCCCTCTTGTGAAGTATGTGTTAACCTCAGCAGCAGTTAGCTCTTTGCAGTGGTTGTGAAGAATGAAATGAGAACTGAATGTTGCTTGGTTACTTGGCACAGCCCCTGCCAGATTAGGCAGCTGGTAGCAGTTCAAAAGAGAAAATGCCTGTCCTTACCAGTATCACCTTTCTGGCCCACACCTCTCCGCTTCTTGAAGGTGCTGATCTGCACAATGGCGTCCTGTATGTCCTGTCTGCAGGGTGCAGAGCAGCTCCCATGGCTGGCACAGTGTGTGTCATTTCCTTTGAGAACAGAGGGAACACTCAGCAGCACTCAAACCATCAGCAAGTTGCCTGCCTGGTGCCTGACTTTTTTTTTTAAGTATTTCTTATACAATTGTGATCTTTCAGGAGGGAAACATCAGCACCAGCTTCTGTTGTCACAGGATTTAGGTGTGTGACTTCAGACAAACAAGCAATAAGGAATAGTTTACTTCTGGATCACCAGGCTGTGAGGAAGCTATCTAGCATCCTACCCATGCCTGCAGCCCCCCAGAGAGCACACACACACCTCTGGCTGCTCAGTGGCTTCATTAGCTCTGGTTGTCAGTGCTGACATCTCATTATAAAGCCTGCTGCCCTCTCTGACACTGACTGCAAAGCCCACGCAGTCAGGCTTGAGGCACCCATCACAGTGACCTCAATTGTTTTCTTACACCACTGTCTCTTAAAATGTTTCCCTATCCTCAATAGGTCTCTTACAAAGCAGCATGGCTAAAATTTTACTTTCTTAAATGTCCATCCTAAGCACAGCCAGTTGATGTGCATAGGGCACATCTAACAACTTTTCTAGTTCTTTGTATTGAGGTAGAGATGTCAGGAACACCAAGGAATAACAGCTCAAGCCTTTCCTGGGTTCATGATTTGTATGGGAAAAGAAGCATGTGTATGAAACTGGAGAAAAAGGCCATTCAAAAATAGCTAAGTGTTTCCAAGGGTCTGGATGCAGCTGGCACTTACTACATCTCATCCCTTTGGATGTGTGAAGCTGCATCTAGGTTGCACCTAGTAACTACTCCTAGGTTTTCTGCCTATCTGAGGGTGCTTATCTGCAGGGGGCCATTTTCTGACAGCTACTGATGAACACGAATATGAACATGGGGTCAGCAAACTCCTTGTTTTATAGTGATGTGACAGAATTTTGTTCTGATTGGATTTCATCATAATTTTTGACTTGGGGGAGCAGTTTTTGCTCTTTGAAAACACGTCCCACACATTGCTAGGTCCCCTTAAGAGATCAAAGATGCTTTTTTGAATCACTTTAAGCCTACGTTGAGTTCATTTAAATGTCTGTTATAAGCTATTGTTGTCGTGGTTGCAGGTTTATAAAATGCAACTAAGAGAATGCATGTGAATTGCTGCCCCTCAAAAGCAGTGCAGACAAGGGGCTACAGAAAAGACTTAAGACTTGTTGGGGAGGCATTGACATACTCTGTGTTAACAGAACATTGGTATTTTTGCCAGTACAGCTAAAGACACTTGAATAATTCCTGTTTGCACTTAATGCTATTGTTTATATTGCATGTCACTACATTTCTATGCAAAACAAATAACCCTTTTTTTTTTTTTT
>WBNM01003094.1:20698-88421 GCA_013399055.1 Ramphastos sulfuratus
GAGGGAGGAGGAGGGGCAGACAGATATTTGATTAAGTATAAAGATCTTTGCGAGATGATCTATTTTCATATTTATGAAGGAGTTTTACGTCTTAATATTTTGCAGTCTGTAAATAGCTCGACTTGTAATTAAAGGCTTAGGAAGAAGTTTGTAGCCTGTGTATAATAGTTAAGTTAACACTGCCAGGAGAAGAAAGAAAAAAAAAAAAATCTTTGCAAAACAACTTTTCTAATATTGTGGATATTTATGACTCTGTAAAGAAAGCACGTCTTGTTTTAATGTTGATTGAACTTCTTTTTTTTGAACCTATAGAAATGGTGTATGTTTTATTGGAACTGCAATAAGAGGTAACCAAAGATGAATCCAGTGAAATATTTTCATAAAATTTTTTTCTTGGTCAGGTTTTGTAAACTTTCCCAACTTGCTTTCAAAATAAAAATAAAATCAAGGCCTGAGTCTTGTGATTTAAGAGGGCGAAGCTAGGTTCAAATGGCTGGAGTCCTTGCTTAACTTATGGATGACATGAATACCTGGCTTCCCTTTTACTGAATTACAAACAGGAACTGTCATACTTACTCCATGTTATTTCTCTCCTGCATCTTACCAGACATTACACTATTAAATCAATGAGATTTGAGGATTTCTCTGCTATGCCTTACAGCACTCTGATGAGTAGGCAGCAACTTGTGACCTATGAGGCAAGATGGCATCTGAAAACACTCAGGTTGGGGGAGGTTGTGGCTGCTGTGTTCTGGCCATACAGAACAGCTTCAGCAGCACAGCAAGCAGCACAGTTTAAGAGATCCACATCTGGCTTTAAGTCCCACTGGATCTCCCCTTACTTTGAAGTCTGAAGACCTGCTGTGGCTTGCTTCTGCATGCAGTTACCCTGAACTAGAATCAGCTGCCCCATTTGGGAGAAGCTTTCTCTTTTCCCTCTCTCCAGTAGGAGGAAAGGTCTCATCTATATAGGCTGTGACCAAGATTAAGGTGAATCCCACAGAATTAACCAGGCTGGAAAAGACCTCTCACAGAATCATAGAATGGTAAGGTTGGAAGGGACCTCAAGGATCATCTAGTTCCAACCCCCTGCCATAGGCAGGGACACCTCCCACTAGAACAGGTCACTCAAGGCCTCATCCAACCTGGCCTTGAACATCTCCAGGGAGGGAGCAGCCACAACCTCCCTGGGTAACCTGTTCCAGTGTCTCACACCTCTGAGACCATTGAGTCCAACCTATCATCTAAACCCTTCTAATTAACTAAACCGTGGCCTCCTTTTAAACACCTCCAGGGACGGTGACTCCAACACCACCCCAGGCAGCCCATTCCAATGCCAATCACTCTTTCTGAGAAGAACTTCTTCCTAACATCCAGCCTGAACCTACCCTGGTGCAGTTTGAGGATGTGTCCTCTTGTTCTGTCACTGGGTGCCTGGGAGAAGAGACCAACCCCCACCTGGCTACAACCTTCTTTCAGGTAGTTGTAGAGAGCAATGAGATCTGCCCTGAGCCTCCTCTTCTCCAGGCTGTACACCCCCAGCTCCTTCAGCTGCTCCTCACAGGGTTGTGCTCCAGCCTCCTCACCAGTCTTGGTGCCCTTTTCTAGGCACGTTCAAGCACCTCAACATCTTTGTTAAACCGAAGTAGAACTATGAAGTGCAGCAGCTTTCCCAGGTGAGTGCTATAAACCAACCACCATCCGTGTCTGTCTTTTTTTCTAAAAAAAACCCAAAACACCCAACCAACACTTTGCTTCCTCACTTCTGTAGAAATACAGGACACAATTATGAGGGTTGTAGGGAGTCACCCTACCAGCAGTGACAAAGTAGTAACACCTAACTGAACAATTCATAAAAATGTATGCTTTGCCTGCAGAGCTAGCCTACTTGAATCTAAATCTTCTTCCAGTGACTGTAGCATTTCCTATGAAGCTGGATGGATGGGTCAACAGCCTGGAGCTTTCAGAGGTGTTTTTATAGGTTGACTTTGATTCTTAGCACATGCTCCACTTCCAAATGTCTATCAACCACTAGGCTAAGTGGCAGCATCTAGTTAAGCTGTAGGTGTAGTAAAGACAGAGGCAAGATCTGGGAAGAGGCTGGGGCTCTGACTTGTTAAGTGGGAGGCTTGGATCTCTGTCTCCTCTTGTTATGAAGCAATTACCCTCTTCAGCTTCTGCAAGAAGTGAAGCCCATGCTCAAGCAGCTAGCATATGGTCTTTCCAGAAAGACAACCCTAGGTAATTTTTGTTTCAAAGCCCACTTTTGAATGCAGATGACTAAACTGAAAACTCGCAGCCCTGGGTGCAGTGGCAGAGGTGCATTTTTCCTCCCTCTTTACCCTCACTCTTGCCTTCCCAGCTCAGCATGTTGTTAAGGAACAGAGGGAAGTCCAACTGAGTGCCATTTAATCAGAAGTTAAAATGAAAACAAGGGTAAGAAATTTGCTCCCCTTATAGTCAGTTCTTTTTGGAACAGAGAACTTCTAAACTTAAAGGGGGGAAAAAAAACAAAATGCTTCAGTGAGGAGTCCTCTAGCTTTATTCACTGGCCCAGGCCAACTTCATCTTCTGGCTGTGAGCTTTGGAAGATTTAGAAAACAAGCTCTTCACTATCTGAAGTGGCACTGATTTTCCACTGAGGTACAGTTTATTGTGGCAGTCTGGCAACCAGGTCCCTGCACCACTGTCCGTGTGTTTTCCTTTCTTGAGCATCCAGACGTAAGCCATGACATAGCCAGTCATGAACGCATCAAAGCCCGCCCGGTGTGTGCCCCCCTGTGAAGGAGGGACGTGGCCTTCCTTGTCTGCAGCATGTGCTGCTTCAGTCTCAGGGATGTCTGGGGGATTGACTGAGCCCACATGAGCAGGAACATCTGATTTCCCTTCTACTTGACCACTGCCAGAAGGGCTCACAGCAGCTGCTACCTGGATAGCAGTTCCTTCTGTGCTGCTCAGATCCTCTTCGCATTGTGCCATGGTGTCTGAGCTGACCTCTGATTCCATGTCCATAGAGTTCCCCTCCAGTGATGTGTCCTCACTCTTGGGTGTGATCTCTGACAGCTCCATAGCAGCTGCAGGCTCATGGCAGCTCTGTTTTCGTGGTGGTCCCTCCTCTCCATTCTGAGCCAGCTCCATTTCTTTCCCTGAGCTTTCCTGTCCATCTGCCTTTGCAGGCTCTTCGGTGTTCTTCCGACGCTTCCACTTCTTTTTCCGTTTCTTCCGCTTCTCCTCCCACAGTCTGTCATCCTCATCGATTATGAGGTCAATGTTATGAGACTGTGGACACTTCACTCCTTTTGGACACCAGCCATAGGCCTAGGGAGAAAGAGAGAAATCTGTAGCCACCAGCCTCCCAATTAGAGCAGCCTATCACCGGAATGTGGAAGACAACTCATTGTTCTCATCTGCTGAGGGCTTGTGAGGTTGTATCGGGAGCACTGTGTACAGTTACAGCCCCACAACACACAGGAAAGGCAGTGAGCAGGGACTTTTTTTCACTAAATCAGGTTGCTATGAGCCTTGTCAAGCCTGACCTTGAATATCTCCAGGGTTGGGGTCACAACTACCGCCCTGGGCAACCTGTTCCACCACTCTCATGGTAAAGAACTTGTTCCTAACATCCAATCTAAATTTATTCTTCTCTACTTTAAAACCACTGTTCCTCATCCTATCACTGCAGGCCTTTGTAAACAGTCCCTCTGCAGCCTTCTTGTAGACCCCTTTCAGGAAGGTCATTATTAGTTCTCCCTGGAGCCTTCTCCAGGCTGAACCTCAGCTCCCTCAGCCTCTCCTTGCAGCAGGTGTTTCAGTCTCCTGCTCATTTTTGTGATCCTCTTCTGGACCTGCTCCATCAGTTCCATGTCCTTCCTAAGCTGAAGGCTCCAGAGCTGGATGCAGCACTCCAGGTGAGGCCTTAGTGGAGCAGAGGAAAGTGGCAGAATCACCCCTCTGGATCTGCTGGCCAGACATCTTCTGATACAGCCCAGGATGACATTGGCCTTCTAGGCTGCAAGTGCTCTTGGCTTATGTCCAGCTTCTCATCCACCACCACCACGCAGCTCCTTCCTGAAGGGCTGCTCTCAATTTCATCATCCCCCAGCCTGTATTGATATCTAGAATTGCCCTGACCTCAGTGCAGGACCTTATGCTTTGCCTTATTGAACCTCATGAGATTCTCCTCAGCCCCCTACTCCACCCTGTCCTGTTCTCTGGATGGCATCCTGTTCTTCAGTATTACCAACCACACAGCTTGGTATCATCTGCAAATCTGAGGAGGGTGCTGAGGGGAGCATTGTAAAAAGTGATGTGGCAAGTCAGGGGAATTCTGACTAGATATATAGAAAAACGTTTTCCACAATTTTTGGTCAAGGTCTGAAACAGGGGACTGGAGGGTTTAGTAATTTCTGTCCTTAGAGGTTTTCAGAATTCACTGCAAGAGGCTCTGAACGACATTGAATTGGTGGGTGGATGAGAAACTTCCAGTGGTTTCTCCAACGTATGTTGTTCGGTAACATGCAACAAGAGCTCCTTTTCTCCTTGAAGTATCAGAAACCAGTTATGATCCCATGAGATAGGCTCCCTCTTCATTGTGATGGCAGCACCAGGGCTCAAGATTCTGTGGATCACACTGTGCTACTGCCAGGAGCTGCAGCCAAGTAAAGGTAAAGATATAAGAGGAAAGAAGAGGTGGCATTTCTTGCTACAAGGACGAGCCAAACCAATTTAGAATTGATGCCCTTCAAGACAACAGTGGGTGTTGTGACTCAATACCACCTCCACTGCCCAGGGCCACGTATCTCTTTCTGAATCTTCCTGTTTTAACATAGCCTGTGGCATTCACTGCCTCCAAATAGAGCACATTATTGCTCTTTCTGTTAGGAAGCCACCCTGAGCCTGAAAATCTTCCTCATACTGTGAAGCAAGGAAGGGGAAGTTCCCAGGTGCTTTCCTACCAATTCCCTCTCTGGCCAGGTGTGGCTCTTTCCACAGAACCAGGAAGGAAGCAGGGATTCGTGTTACTTACTGAGAATTTCTCACAGACAGGTGCCTTAGCTTCTCCTCCCCCATTGTGGCTGTCTTCTTCCAGAGTGCAGTGGCGATAGTCGATGTAACAGGACATGTTGGCAGGATAGTTGCAGAACTCAACTGTGAGGTGCTGGCTGCTGGAGTCCTTCAGCTTGCAGTTCTCTCGCTTGCTGGAACAAACAGAAGCACTCAGTCACTGCTGTTACTCACTGAAGATACCTGGTGTAAACATGCTGCTCTCCACCAAGTCTCAATTCCACTAGCTTCCTGCTCTTGAGCTCTAGCCCCAGCTTGACAGCCTGCTGGAAAGAAACTCAGTCCCAGAAGAAAAGCTTTAGTAAGGATTTGCTTCTGTGCTGATTTAAAGGTTGGTTTCTCTTATGCTGACATGCAGAGAACAGTCTCTCTGGTACCAAGCGAAACAGTTTGGCTTTAAATATTACAGATTCTAAGATACCAATTAGTCTTTGTAATGTTAATAGACAAAATAAAAATGCCTCTAGACGAGCTATCATCCAGTAGCCACCACCCAAACAGGTCAAGTCCAGTCAATGTAGACAAGAAAACATTTTCTATCTCATAGTAATAAAACTGTTTTGTCCCAAGACCTGGCTAAAAGGCCCAAAACCTCTGGAAGGCCCCATGTAATTAGAACCATGGGTTAAGATATTTAAGAGGTCACTTAAAGTATTTTTATCTTGTCAAAACATTCTCATGTTTGAGAGCAGCCATCTCAAATGTTTTCAGACCTGACAAAATGGCATTTCCTGATATAAAACAAGTCACTAAAAATAGCATTTCTCCTCAACACAGAGCATTCAGTTTAATGGAGATTCAAGGAGCCATATCACCACCAGGGGCTTGTTTAGATTGCGGGGGTGGGGGCGGGGGAATGTAGAAGGAGGGGACAGACTGACACGTGAAGTAGACATGTGTCCTGGAACGAGAGTACAACCTTCATTTGCAAGAAGAGAAATGGGGCATCACATGCAGGACATGGCAGAGCTGGTGAGCTTGAGGAGGTGCAGGGTGCACCCACTCTTTAACTGCACCATCCCTCACAAAATTGAGTTATAACTAGCAGACCCTGCACGCACAGCCCTGTTTCCTTTTGCTCTTTAGATGCCTTTTAGGAGTTGTCTTCTACACCTGTTCCTGCTGCAGCCCTATGGCACTGCTGGACCAGGGCGAGTAAGCCAAGCAGTTTTGAGTGTTCAGCTGCATGTTCAGTTTTCTCCTGGCACCAGGTTTTAACCCCTCTTTTGGCAGCTGCTCATCAGAGAGGGTAAGATGTGATACAAAATGCATTCAGCACCCATCCTAGAAAGAGGATGAGTATGGGGCAGTCACCTGAAAAGCAACTTTCTTCACTCTCTGGGATGATACAAAGACCCAGCCCCTTGCCTGGAAAAACAAAAAGAGAACTCTGATGCTCTGTTGTCTTTCTTCCCATAAACTTTAAATATCAGAGTGCTGCTCACCACTTCTTGTAAGCATACTCCAAGTAGGAAGCTATAAAGCGAGTCTCAAACTCTGAAGCGTATTTCGTGTCGTATATTCCTGCCGGAAACATTTCCGAGAGGTCAGCTGTGAAGGTGCCGAGGCTGTCGGGGAGGTGAGCATAGAAGCACTGGTACAGAAAGACCAGATCAATCAGGCCATTATGGAGGATGAGAGGCTTCTTCGCTCGGATGAGCTCCAAGAAAAAAGTCCGCACACTCTGGCTCTGGTTCTCATTGCCCTACAAGAAGAAGGATTAGGTAATGAGCCTTAGTACCTTGACTTGACACCACCTCACAAAATCCTCAGAGCTTGCTTACAGCCATGAGTTGCTCTGACCTAACAGAGGCAACCGGAAAAGCAACTGCAAGGAGTGGCAGTCTGGATATCCACCACCAGGGAGGCGCACTCAATACCCCTATGTGAACCCATCTTATCCAGCAACTAGGTGAGGGAGAGCCAACAACAGCCTGGGGCCTGGAGTAAAGCAAGCTGAGGTGTCTCAAGGAGAGTGGTTCTGTACCTTGTCGTTGCCCTTGTGGTAAGGGATCCCCTGGGAGTACTGCTTGTTGAAGTCGAAGCCGTGCTGCACCAGGAACTGCACTGACTGGGGCTCGACAATATAATCCTCCATGCAGAGCAGTGTCAGGTTGTAGATCTGGCAGAGGTACGTGTTCTCTGACTGCAAAGAGAGCGTGCAAAGCCATACAGGGCTACCTGCCACAGGGAGCTGCTGACGATTCCAGGGAGCAGGGGTTGGTCAAGTGTCAGTGCCTACCACTCCCTCTGAAAGTGGAACAGGAGCAAACGGCCACTGTGGGGCCAGGCACGTACCTTCTCTGGGAGCTGCTTGTAACACGCGACGCCAAGGGACAGGATGGAGCGCGTCCTGGCCGCGCTGCAGACAGCCTTATACCGCTCCTCGATGCACCTGCGCGGCATGAGAACGGGAGCTGACGGCCCCTGCCCCGCCCGTCCCACCGGCCACTCCGGTAGTCACACCGGCAGCGGGATGGGAACCGGCCAACCGATACCGAGCGCACGCGTCTCGGAGCACCTGCAGCCGTTAATTCCGGCTGAACAATAGCCCCCCCACCGAACCACTCCCGCCCCACACACACACCCTGGGGCACTCACGGGCTCAGCAGCAATTTCCTGGTGCCGAGGCCGCTCAGCTCCTGTGGGGAGACACCAGTTAGCGGCCCCGCGGGCACGGCCGCGCTGACGGTCACGATCGCCGCCATCCCCTCACCCACCTTACCGTATCCACGGCGACAAAGGTGGCGGTGCGCAGCGCCAGCACCATGGAGGGCCACAGCTCCGTGAAGTTGTCGTTCTGCACGTCCACCACCGGAACCCGCCACCGCGCCATGGCCGCCCCTGCGTCCCAAGCCGCTCCCGGGGCCTCCGCTGGAGTAGCCGCCCGCTGCCGACGGTTGTTCTGCTTTCCCCCGCGCTGCCTGCCCGCCTAGGCGGCCCAGTTCCTGTCAGCCAGGGGCAGGGCTTTTTCCCTTTCTCCAAGACGCGCTTTCTAATCCAAATCTCGGGTTTAGGTAGGCAGGCGATCGGCTCGGGCAGCCCTCGGAGCCCTTCTCGTGCGGCCGCTGGGACCGGCGGGGGAAGGGGCGGGGGCAGCGCTGATTGGTTCTGGTGAGCCGGGAGGTCCCACCTCTTCCCCCGGCAGCCTGAGGACAGAGGGGCACGGGCCCGCGCTCCAGCGCATTGCTCTGATTGGCTCACTCGCGGAAGATGGGCTTGGCCCCTCTCTCTGATTTGTCGCCGCGCGAGGGCGGTCTCCTGGAGGAAAACACTGTCCCGGGAAAGCTTCACGTGGTGTCGCGTTCCTTCCGTCGTTCCCGTGCCGCAGCCGCGCTGGGCAGGGTCCCAACCATGAGCAAACTCCGGGCTGCGGCTGCCGGGGGTCTCCGGCGGGGCAGCAGAAGCGTGGCATCGCCTGCGGGGCAGAGCAGGAAGGGGGTGTTGCCCCGCGGAGGTACCCAGCAGCGGGAGGGCTAGAGGGAGCGTGGGGTGTCTTTTCCGGTGCATGGGGCCGCCAGTCTGGGCAGCTACCGCCACTCGCCGCATCCTCATGAGGTCTGGCACTCGGTGCTTGTCCATCTGGCAGCGGCTCTGTCGGGCTTCCATCTCGGGTCCTGCGATGCGGCAGTCGGGTCCCGCAGTCCTCCGTCCTCTGCCGTGCCCTGACCCTGTGCTGGGCTTCTAGCAGGGACTCCGGCTTCAGCTCCTGCCCCACCTCCCGCCCAGCATCTGTTCAGCGACCCAGCTGAGATCCAGGCCCTGCGCGGGAACCTGCTTGCTTGGTATGACAAATGCAAGCGAGACCTTCCCTGGAGGACACTGGTAAGGAGAGGCGTCAGGAGGCAGGGGCGCCGTAGTGGGGGACTAGCCCCTCTGCCGTAACGGGGGATTGCTGAGGTGGCCATGGTGGTTTTCACTACTTGATGCTCCTGGTTGCCTGGCTGCATAGAAGTGAAAGATGGTATTGGAAATGGAAGTGTGCTACTAGCTGGCAATTATATGGTGGGTGGTCTGTAGCAAGGCCCTAGATACTAGGAGTAAACCAGGGTGCAGGGTGAAACCGTACATCTGGGACATAGCCTCCAGCTTCTCTCTTTGAGTACCTTTCTCTGGTAACCATAGTCCGGTTGTCTTTAAACCCGTTTTGTTCCTGCCTCTGTGGTAACCTGCAGCAGTGAATGATGAGTGGAGGTTTTCTGTGTATTTGCTTTCAGCCAGCCAAGCATTTTTATTAGAGCTCCTGCCTGCTCTGTGCTCAGTCTGGCAACAAGTGGCCGCAGGGTGGTTGGTGCGCTGGGGACGAGCTGCAGCTTTAGAGCAACATCTCTGAATGGTGCTACAAACTGCATGGCCCTTCCGTGGGATTTACAGATGTCTGTGCTGCTTTGCAGAAGGGTTCAGGTCTGAGTCAGCTTTTCTGGTGGGATCTTTGAACCTCTAAAGTAAACTCTTGCTGTGGGGATGTTTTGTCATGAGGAAGGTGCTTTGGCTGTCCCTTGATTAACTCAAACTTGGAACTTCTCAGCACTGGAGAGGATTATTTGTTTTGCAGTGTCAAAACACATCACAAGTAATTTCGTCTTATATAAAGGTCTCCTCTGCAATGGGGTCGTTTTGTCACCTTGTTTCTCACACTGTCTTATTCCTCTTTCAGGCAGCTACTGAGCCAGATGCTGACAGACGGGCATATGCAGGTGAGGAGCAGGGACTCTGCCCTGCTGAGCTTGGGCTGTGTTTTCCTCTTTGGCACGGCTTTACAACCTTGTGAGGAAATACAGCTACAGTTGCCATCCTTGAAACAAGCTGCCTCGAGTGTGCAAAAAAACCCAACTGAGGGGTTGGAGAGCCCACTTGGGCCTGAAAGAGCTGCTGTGGAGCAGCATGTGGAGAAGATGAGGAATGGGAAGGAGGAACGTGGGTTAGATGCTAGTATGGTACTTATAGCCAGTGCTAACATGGTGTTGGTGGTACTGGTGCCTCTTCTGATCCTTGTCCTACTCCTTGCAGTGTGGGTGTCTGAGATCATGCTCCAGCAGACGCAGGTGGCTACAGTGATTGACTACTACAATCGCTGGATGCAGGTGACTGCTCCTCATGGAGTCCTGTGCTCATAGACTTCCCTTTTGGAGACCTTGTCCACCGCTTGTAGCGGATCCCCAGCTACACAGCACAGCTCTGCTTGTCACTGACCTGTCCCCAACTTGTCCCCTTCCCTCTGTACCACAGAAGTGGCCGACGCTGCAGGCATTGGCGCAGGCATCTCTGGAGGTAAGCACTGCTGGAGCTGGGTGCTCTCCCTGCTCTCTGGTTCTTCATCTAACACTGGGCCATGTCTCTTGGAGCAGGAGGTGAATGAGCTGTGGGCAGGACTTGGCTACTACTCAAGAGGAAAGCGTCTGCAGGAGGCAGCAAAGAAGGTGCCCTGGTGCTGGGATGGAGGGTGCATTTCCAAAGCCCTGGGGATTGGTGTTGGCTCACATCTGCCCTCGCTGAGGCACAAGGCTATAGGGGCTGGGATCCTGTTTTACCGTGGGTAAAATGTTCTGCATGCATGTATCCCAGCTGCTCTCTGACCTTGCTCATCTCTGCCAGGTGGTGTCAGAGCTGGCTGGCCGGATGCCCAGGACAGCTGAGGACCTGCAAAAGCTGTTGCCAGGAGTGGGCCGATACACAGCAGGAGCAATAGCATCTATCTCATATGGACAGGTGAGAGCTGGGCATCAGTGGATATACCTCCCCTCTCTGACACCTAGCCTTGCATGATCTTCAGCTGCTGGGTCTCACAAACCAGGGTCACACTTGGCTCTGGCTCTCCCCTGCTTTGGATCTTACCTATTGCCCAGCTCCACCTGTGGGGCAAGGTCATGTGTATCCTGCCCTCTGTCCTGGGAGCACCCCAGCTTCCTGCCTTGCTGGGAGCAGAGGCACCTCCCAGCAGAGTAATCCCAGCTCCTGCTCACAGGCTACTGGTGTCGTGGATGGGAACGTGGTCCGAGTCCTGTGCCGCCTGCGGTGTATTGGTGCTGACTCCAGCAGCCCAGCTGTCACCGACTGGCTCTGGTAAGGGGAATGCTCCATACCCACTGAGCTAGACAATTGTGGCTGTGCTTGTTGGTGGCTGAGGGCAGGAGGATCTGGGAGCTGTGGGGAGCTGAGCCTGCAAAGGAAGAGAGGTGTGGGATGCAGGAGCTCTTGGGAAGCTGGTGCTGCTGGGAGTGATGGAGAAAGGAGCTGGGTTACCTCTGCCTACATAGGAGCATTTTCTTCTCAGGCAGGAGGTGGGCAAAGATCTTGGGGCCCTCTCCCTACAAACTCTTGTGCCGCTCACTGCCATTTCTCCCAGGGACATAGCCAATGCTGTGGTCGACAGGAGGCGCCCAGGGGATTTTAACCAAGCCATGATGGAGCTGGGGGCAACTGTGTGTGTGCCCAAGGCCCCACTGTGCGGGGAGTGCCCCGTGAAGAAGCAGTGCCGAGCACGGCAGAGGGTAAGTATGACCCCAAAAAACTGTCCCTGAAGGGTTGCAGTGTGTGAGGATGAGGTAGGCTGATGGATAAAGCCTGTCTTTATTTCTGTCTCCTCTTGCAGGTAGAGAAGGAGCTGGCCCTTGCCTCAGAGAAACTGCTTGGAAAACCCACCCCAGTGCCTGATGTTGAGGACTGTGGTAAGTGCATGGGGAGATTCCTGTTGCAGCTCTGGTTTTGAGCCTTGCAGCAACTGTTACATTGGTGTTTGCAGGCGTTGGGGATTGTCCCCTGTGCCCCCCAGCTGCAGAGCCTTGGGACAGTAGCCTAGGTGTGACCAACTTCCCCCGGAAAGCAGCGAAGAAGCAGCCACGGGCAGCACGAACAGCTACATGTGTGCTGGAGCGGAGGGGCTGCCACGGGGCCCCTGAGTACCTCATTGTGCAGAGACCCAGCTCAGGTAATGGGCCTGGGCAGGAGGGGGGCCAGGGCACTGCACAGACACTTCCCACTACATGAGGGATGGAACACCCTGTGGAGAGGGATGCACTGGTGATGCACTTGTTGCTGGGGTGACGAAAGGAGCTTCTTGGGGCTGTGATGAGGCTTAGTGTCCCCAGATGTGCCTCTTGACAGCTTTTCCATTGTGCCTTCTCCCCAGGTCTCCTGGCTGGGTTATGGGAGTTCCCAAGTCTCCCAGTGGCTCAGGGTCTGCAGGAGGAGAAGCAAAGGGAGGTGTTGGCAGATCACCTCCAGGCCTGGATGGGGCAACCTGTGGCAGCTGGAGGCCTGCAGTTCATTGGAGAGGTGAGCCTGAAGCCAGTGGGATTGCAGTGTGGGATTGCAGTGTGGGCTCTCTGTGCTCAGCTACAGGGTATGTGGCATAAGGGCAAGAAGGGCCCCTTTCCCTGCTGTCACTGCTCCTGAGCCCTGACCCCTTCTCAGAGCCCTGGCAGACTCAATGCACTTGTGAGGCAGCTGAGTGGTGCATCCCTTACTGCCTGTCAGCTGCCCTTTTCATGAGTTCCCATCCTCTCACAGGTTGTCCACATCTTCTCTCACATCCACCAGACATACGTGGTCTATTCCCTGCCCCTGGATGGGGACGTGACGTGGGACTCTGCCTCATCCCTATCCCGCTGGGTGACAGAAGAGGAGTTCCAAGCCTCTGCTGTTTCTACAGCCATGAAGAAGGTGCTGGGGGTACCTGGGCCTTTCTTCCCTTCATCTTTCTGGGTTCCTGGGAGAGCCTCTGGCATCTTCCCAACCTCTGTGAGCCATCTCAACTTCAGGAACCTGCTGCCATTCATCTCTGGGCTCTCTTTTGCTTCCTTCAGGTGTTGAAAGCACGTGAGAAACAGCGTGGGAAGGAGAGCAGCCCCAGCAGGGTGAGCATGGCTGGAGAGTGCATAGGGCCCCTGGAGGTGCTTGACGGTGCTGTGGGGTCAGCCTCTGGTTTAGGATGCTGAACCCCCTTGGGGTTTGAAGTTAGGCCAAGGAACATCCCCAGCCTGGGGCAGGGCTGTGTCTGGGGGATTTTCCTGGTATTGCCCCTGGATTTCCCCTGTTCTGGGGCCCATTGTTCCAGCAGGGGTTTCTAGAGGCTGTGAGGGCCGTTGAGACTTAGCCTTGTTGTGTGTCTTCTGCAGGGCCCCAAGAGGAAGAGGGGAGCAAAAATGCAGAGAGTGAGGAGCACCTGTCCTGGGACACAGCTGTCCCTCCACGCCTTCCTTCGGGCACCACCTGCTCAGTGATGGCACCTGCCACATGTGAGACCACCAGAGAGCCATGCTGTGGTGAGTCCTGCCTGCAGCGTGGGGATGGCGTTCCACATACTGCTGTTAGCCCAGTACCTGGCCCTGTAGTGGTCTCCCACTCCTTGCAGAGCCCACCAGGACACCTGTGGCAGTTGTGCCTTGATGTGGTCACTATGATCTTAGAGATGACCTGTGGCCAGGCTTGTGCCCTCCCCCCTGGACTGGACCATGCTTGGAGTTCATTCAGTCCTGTACAGCTGCCACCACAGTACTGCAGACTCTCAGCAGCAGAGGTTTCTCCCTGGCAGAAGGTAGACTGTCCCCTCCTCACTCCTGCAGCCCTGTCCCTAGCTGCCAGCCTGCACCCGGCCTGCCAGCCAGTGACTGTGGATGCTGCTGTGACTTTCCTGACCAACAGCCCTTTTTATAGACTTGTTTTTATTCAACCTGAACTACAGGCTTTCTAATAATAAATTTCCTGAAGTGTGTGGGTGTTTAAGTGGCTTTCTGCCTCTGCACTGTGCCTGTGCTGGTATGTGAAGATGGCTGTCAGGATCCCTACAGCTGTGCTAAGAACAGCAGGGATTTCTTCATTAATGCACCAGTGAGCCCCTTGGCTGACTGTTAACAGCTGGTGACCACAAATAAATCACCTAGAGCACCTCCTCTGTGGGGGCAGGCATTAGCCTTCAGAGGCTGCTCTTTCATGGCCCTAAGCAACCATCCCTCAGGCTTTTTGCAGGGCTCTATCCCCTTTTTTACCTTTTCCCTCAGGCTGTTCATCACTGTGTTCACACTGTGACTTTCCCTAACAGTGATGCACAGCACCACCTTGGCAAAGGTGCAAGGTGGCTGGCAGGGACAAGGGCCAGTCCTGGGGGGTGCAAAGGGGCCAGTGGCCTGAATTTAGGGACTGCAGGACTGGCACAGCCTGCCTCAGGAGGCCAAAAGGATCCTTTTCTCCTCACCTGGCCCTCTGCACATCTTAAATGGGTTAAGAAACCAAAGCAATGCCTGCAGGTTAATTCTTTAATTGAGAGGAGCAGGAGCCTGTTGCTGGAGGATTGGCTGTGCTCTGGGTGCTACCCACTGACAGACAGCTCTGTTGTGACCTCCAGATTATCCACCTCCCTCATGCCGTCAGTGTTCATGGCCATGCTGCAGGCACAAGTCTCATGAAATTGAAATGAAATTGAGGCAGCAAGTTGTTTTCATGAGAGGTGGACGTATTCTGGAACCCAACTTGGGTTCCATCACCCACCATCCTGCAGGAGGCTCAGAGCTCTGCTGGACTTGCCCCTGAGCAACTTGCTCCCGTGTTGTGTTCACTGCAGTTCGACTCGGAGAACTCCCTTGGTCCCTGCCCACCTGGGCCATACCACAGGCAGCCGCACCTCTCCCCAGAGCTGGACTGGAGAGGACAGGGAGCTGAGGGAGGAAAATTGCAGTGTTGCCATTACTGCTGCTGACCCATATAGACCTGCACAGCTCTCCACAGTGCCTGTATATTGCCTTCCCCAAAGCCTGGTGCTCCACGTCGGTCAATAAGCTCCAGAAAGAAGGTGTCCTCAGAGAAGATGGGATGGGTAAAGATCTGCATTAAATACTCCTGGGAAGGGCTCTCTGCAGCATCTATGCCTAGCTGCCCCTTGTCCCTGGACACTTTAGTGTCCAGTAGAATGCCAAGCTCTGCCAGTGCGTGTGGGTCCTGCCCGGCCCCTCGGATCTCCTCTGCTTTGCACCCCTGGCTGTAATAGGTGGCAGGGGGCGTGAAAAAACGTACACCCTGCTCTTGCAAAGCCCTGGTCGTGGTGACTATATCAGTGGTGCAGAGGCCAACATGCTGGATCCCAGGCCCACCGTGCTGCTCTAGAAAGGTATCGACTTGGTTAGAACCATCCTTTGAGAGAGACTCAGCAAAGATGAGCTTGCAGCCATGTCCTGGGGTGTTCTGGGCACTTTGCAGTGCAAGGAGCAGCATGCCCACTCCCTGCCCTTCAAGCATGTACCCTTCAGCTGGCCTCTCCTGTGGGTTCAGCAAGAAGCGGTGAAAGCCAAAGCAGCGCTGGTACCAGTCCAGAGCTCCCCGGGCACCACCCCGTGGGCATACGTAAGTGATATGGTCAAAGTGCGTGATGTCGATCCTATCCTTTGTGGCTAAGGAAGCTCCTTGGATGGGCTGGAAGCCAGGCAGGAAGGGTCCCTGGTAGCGAGATCTGTCCAAAAGTGTATGGCTGATGTTGCCCACAACAGAGCTTGCCACCCCGTAGGTGACAGAGCCACCATCATCCCTCACTTCAGTGGGGGGCACTGGCAGGGAGCATCCCTGGCTTTGCAGCCACTTGCAGAGCCCTGGTACATCATCCACTTCAAAGCAGACATTGGAGGCTGTGCCCAAAGTGGGCCGAGGGTCCACATCATAGAGGAAATCGTGCGAGGAGCTGCGGGTAGGCTCCAGGGCCAGGCGCTCATTGAGGAGGAAGACAGCAGATCCCCGTTGCACAGCCACCTGCCGGACCCGCGGTGTCTCCCGCACAGCCACTGGATGGAAGCAAAAGATTTTGGCCAGGTCCTGGGCCCACCTCTGCCTGTAGGGCATGTGGAGGGAGATGAAGCAGGGGCGGCTCAGTGAGGCTGCCATGGCTGGGCATGCTGTGGGGAGGACACATGGGATCAGAGGGGTCTTGCTGTTCGCGGTTTGCACAGAGCCCAAGTGCAGCTGCCTGCACAGATGCACTCGCATGTAAATGTACACCCCTTGAATGTTTGTATTTTGAATAAGCAGGTCTCATATGCCAATATATGCTGTGTGCTGATCAGCTGCAAAGACCTACCCAAAGAGGCTGAGCTGTCCAACCCACACTCCACTATGCTGCTCTGCCTTGTGCCTGCAGTTGCAGAGGAAGCAAGCCCTTGGCCTTGGCTGCAGCCCAGTAGGTGCCCTCTGAAGCTGTGTCCCCTTCAAGAATACTCTGGGGAGGTTAGTGAGGAATCCAGGTGAGGGAGGCATGCCACATATGTAACCAAAGCTATGGGGACAAGCATGTGGGAGAGGGGAGTGCTCTGTACTGGTAATGAGGACCATGGAGGTCAGACTGGTAAATACGGACCAACATGCTGGTTACAGCTAAAAGGCTCCTTTGCTGTCTCAGCACCACTCAGTCCCACAAATGGTGGGGGATAGCACTCGGATCACGGCAGGCTGCTGTGCCCTTCTCCTCCCTACAAGGACAACATGGAGCTTCTCTGCTTCCTGCAGCTGGCAGTGACCTTGCCCTCGGGATGCCGAAGGTGAAATCTGGAGGCTACTGCAGGAAAAGTGACCTCCTCCCTGCCCATCACACTGAAGGGGGAAGAAAGATCTATCCAAAAACCCTCCTGGCATCACCCCTCAAGCACATCCCAGGGAGTGTTCCTGACCCTGTGCCACACACCAGCTGTCCTGGCCGGACCTCACAGACGTGCACTGGGGCGTGTATGTGGGGATACATGCTTAATTATCTCGTCCTGCCTGCCTCCCAGCTAAGGGCTGTGAACTGCACGTTCCCTGCACGGGCAGGGTACTGAGGTCTGCCAGGCTCGGGGCAGGAAGGCTGCACTGCACGTGGCACTCTGCCTGCCATGGGGGAGTAGGGGGCTCGGCGGTGCCCCGCTGACACGTTCAGCTGCTCCACGCCAGCCCGGGGAGGGGAAGCGCCTTGCTGGAGTCCTAGCTGTGAGCACATGGGCAGGCGACACGGCACTGCTCCCTCCCTCCCTCCTGGACAGAGACCGCTCTGCTCCCACCCTCCTTTAGCAGCCGCACCGTCCGGCCACCCCCTGTCCTGCCACCGCCCCATCGCCCCCCCTCCTGCCACCCACCCCGGGCCCCTGGGGGCCTGCAGGGCCCTGGCTCGGCCTCAGCTCACCAGGGTCAAGGCTGCGGGCGAAGGGGATGCCGGGCAGGGGCTGGCTCTGGAGGGGCGGTTCAGTTCGCTCCTCCCCTGAGTGCAATAGGCCACGGCGGGGCTGGGAGCGGGTTGGCAGTGCCAGCGAGCTGCAAACCAACCTGTCCGGCCGTGCAGAAGCCTCGCCGGCGGGAGGAGTCAGTGGGTGCCGGCCTGGGGCAGGGACGGGGCTGGCACAGGCGATGTGGGAGCTGCCTCAGCAGGTTTAAAGCCACGCAGGTGCCAGGTGCCGCGGGCACCAAGGGATTCTATGGACTCTAGAGCTGCCGGGCAGGCTTTGCAGGATAAAAAGCTGCCCAGGCTGATAACTGCAGGCACCATGGCTGCCGGCTCGGGTATGAGCAAAGGGAGGACGTGAACCAGCTGCCAGCGGGGGGCGTCCCTTGGCAATAGCGATGAAATGGCTCATGTCATTTCAAAAAGGCTGGGTCATTTCCCTGTCAGCCCGTATCTCGTCGGGGCAGGGCATGCAAAAGGGAATACGTGCCCCTGCTCAGTGCTGGGTGCCACCAGGGCTACCTGGTGGGGGCTCGGGTGGGGCGGTGTGCAGAGGGACCCTGACAGCCCTGCGGAGCCTGCGGCAATGCTCGCAGGATAGGTTTGATCCAGGCTGACCTTCTGTAGCTCTATCTGCTCCCCAATCCCAGCCCATGGCCCTGTGGCCTTGCTGACATCTGCAAGCCCCTCCAACCACCTGCCAGCAGTGATCCCTTGTTTCTCTGCTGCTCATGGCTGATTTTGGATGAATCCTCTGCCTCCTCATGTGTCTGGAACTCTGTCACTGCTCCCATCGTGCCTGTCTGCTGCCCTTCCTTCCCTTATCATGTTTTTGTACTGAGCTCAGGTGTGATAAACTGCTCAAATATTTGCAGAGATGTCCATGCATGGCCAAAGTGATGAGCTCCTCTTGTGTAGCTGGGGGAGGAACCCACCAGTGCTGTGATTTCCCAAGGGAGCACCAGCTCTTCAAATCGCCATAGCAAAGGGCTGGGCAGGAGGTATGGGATCCAACACCGGGGGCTTGCCGTGCAGCCCAAGAGCAACCATAGTACTGTGCAGCAGGACACCGTGGCCTTTGGAGTGACACTGTACTGGGCAGGGAGCCAAGGAGCTCTAGTACCCCAGGGTTGTGGGGCAGACACCCACCATTTTGGCCGTAGGATGGCAGAGGCTGTGTTGGCAGCTCCCCTGAAACCTTGTGCATGAATGGCATGGTTCAATGTCATCCCATGCCCTGCAGTCCTTTGGTGTAAGCAGTGTCCTTGGCAATGCTCCCAGCCCTCCTGGGCCTGTAGGGTGGTTTAGAGCAGCCGTGTCTGTTTTTCCCCCATGGCACTGCCTGGCACCCTCTGCGCCAGCCCAGCCAGCACCAGGCACCGCTTTGCCCCAGCACAGCTTGGGCTGGGCTGCAGCAGAAGGACTCTGAAGCCTCATGGCGATGTGGGACAGTGCCTGCCTTGTTGCCATCCCCCAAGTCAGGTGGTAGTGGCTGGAGAGCAGTCCCTGCTGCTCCAGTTCGGCTCTTCTCCTCCCTCCTGGGCGGGGAGAGTGGACAGGAGATAAAAGAGAGGCTGGGGTTAGCTGGGCATTGCCAAGAGCTCCTGGGGCTGGAAGCCAGATCTGGACAGAGGACAGCAGTGAGAAGTGCGGTATTGAGGGCTCGTTCTTGTGGGGAAGAGGGATGGGGATCGGGGGTACATACATGCTGACCAGACCCTGCAGCCAACTGCTCCCTCCCCACCTCCCCAGATCATTCCCCAGCCCTGTGTTCCTCCCCTGACTGTTAAATGTCCTGTGTCCTGCAGGAACAGGACATATATATCTTGGGGTGGGTAGGATTAGAGGGCTGTGGGAGGCATGGGCTTCAGAGAGATATTGGGGGAAGGGGGTTAAAGGTTCTGTGTGCCACTCAAATACGTCATGGGACATGAAGGGCTCTCAAGGTGATCCGAAGGTGAAATCATCCCTGTTCCTGTCACTCTGACCACAACGATAAGGGTTGCATCCCAGCTCCCATATGGGACAAAGACAAACACCTGACCGAGGCTGGACTTGAGTTTTGGGGTCAGGGATGTGGAGAAGGCCCATAGCGGGAGCAGGACCTTCATCCCCTGATGTGGGGAGTGGGTGCTTTGCTGCCGAGAGAGACTGGGACACATAGCTGCTGGCAGCCAGTGGCCACAGAAGCTGGGTGCTGTGTTTCTTGGGAGGTGGGTGTCCTCATTCCCTCATCTCAGCCCCCTGGTGTGGAAGTTCTGGCTTCCAGTACCCAGTCCGACACTGCCCACCAGTCCTCGTCTGCTCCAGAGTGGCGTGCGGTGGTGCTGGGAGGGTCCCACTGGGCTGAGCCCTAGGGCAGAGGGGACACTAATGCCCTGCTTTCCCCTGCCAGGCCAAGGGTCTGCGATGGGCCTGCTGGTGCTGGCCCTGGCCACATGGCTAGGGCTGGCCTCAGCCTCTGAGCCGCTGGCCAACAGCAGCCGGCTCTGCCAGGAGGCGCCGGCATGGAGCGTCAACGGCTCGAACCCCATGGCGGGGGCGGCAGGGCAGGTGACGGTGGTGGCCCTGCTGAAGGCCAGCTGACAGTTCTGCCTGCAGCAGGCCCGCAGGTGAGTCCTGTTCTCTCTCCTCCGAGCCTAACCCCGCCAGCGTGGGGCACAGTGTGGCGGCTCTCCCCCGCCGGCACCGCCCTCCCAGTGCCTCCTCCCCGCAGCCTTGGGGGCTTGCAGGAGAAGCTGTCCCGGCAGGGCACGGTGGACGTTCGCTACCTGATTGTCAACGAGAAGGCACCGCTATCCCGCGCCATGTTCGGCGAGCTGCAGCGCCGCGCCCCGCCAGGTGTCCCTGTCTACCAGCCGGAGCCGGAGGAGCCTGACGTCTGGCAGATCCTGGGCGGTGACAAGGATGATTTCCTCGTCTATGACCGGTGAGCGTCCCTCGTCTTGGCAGAGGCTTTCCAGGGGGATTACAGAGTGTTCGGGGGGCTTCCAAAAACCCCTCCCATAGCTGGGCTGGGGGCACCCCGCCCCCCCCGCCTCGAGCCTGGCCATGGCTTCTCCCCACAGGTGTGGCCGCCTGGCTTTCCACATCCAGCTGCCCTACAGCTACCTCCACTTCCCCTACGTGGAGTCGGCCATCCGCTTCACCCACAGCAAGGACTTCTGCGGCAACTGCTCCCTCTACCCCAACACCACCCAGGAGGTGAGGAGCAGGGGCGCTCGCTGGAGCCTTCTCTCCTTTGCTGTTGCATATCAGGGAAAAGAACAATCTTATCTTCACCTCGGAGACAGGCTCTGGGTTGGCAATCACCCTGGGCCATGTTCGAGAGGGAGGGGGCGTTTAAATAGGTCAGAACTTTCAAACTGAGAAGGGATGGACTAAAGCGATCATAGCTCAGGTCTGGAAAAGCTATAGTCACTTACCGTTCTGATGTAAGTCAGCAGCAGGCAACGGACTTAGAGGTGGAAAGCTCAGAGTAAAGAAAAGGACACAGCTCTGGGCCCAGCAGGTGACTAGTTGCTTTCCAGGAGAAAAATCCATCTAGAAATATTAGATGCAAAGTCCCTTTCCTATGTCAGGAATTCCCTGGACCCCCAAACAGCTTGAGACAAGGGATGTAGGTACAGAGGCTCCAGCCTCTTCTGTCCTCCTTGTGCCCTGGGTCAGGGCTGGAGAGCCTTGTCTCTGACCCACGCTGCTTTCTGAAATATGGATGCTGGTCTGCTTTCATCCCAGCTCACAGGTGTGCTCACAGGCTTGCTGTGAGGTTCTGTGTGCATTCGCATACCACACCAGCTCTTCTGTTACTTACCTCAGGCTAACAGTACCATGGAGGTCCCTGTAACCCTGAACCCACTTCCTGAAGAAGAGGAGTCACAGACCCCAGTCTATCAGCACAACCCCCTCCATCCTCACCACCACCACAAGGTCAGCAGTGAGAGACCCACAGATCTAACTGAAGACCATGAAACTGCCACCCTTGTTCACCATCCCCACGAAGATCACAACCAGCTCCATCATAAGGAGCAAAAGGAAAGAAATGAACACTAAACCAGGCACCTGTGCAGAACCCAGTAGTGTGCAGATCAAACCAGCTGCTTCCCAGAGGCACAAAAGGACTTGCTTTGGCCTACTGGTCTCCAGCAGTGTTGGTATAACAACCCACTCTGGCATCCCCCATGTGGGTCATACAGGAGTGTGTGCTGTGACCAGGAATGAAAATCTTGGGCCTCCCGAGGTGCTCTGTTTCTAGCCCCAGGACTCAGTTCTGAGCCTTTCTCTGCCGTTGCCTGCCTTTCTGTGCTCAATGAAGCCTGCCGTGCAAACCGGGAGGTCCCTGGTCACTGCTGGCTGACACTGCATGGAGCAGCAGAGCAGGGGTGGAGAGGCCAGAACTGGGATGGGAGCAGCACTGCTGGGATGCTCCTCCTATCCTGGCACCCTTGAGGGTCCTGGCTGGGGAGAGAGGGATGGAACAGCGAGTGCCCAGCAAGATGTGATCCCAGGGGATGGGGGTTCTAGGAGTGGTGGGAGGTCGCAGCTCTCCATGGTCTAAACTCTGCACCACCATAGCTGTCACATCTTGGGGACCCTCCAGGCCTTGCACACGGGTATGTGCAGTGGTGATAGGTGGCCGCAAGATGGTGGCCTTGTCCCCTCTCGGAGACCTAGGGGCTTTTTCCAGGGCCCACAGACCTGGGAAGATGGGGATGAGGATCTTGAGGTATCTCCTGGGGGAGAAGCAAGATTGGAGGGCGATGAGGGTATCTGGAATACGAATAAAACCTCTGTGAAGCGAACTCTGCTCAGCCTAGCCTCCGGTGGGACCCTTTCACCAGGGAGGGAGGGAGGCTCACTAGGGCTGGTCCTGGGGACAGGAAGGGACTTGGGTCTGGGTATGGATCCTATGAAGCAACAACTGACAATGAAACTGGCATTTCCCTGTGCAGAGACCTGGAGGTAAAGGAGTTAAAGACCCCACCTCTTCATACTTTCTGATAGAATGTGAACCCACAGTTTCGTACCCACCAGGGCAGGGTACTTCCTCCTGCACTGCCAGGAGGAAGTTTGGCACAGCACCTCGATCTCTGGTTTGCAGGTGTGATGTTGGGACATCTGCCCACAGTCAGCTTGTGTGTCTTGTTCCCAGTGCCCAGAACAGTCCCTATTGTGAGCATGTCATGGGGCTCCCCACCTCTTAAGCAGTTGGGTGCTGCACCCCTGGCTGGCCGTCATACCTGCCTGCAGGTTGGGCCACCCCTATGCCTGTCTCAGCCCCATAGCACTTCACTCCATCCATCATACTACACAGCCCCACTTAACACCTCCACTGAACTCTCCATGGGTTCTCCAGACCCCACAGCCTGAGAGGGGAACAAGAGATGCTTCTTCTGCTCTGCACTTTGCAGTGCTAAGTGTAGTGCATATTCTGATGATGACACTGAGATGAATTCCTGTCCCGTGTCGTGGGAGGCTGCACCCCGCTGCCTTGTCTCTGCAGGGGGTATGTTCTGTCCAGCCACTGTGGCAAGACAAAGAGGAGCTGTTCCTCGTGGGGACAAGGGTAGCAGCGTCAGACAGTCTTTCACACTGTCCTGGGGAAGCCAGTCAGGCTCTCCCACAGGTCACTGGCTGAGACCCTGCTCCTCCTCCCCCATCTTTCTTGCTCCCTCCCTCCTCCTCCCCCTTCCTCCTCTACCTGCTCCCAGCAGCCTGCAAGGGCACCTCTGTCTGCTACTCCTGCCATCAATATTGAGGTTATCTTTTTCTTCTGGCAGCTGCTGTAATTGAAACAAAGCAGGCCGGGCCTCACGGGCTCCACTCCTCTTACTCATTTT
This sequence comes from Ramphastos sulfuratus, assembly GCA_013399055.1. NCBI lineage: Eukaryota > Metazoa > Chordata > Aves > Piciformes > Ramphastidae > Ramphastos > Ramphastos sulfuratus. Next base: position 43,772 of record WBNM01003094.1, read on the forward strand.
ACTGGTGCTGCTGAGACAACTAATTCATCTTATCGATGCATGGTTGGCCTCTTTTCCACCAGATCCAGGCACAGCCCTCTCCCCACCATGGCTGGTGGGAGCAGTCTGTGTCCCTGCAGCGTGCTGCAGGCTACATCTTCTGAGCCAGCCTCTGGTCCTTGGCTTTCAGCAGCTGGGTGCTGGCCACCAGCAGGAGATGCCAGGGGAGACAGCCAGTGGGAAGAGATGAAGGCTGAGAGGATGCTGATGACTTTTAGTTCTTTCTTTGGCCTCCTGATGCTTTCTTAGCTGTGTTGTTAAATTCCATAGCCTTTCCTTACCTGGCTCCTAATAGTGTCCCTGGCAAGGAGATGACAGGTGACGAGTGAGACATAACACAGATTCTCTTGCTGATAACCAGATCTGCAATTAGCAGTGGCAGATAGAAGGATCACATTTGGTGCTGGGTGGGTAGTCCACTGGCACTGTGTTGCACTGCTACAGTTTAATTAACTCCCAGCAGATGATTTCCAGCCCTGAAGGCTTGGGTTGCTATTTTGTTTTGGGTAGGGAAGTTGAGGTGTGGGAAAGAGTTGCAACACTGTTTGAGTGAAGGTTTACCTGCCTGACTAATGGCAAGTGTTCAGGATGGAAGCTGATGCTGCTCCACATATTATTGTCCAAAGCCCTGAAGGGTTTGGGGTTCTGTTCTTGTGGCCCCGCTCTGCCCTGAAATGTGCCAGAGATGTGGATCTCTACAGAACTTGTGTCAGCGCTGAGGGAAAGCTTTGCTCTGCACAGAGTGGAGGTGAGGTGTTTTGGAGGCATTAACATCCTCTTCGCATCCAGTGCTGACTTCAGATCCTGACAGGGCTGTAGCAATGTACCCTGGTGTCTTTGGCTGTGTGACCCCTCTGGAGGAGGATGCACCGTGGTACCCTGGTGTCCACGGCTGTGGTACCACCCTGGAGGAGGACAGATTCCAATCCCACATCACATGCAGCCTTGGCTCTGTGTGTCACTCCTGCCGAGGGACAGGCAGATCCGCTCGGCAGAGGGGGAACAGCCAGTCCTAATGTCAACAGAGGCCTCTTGTGCAGCGATGCTGTGTCAAGAAGAGGAATGGGTCCCTCCTCCTCCGCCCATTCATCTGGCAGTCAGGGCTGGCGTGCTGCCAAGCCAGGCTGCTTTGGAAACATTTCATTGAGGAGGCAGCTGAGCCTAGGAAAACAGAATGAAAATATACAGAAAGATCACTGTTGTTAGGCAAAATAAATGCAGGTGGCTGCATTTCTGTCCCCCAAGTCCAGCCCATCCAGGCCCCTTTTGCTTCTGTGGGGTGAAGGTGAATGCTGCTGCCTGGGAATGGCAGCCATGTATCTTCACAGTGAGACAGAGGCTGGGGAATGAGGGCCAGAGAGATCATCCCCTACTTTTGCCAACTTGCTGACATCCCTGGTGAGTAGATTCAGACTCATCTCAGTGTAGCATCACTGAAAGAGATGGGATAGGCAGAGGAAGAGCTGCAAAAATGACCAAGCCTCAGTGACTTGTGTCCCCTGCATGGCCATTAGTGATGGAGTCTGGTAAAGATGGACTGAGGAAGTGCATAAAGTATTGTCCTCATCCATTCCCATCACCACCCTCAGCATCAATCACAGATCTTGGCCACCAGTGGGACAAAGCCCAGTCCTTGGTTTTTCAAAGGCCCACTGCTGGGGCTGGCAAAGGGAGAGCAGAGCCACCCCAGAGCAGTCCCCAGGATGAAGGCACCTCCCTAACATTTGAGCAAAGGTGTGTTCAGTAGATTCTCCTCTTGTTATTTCCCTCCTAACCTCATTCCTCCTTCCAAAATCTCTCCCTAACCATTTGCTGACCTACAAGAAACCCACCCCAGCTCTTCCCTTCCTTTCTGATGGGTCCAGAGTGGTTTAAAGGAAGCAGAGCTGGAGCCTTTTTTTTTTATCCACATGGATGTGATGGTGGAAATGAGTTTGGACTAAATTGCTGAAATCAATTGTAAGGAATGACTCAGACCAGGTGGTCCAGGTGTCTGAACTCTAGCTTCTGCAACCTGCTACTGAGAGTGGCCTGAGATGATGGCAGATGTGACAGTGATGGTCCTAGAAGCACCTGAGGAGCTGCAGCTCTTTAAGACTGTCAAAATGGTGCAGGTGACTGTGAAGACAAGTGGTACCAGGCAGGCATGAGGAGGAGGAGTTGAATTGGGATGAAATAATTTGACTTTTGCCAAAGCTGGGTTTTTACTAGTGTGAGTTTTTCTCTTCCATCCATCCATCCATCCATCCAATCAGCATTTAGTAATTTACAATGGGACTCAATGATCTTAAAGGTTTTCCAGCCTAAACGATTCTGATTCTAAGGTCACACAGCCAACTAGCATCCAACAATGTGGCCAACCAGCCAATCAGCCATGGGGCATTGTGACCTCCCAGCCAATCAGCCATGGGTTGTTGTAACATCTCGGCCAATCAGCTGTGCCTCATGGTCCATTGGACGCGGCGTGGGTGGTGGCAGGCAGCTCTGCCCACCCTGCGGGCGCCTCCCCCGGCTGGGCCGGGAGCCGGTGCCCGGGTTTTGCACCTTCGCTTGAGCCTGGCTCCACGGCTCCCTTGTTCCGTGGTTAGTCACACTCCAGCGCCAAGAGCTTGTCCAGCTTCCAGCCTCTTCTGCGCTGTTCCTCAGCTCGCAGAATCTGCGTTACCTTCTCTGCAGTACAGATCCTTTTCTTTTCTCCTGGAAGAGTGAAGTTGGTTCGGTGTGTTGTTTCCCAGTGGTTTAATCTCTCCCTCCCCCCCCTAGAACACCATTCCTCACCCAGAGTTATTTACATTTTAATTACCATTTGCAAAGTGCGCTAAAGGCAGAGAGTTAAAAGGCTGGGATGATGCGAAAGGGTTATGGAGTGAGCCACCATCGGTCCTCTGCCTAGGACAGAGCAGCGGGACCCTGGGTGACGGAGAGCCTCAGCCCTGGCCTCATTTTGACTTCCCACCCAGCCGGACCCTGTGACTCACTCACGTCTCGGAAGCCAGGGCAGACCCCATCCTAAGACTAATGGGAGCGTTGTTTACACCTCGCTTTGACATAATTTATTCATACTCTTGTAGCCTGCAAAACGATTCCCTGGTTATTTTAGCATCTCTAATTAAGGGGAGGGAGCTTCAGCATCTGAGAGGCGGGCAGTCAGGCCGCGGCTGCTTTCTGCTGAGCTCAGCCCCACCGCAGCCAGGCTGGCCGGGATGGATGCCACTCTCCAGTGCAGAGCTGAGTAACTTTCTGGAGCACTCTATGCTTTCAGACTCCACGCTGGGGAGGTGACTGTTTCTCCTGGAAGCCGAGGGTCTTCGCCCAGCAGCTCCTCTGTGCTTAATTGCTGGCCTGCACAGCAAATGCGTTTGCTGGAAGGGTGCAGAAATCTCTGTGGCAAGGAAGAGAGAGGCTCAGCACTTTGCTAATGTTATGGGGGCTGGGGGAAGCAGCCAGAGATTTAATGTGTGTGTAGGAGAGAGAGAACAGCAACTCCTGACAGCCGTAACTCTCTGATGGGGTACGAAGGGGAGTCCATGTCTGACCAATTCCAGCCTGACACTTGGTACTCAAGCGCCTTGCTCCATTTTTCTCCCTTCTCTGTTACCTTACACCATCTCCTTGTTCCTTCTGCTCCTCTGCTCCTAGGTTCTCCCTCTCCAACTGCACAAAAGAACTTCACTAGCTCCATCCTGCCCTGCCAACTCTATCCCCACAGAAGGGTTTACTGGCTTGTGCTGCTCACCTTCTTTCCCAGTCTCCTGCTGAGATCATGCAGGACCCTCAGCTCTGCTGGAGCCAAACTTGTGGTGCTTGTGATGCATGTCAGGCAGAGGTAATGTGTCACAGAGTGCCCTGAGGAGGGCGTGTTGCAGTGCTGGGTGAAGGCATCCTCGATCCTGCAGCATAGCCTGAGGTTTTTCTTGGGGATCACTTCCCCCTTGGCAATAGATGAAGAGTAAAGAAGTTACAGCAGTCTGCATCCCCTGCTTTAAACTTAGGCATCTCTGAGTAGATGCACAGGCAAGCAGATCCATTCCTGTGTCAAAGTGGGGGTGAGAGCAGCCATCCTGTGCCTGATCTCTGAATTCAGCTCTGTGCTTGGAGAGGGAAAATGGTGCTTTCAGTCCTACCGATTCTCTTTTTAGTACACAGACAATTGCAGTCACACCTGAAGGAGATCCTTGAAATTGTCAGTTCTGAGAAGTTTCATAAAATAACTGGCTGGCTAGCAGAAAGCAACTTTATATTAGAGTCCCCGCTGAAAGAAGAGTACAGCAATAACTCAGTGCTAATGAGTCAGTGGAGAATCCATGGGGGATTCAAACAGTTTGATGGCAAAAAGCTCCAGCTCAAGCTTATGCTTTGTCAGAGACCTTACTAGGCGCTGGAGAATCTAAAAATATCAACTACATGGACAACCAAACGAAGGTATTCCTCCTCTTGCTCACAAGGCCAGTTATTTCATGAGGCAATGCTCTCTGTCTCTTCCCAGACATTAGATCCCCAATGAGGCTAAGGAGTAACTATCCCAGGCAATCGATCCCTTTAATCCTGGATGCAATAAGGCAGGGGAACTGCAAATGTCTGTATCCTTTGCCTTCTGCCCCTGCTCTGAACAGCACCAGCACACCAAAAATGCAGGAATGGCCATGCTTCCAATGAGTGCCTAGAACTGGCAGCTGTAGCAAGAGCTTGGCTGCTGATAAGCCCAACTTTGGCCCCTCTGGAGCAGGAGCTTGGTGACTGCCTGCACTTTGCTATCCAGCTCCTTTCCCATTGTTAACTGGCCATTAAGCTTCTGCTGCTCTTGTGTATCTTCACCTGTCGTCAGAGCACTTCCTTGGTGCTCAGTGGGTCTTGCAAAGCTCTGCTATCACTGCTGCAAGGCTCAGCTAGTGTTACTTTTGTTAATGACAGCACAAACGCTGTTAAGAGTCAAAGCAATGTCAAAGAGGCATGGGAATAGCCAAGAGAGTGGAAGATGCTCAGTGAAAGGTGGTGGTTCAGCTGAGGATGTGATTTGGCATGGTGGGGAGAGAGGAGAGCAGCTACATGAAGAAATGCAGGTGAGAGCAGCCAAAGAGGTGGCATCCCCTTGGGCTGAAATGTGACACCTACCAGCACTTACCTTATCTGCCACAAAACAAACTCAAGCTCTAGGACACCCATAGAAGGCATCACAGCAGCATCCATTTCCTTGAATTCGTTTCTGGAATTTATTTTCTAGCAAAAGGAAAGCAGATTTCTTGCCCCACAGGAGCTACAACTTAAAGATGGATTTTTGATTGAGTTGGCACCCAAAGAATTTCCCACAATATTACACTGCACTGCTGCCTGCCTGCAGTGTAGAGCCATGGAGGCTCCAGTCCCTTTGATCAGTACATTTTATAGCCAAGGACTCTAAATAAAACACATTCTGAGGACAGTATGAAAAATCAGCATTTTGTGAACAACAGCAGTGCTCAGGCCAGAAGACCTGAAGCTGGTGGGTTGTAGCACAGGGAGACTTTGACCAAACAGCCTTGAAGCCAGGAGGGGAACTGAGGCTGCTGGTGGTAGAGGCTTAGCAAACGGCCAGGCTCAGGAAAGTGTGTGGTGAATTATTGATGTACCTGGTTCCAGGCTCTGAATGAGCACCATCAGGGGCTGGGTGGGAAGCTGACATTTTGCGTCCTTCCCCAGGGAGAAGAAGTCTGTCCATGTTCTCTGGGAGGAGGAGAGCTCCCCCCTTGTGGAATTCAAGACAGTAATGAAAGGGAGAGAGAGAGATGGGGAGGAATGGAAAGCAACAAATGTTCAGATAAAGACAGAGAGGAAAAATAGATTGATTTGTCTTTGAAATAACAGGCTAACCTCCCAGAGACAGGCTGGCCAACCACTGCACTGACCTTGCTTTGATTTGATTTGGATGATATGTTTTATGCAGTGAAAAGTCAGCTCATTGGGAATGAATAACATCCCTACTCAGGCTGAAGTCTAAAATCCTGTTTATTGGTACTGTCTGGGGACAACATAAGTAAGGACAATCAAGGTTGTCACTAGGTGAGCTGTGCAGAGTCTGGTGACAGAGGGACCAGACAAGCTGGGGTGCTGTGTCCCAGCTCTCCTGCAGGTTCAATCCCTACCTGAGCAGACCTGGCAGCTGTGGGGAGTGAAAGGTGCCAGCAGAAGCTCGTGGAGAATCAGTCTGTGAGCACATCAAAGCCCACAGCGTCCATCACTGGAAGAGCTTAAGATCCTGCTAGACTGGTCTCTGCCAGGCAGGCATAATCCACCTTGGGGCAGGAGAGTGCTTTGGGATGGTCCCTTGAGCAGCCACAGAGGATCAGAGGTGGACCAAGCCCTTCTCATCCCACTGGGTCCTGCTGCCACCAGGGCTAGCAGAGGTAATAGGCAAAACCCTGTGCTCACAAGTGCTCCCCATCACAGTTTTAGAGAGAGAAAAATTCCTTTCAGGTTTAAAGATAGAGGGACATGATTCCTGAGGGAAATGTAAATAAATCTGGATAGGTGCTGCCTGAGGCCAGGCCCTGCTGCCAGTTAGCACTGATTAGCTTGAATAAGACCCAGCAGCAGCAAGGAACACCACAGCCTTCGAGCAAAACCTCTTCCTGACCTTCATCGATTAGCATGTAGTTTTAAAATGGAGATCTCTCATTGCAGTAGCTCTGCCTGCTCACACTACCTGCCTCAGATCTGGTTCATTTCCTACAAGTCCTGCGAAGGAGACCTTGGGCTTGGAGGTACCTTGTGGCATAGCAAAGGTGCATAATGATTTCCTGTTCCCTAATTGCATAGCCATATTATTCCAGGAAATGTACTGTTGCTCTGTCAGTGAGAGTAAATAGAGGATCTCTGCAGCAAGAGAGTAACCAGTAATGGTCTAGATGTGACTGAACTGCAGATAGAAAGGAATTGGTCTTGGATTCTCAAGGCACTAAGAATAACAGCAAGAAGACTGAACTTAGACCTGCGAGCTCTGCTCTTCCTCAGAGATTTGTCACTTAAAATTAGGCAGGACAAAAGAAGGGGAATGTGTTTCTTGGGGAAATCCTGGGATTCCGGCCCACTGGATGCAGCAGCAAAATAACAAGCCCCAGCAGTTCAGCAGCACCCTCTCCTTCATCTCTGTGCTGTGCTGCTCCCAGGGGTGATGGTACCACCCCTTGCTGAAGGAGAGTGGTGTGGAGTCAGGTCCCTGGATTTTGGGGTGCCAACTAGGGCAATCTGTGACGAAGTACATCGCTTTAATGCAGCCTCACTGCAGAGTTTCCTGGGAGTTATCACTGCCTGTGTTTCTTCGTCTCTGCTCCCAAAGGCCAAGTGTGCCACTGGAGCCACTCAAAGATGCTGCAGTGATGTGTGGGATGAGCATCTTCACCACAGGGCTTTAAAAGTAAAAGCAAATCCTGATGCTCACTGAAAGGGCACGGTTCTGCTCCCTGCTCTGCTAACCGCGGCAGACCAGAAGGTGATCTATGGGTTAGGCCGTGTTAGATTTGTGGATTAGGGTGGACATCGAGAATGGGAACCGCCGTGGTTGCAGCGGGAGTGGTCCCCGGTTCCCGTAGACATCTCCGGGCGAGCGGTGCCTTGTCCAGCGCCGCGGTGCCCCGTCCAGCCCCGTGGTGCCCCTCAGCTTCCTCTGACTCAGCACAAGTTCCCTGCGCTTGTCTGGCCTTGACACCCCCTCGCCCTCCAGCGCCATGGGACTGGCAGCCGCGGAGCTTTCCTGCTCCCCGCCCTCTGGACCCGGGGGACGCAGCGCTTTCGTGTCCTGTCTCCAGCATCGCTCCAGCCTGGGGACGCAGGCAGAAGGGCATTAGGGAGGTCGAACCTCACCTCACTTTCCCGCCCCCCGGAGCCGGCGTCCCGGCAGGTGTAAGGTCGCAGCCGAGGGTCCACTGGGGCCGGGCAGGGGGCCGCGGAGCGTCCCGCCCCGGCGGGGGCCGGCTCCCGTCCGACGGGACCACCCCCTTCAGTCTCCACCCCCGGTCCCCCTCCCTCCCGCCTCCCTCCTCCTCCCCGTCTCTCCTCCCCTCCCCCGGCTCAGTCGGTCGCAGCCATGGCGGANCCGCCGCCCCCGCCGCGCCGCAGGGCGAGGGGCTGCCCTTCCGCCGCGGCATCCGCCTGCTGGAGACCGGCGCGGTGGACAACGTGCTCCAAGTCGGTGAGTGCCGGGACGGGGCCCCTGGGGGGCTTTTGTCGTCGTCCCCCCCCGCATCGCCCTCCATCCCCTCCAAACACTTCAGCCTTTTGTCTGGCGCGACTGTGGTTTGACAGGAAAATCCTGCCCCGGGGGCAGGGACCGCCTTGTGCTCCGCTGGGAAGATGCCAGCTTTGGGGTTGGGGAGGGTGGGAGGACTAGGGGTCACCCCCTCTCCCGGCGTAGGATATGTGTACCCGGGTGTCACCGTCAGCTGTCCGCAGCGTGGACGCTGTCCATCCGAGTGGGAAAATAAACCCAATAACCAACCCCAACCTCTCCCAGCAAAGCGTCCGTCAGAGATCTGTATGGAGGGCACGCAACCCTGCCGCCCCCTCCCCCCTGCCACTCCGCAGCCGTGGTGCTTTTCACTTCAGCACCCACACCCACGGGGGTCCTGGCCCTCCACCGGGAAGTGGGTTTATAGACATAATGCATCTCTCCAAGAGCTCTGAGCGTTTGTCTTTGTCTTCTCCATCGGGGGCTTTCCCCCCTTGAAAACCTCTAGAGGGGCATCTGCCCCCCGCTTTTCCCTTCCCAACCGCCTGCCCGGGCACGTCCAGCGGGGCCGGTTGGTAGAAGGGTTGGGGTGACAAGTTGGGTGGGCTGGTGGGTGCCACCGGCCGCCTGTCGCGTCTCGGGGGTGGGTGCGTGCGGCCTTTTCTCTTTCGTTCGGTGACGAAGGGGCCGTGGGAATGATGGTGGGAATAATGGCATCGTGTTCTCTCTCCATGGGCAGGTGGCTTTTGTGTGCGCGGGCGGAGGGGGGGCATTGTCGGAAAGGAAATGTTGATCCTCATCCCTCTGCCCTTCACAGTCCCTGTCCCCATCCGAAATCCACCTCATATCCGTGTATATTTCAAGAGAAACAAATCGTGGTGTTTTACATAAAACAATCCGCTGCCCGCTGCTGTTGGAAGTGATTGAAATGTGCGTTCTCATTAAAATGACATTAGGCTAGAATTTGTTTTGCAAATGGGAAATGTAAATTCATCCTGTGCCAGAGTATGGCGTGAATGAGTGAAGGGAGGTGGATTTTGTTGTAAGGAATGGTTAGTTCGGCTGTGTTTATTTAAAGAGCCCTCCTTCGTATTTGGGGAAGAAAAAAAACTGTTTTGAAAAAAAAAATCAAAATCCCCTTTGGTACAGTTTACATTCAGAAGAGCATTATCAAAGCATTTTCCATATGAGATGTGAAAATAGGAGACAGCGAAGAATTCTTCTTCCACCTGTGAGGATATGCAATGAAAATTCCTGTAGCACAAAAGATTTTTCTCTGAGGACATGATTATACTTTTTTTTTTCCTGTCAAGTGAATTAATATTTTGTAAGGGCTGTGTTAAGATGATTAATTATTCTGTTTAAAATACTCTGTAACCCCAAACCAAATAATTTCTGTAGAAGGAGAGAAGTAGCAGCTCTTTAGGAACTTTAGGAGGGGAGGGAAGACAACAGCTTACTGTGGGCAATGCTTTATTGACCTGCTTACCAAGGTGCGACTGCAGCAAGCAGCCAGAGTGGGAGGCATAGGTTGCATAAAACTAGGTCTGGTTCTGTACCGAGGGATTTTTTTTTTTAATGAGTTTTTAAATGTATTTATCTTTTAAATACGGCTCTGATGAAGCTTCAGCCAATGGAAGGAGCTGAGCTCTGGGGTCAGGTGCATGTGGAACACAGAGCAGTCCTATCCCAAAGCGACGTCCAGTGCTGGCATCCAGTATCATTTATGCCATGTCTCCCTGAGCTTCCTGCCGCTGCTTTGGGTGAGCCAGAGGACGGTGAGGATGGTCCCAGCTCTGGCATTTCATACTCCCTGACAAGTCTAAACCATCTCCGCAGCTTTGAAATCGGAGCTCTCGCCCATTGTCCTCTGAACTGTCGGCTTTTTAGATGAAGCAGCATGTTCTGGAAGCGCTCCGCAGAGTCGGTGGGTGATTTATCTCTTGTTTTTACAGCCTGAAAGGGGCGTGCGGGATGCTCACCCTGGGAGTTTGCCTTAGGAGCAGGGGGATTCGGGCCTTGGCTGTGGAACAGCTTCTCTTCAGAAAACAGCGGGTGGCTGATGCGAAGTTCGACACCTCTGTTTTTGTCCCCAGATCAGCCCTGTCACAGCAGTCCTTTTGCAGCCCTGAGCCGGAGGAGGAAGGTTTACATGAAACAAAAGGCTGTAAGGAGCTTCGTGTTTATCCGGGGTGGGCGGGAGGCATAGCTGAGACGTCCTCAGCCAACTTTCCACATCCATCCTGTGGATGCTGCTGGAAGGTGAGGTAGAAGAGCTCCAGCCACCAGAGACACAAACACTTTGTGGCTCTCCGTGTGTGTTTGCAATTAAGATAGGAACTTGGTTGTTGGCTTATATGGGAACCATTACGTCTTGGAAAGAAATAAAAACCCAACCCTGGCTTACTTGATGCTCTCCAGCACTAAATCAAAACTACTGTTCCCCTCTAAGGGTCTCTTTAATGGACACCGCCAGCTCCCGGCGTCATGACCTGAGGTTTGCACATTTGAGATTTGCTGTTAATAAAGATCAGATGTTTGTACAGTTGTGTTTCTGACTCAGACCTGTGAAAAAATATGGATCATACGGATGTGAAATTCCTTCTCTCTGTGGTTGGAAAAATCTCTTTGAAAAATTGAAAACCAAAATCCGAGAGGAATGACCTTCTGGAGATGGAAGATGGTGTGGAGGGTGAGGGTTGTACTTGTGGGGATACACTGCTTTGGGCTCCAGCTCCCTCATGCTTACAAAACTGGCAGATCAGGGGAAAAAAGCATATATGCCACATTATCAACCAATAATTTCTTCATGCTTAGTAAAACTTAAACGAGGCTTAAACCCTGATCTCACTGGAGCCATTAAATTGATTTTTTTTTTTCCCTGCTCAAAGAAAGATCTTGGATGTTGAACACAGGCATCTTTGTCTTCTTAAAAACTGCTTTATTATTATGTATACAGATCCCGTCTTTGTGTGTGTGTGGTGTGTGGGTTTTTTTTTTTCTTTTAATTTTTAGACAAATGACAAAAGCATGCAGGAAAGGAATGCAGAAATGCCAGGCTTAATATAAAGCATGCAACTGCACTGCATGTCGGGAATCCTAAAGGATACAAAACCTTTAACGATGGCAGTTAATTTTTAACAAGTCCACTTGCATAAATATTTATGAACAAAAGTTTTTACACCATTATCTCTTGGGTTTTTGGAGAGAGAAAGGACCTTTGGTGGGTCTTGACAGTAGGCTGTGATCCGGCAGAACAAATTCATGTTTCTCGCCTGCACTCCCCACTAGGGTATAATAGAGTTTGCCCTCGAGTCCTTGTGGCTGCCGATGGGTGGGCGAGTGTCCATGGCAATTTTAGGTGGGAACTCTCCTTTTTCATTGCTTTTGTGATTACAGGAGAGGAAGTGTTGGGTTCTGTGTTGTAACCAGCCACTTGGGAACCTGCATGGTGTGTGCTCCTGACCCCCAGATGTGGCATTGTGCCCTGATGGGAGGTGTGCAGTCCAGCCATGACTGACATAGGCAGAATTTACTCTTGCTGTTGGAGTAACAATGAAGCAGGGCTTTAAAATGCACTGGCTTTGTAAACACTTGGAGGAAGCCTGGCTTTTATCAAGGCTGCAATTGATGCTGAATATTTGATTTGATGCTTTGCAGGTCAGTCCTGGATACCTTCTCATGGTTCCTAGTCTGGTGATCAAGCTGGACATTGGAGCATGGGAGATTTTCTGACCATGTTTCAACAGCCTTCTGCCTGGCTGTTGAAGCTAGACCTGATACCTGTATATAATACCTGTAAATGCATTTTAATTGGAGAAGTTTTTGTTTAGAAGCTTTTGGTTACACTATAGTTTTCAGCTTCTCTTGGCATGTCTTTGTAACGATGCCTGTTGAAATGCAAACTTCAGAGGTAAAAATACCAACGGGTTCCTGTACTTTGAATGTGGTTGAAATGACTTTTAGGTTTTGTTTCTAAACCTATGTTTAGGATTGTTTTTATTATTTTTTTTTCTAAAAATGCTTCCTTTTAGGCAAGCATTTGATTTTCCTCTCTTGTGACATGGTACAGGGCAGAGTCTATATTTATATCCAGCTGCTTTTAAAAGTCTAGGTGGTGTGCTGCTTTATAGAGCTGTTTATTTTGGGGAAAACACTTTGATGGGGCTCTCCAGGGCCAGCTGTGGTTGCTTTTGTTTTGTGTAAAGATCCTCATGGGTCTAAGTTTAAGGCTGTATCCAGTGGGAGCGGACTTGGAAGGGACACCACTGAGTCATGAAAAGTGCTTTTTTTCATAGTGAAACTGTCCTGTGTCAGAGTGCTGCTAAGGCAGTTTAATTTTTCTGTGCCCTCTTAAATTCTGGGTGGGACGGTTGTTGTACAACATGTTTCCAATTTGCTAATTTTTACTTTATTTTTTTCTTTATGAGCAGATTACTTTATCTTACCATATATATTAAAATGCTTTAAACCACATAAAAGGGACCAGCAGACGTTCATTAGCCGTATCATGATGGAAACTGTTGAACATTTAAAATAAACATTAAACTCTTTAAATTTCTAATTATTTTTTTTTTCTTAACATACATAGTTAAAGCAAAGGATTATTAAGCATTAGAACTTATGATCTGTTTATTGCTGCTTCCTCACAGACAAGATGTTTCTTGAGCACATTCTGGACTATATTACAGAAGGTGGAATTGGAGATGATGAAAACCACAAGTTTCTTGCTGGTAGTGCTGGGATAGTGAGGAAGACTTCTGGCATCTGGATTTTTTTTTTTTTAAGCAGATTTATTTATTGGCTTTTAAGTATTTTTTTTTTTTAAGAGTATAAACAGACTCTCTGAAGCTGGGATGTACTTTTAACTAGGTGATTAATTACTCCAGGCAAAATGATGCTAGCTTTAAGAGGCTGGAGACCTGAAAAACAAAGCACAACAAATTAAATACTTAATTTTGGCTTAAAGTATAATAAACAGGTTTGAAGTGTTTTTCAGAAAGGAAGTGTGGTAAGTTCTGGTTTCTGGCCTGAGCAGACAACAGAAATTTGTTCTCAACTCACCTGTGCATTATAAACCTCAGCCCAGGTGAGAAGCTGGCTTTCTCTGCTCCCAGCTCTGGTGTCATTCACAGCAGATTTTAATTTCGCTCACATCTAGAAGGAATCTTTTAGGAAATGTTTAACTGTGCTAAAACTGCAGTAACGTAAACCACATGTGCCTGTGTGCTTTGTTTCTGAAGCTTTGTGTTGGGGAATGTGCTTTGCTGTTATTTGAGGCTGGCTTTGATGTTAGATGTTTTATGATTAGTCCCTCTAACCTCAGATAGGACTTTTGAAAAGTTAAATGAGCTTGTCTATCCAATAGCTCTGTAAAGTCACATTCAGCTGTGAATCATCTCTTGTGGTGTGTCAGCTTTTATTGTGGAAAATACATGTATTAAAACCCCAATCTTAACAGCATTAGGGCAGAAGAAAGAGCTCATAGGGTTATGTGTTTCTTGGTCAACATGCGAACCCGGTCCTGGGGAAGGACCAGGTCCATTGTGGGGCAGGAAGTCTTTGGTGGTATTTGGGTTCTGTCCTGGTCCCCTTTCCCTGTGGGAGACCTATCACCAGCTGGAGTTAGCTCAGATGAATGGCATGGCCAACCTTGTGCTTGTGTTTCATTTTTAGGGGTTTTGAACTTAGATGTCACAGACAGCTCTGTGTTTAGTGGCAATGCAGGATTTCCCCCTGCTGCCCTTGAAGCTGGAATAGCTCATGTTAGTGAGGAGCTGAGCAAAGACCTCAGGAGGAGCATTCTCTCCCTGAAGGCAGCTGAGCCTGGGAATTTCCATTGAGAGGCCAAGGCTTATTGCTGCATGGTGATGCTCTGTGCTTAGAGCAGGTGAATTTTCTTGTGGAGATGCAGAATTGTTGCTGTCTGGCGGGTGTGAGGTTTTGAGTTCTGTTCCTCTGGTCAGTCTGAACACTTGACTTTGCATGATGCTCCAGGAGAGATGGTGGGTAAAGAGCCGTAGCTTGCTACCCTGTCTCTTTGCAGCACTTATTTCTTTTAGTTGGGCCATACATGAGATATGTTGGAGATCTGGGAAGGTGGGTGCCAGGGCCCTCTCCTGGCTTTCTTCAGTAGGAGGCAGGTGATGGTTGGACCTGTGTTTTTCCATCTCTCTCCCTGTCTGTGGCTAGTGTTGATGACTTCATTTTGCAAGGAGTTGGAGATGTCTTGAAGGCATTAAAATGAACTTCTGGTATGTACTACTCTACATTTGATGCTGTGTCATGGGATTGTTATGTTCCTGGTGGTCTGGGAATGAGAGAAGGGGAGGAAAGTGACTCCTTTGACTAACCTATTCCTACCTCTGCTGAGTCTTGACTTGCTTTGTCATTGGTACCAGTAGAAACAGATCAATTTTCCAATGAACACTTAGCCTCAGAGGCACCAACCTTGGCTATATTAATAAGTGTCATAAGACAAGTCTAATATCTGAATGGAGCCACTTTTGGAGCTGGGATGTGGGATAGCAGTGGGGAGCTTTCCCTGTCCATCTGCAGAGCTGCCAAGACCCTATGGTGTTCTCCTGTATACTCTGAGGAGCGGGAGTTAGCCTTGCTTCATTTTTCACCTGGTGTTCACAAGGATAGGGTTTGATGTACAGGTTTGATCCCTGCCTCCTTGTGCCTTTGCAGCAGGAATTGGGAAAGGACCTGGCAACATCTCAGAGACGCAGGTTCTGCAAAACCCCTTCTTGGGGGATGCGAGGGAGAATGAATCTTTGTGGCTTTACAGTTAAATATCCCAGGAGCAGAAATTCAGTTTTACAAAGAGTTCTTTGGTGGTGTGTTGGTTTTTTTTTTGTTTTTTTTTCTTTTCCCCTTTATTAATCCTGATTTTTAAATATGCCTGGATTCTGCTTGGTTGGTGCAGCGGGTGTGCTTTATTAAATGCCAAGGCTTCACCTGGGCACGACACCACTGCGTTTCTCTTCAAATGGATTTTCTAGCGCTGTGTTTTAAGAGCATTTGCCTTTTTTTGTCTCAAGCTTATGCCTTAGGATTTTGTGCAGGATTGAGGTTAGTCCTTGTAAAATGGTGCATTTAAAGTAATGCACAAGTTAATAAAACCCTGGGCTTTTACTTGTCTCATTCTAGGTTCATGTTGCCAGGGATTTTTCTTTCCCCCCGCCCCCCCCCCCCCCCGCCCCCACCCAACCCCCNAAATCATTAATACAAAGCCACGAATGTGCTTAGGAAGCAGATCTGCTGGGGGGCCGGCTTGGAAGGGTCACATGTGAATATGTTGGTCCAGGTTGTTGCCTACAAATGTCCTACTGTTGTTGCTGTTGGGTTAAGAATGGCAGAGGGGCTGAGCGCATCTCCTTGCGATGCCCCTCTTAACACTGTCCACCAGTAATGAGCTGCCTGCACCTATGCCACCCAGCTCGTTTGTCTGGGGGCCGCTAATCATTACTGAGGTTGGCTCAGCGGGGTGCAGCCTGGTATCTGCCTGGCTGCTGTCTTTGCACCTGGAGACAGTGCCCGTGCCCTGCAGCTGCCGGCGGCGAGGGATTCCCTGTGGGAACGCCGAAGACTTGGTGTCTGGGACCTTGGCAAGGTCAGGGCGGGCTGTGCCTCCACTCAGGATGCTGCGGGGTAGCCCTGGCCTGCATCCATTGCCTGATGCCGGTGTGTGGGTGCCTGCTCGGGATGCCAGCAATAGACGTTGCTGGTTATTGGCGTGCTGCGGTTTTTCCAGGCAGCGATGGCAGGAGGTGCTGCGTGCTCTGCCACTGCCTTGATGAAGACGAGTGCCCTGTCAGAGGGGTGACAGAGCAACAAATGGGTTCCCGAGATAAATAAAATTTGCATTAATGAACTACAGTGGCTTTGGATGGCAAATTAAAAGAAGTGTGTCTTGAGGATGAAAAATAATTGTATTTTCTGTCTCGCTCACTGAGTCTCATTTTTTCTGATTTTTCTTTATCATCAGAGATATTTTTTTTATTTTATTTATTTAAAGCCAGTTGTGTCTATTTTGGTAACAGTTCATTGGTTGCTCTGTGTACAAAAGCTTTTTCTTGAAAGTAAGGAAACTGTATTAAAAGTGCTTTTGGCTGTCATCTTTTATTTTGCTTTTCCTTCATTCTTTTCCCAAAGCTGTATCAAATACTCTGAAACTGTCTGGTAGCATTTTCCCTGTGGTGCTCCATATACACTGCAAATAAAAAGGGAAGAAATTGCAGGATTCGGATTTCTGCAGCTTTTTTTTTTTCTTTCTGCCTTGTGTGTCCCCCATTGAAGTCTGAGCAGCTGTCTTCATCCGCACAGCCTGCTGATGGCATGCACAGATCTGTTTCTTGTGATTAAAAGGAGAAATAATACCCCAGTGTTCAGAGAGGGGCCAGGGGGTGGGTGAATGCCTGGGGAGCAGCACTTCTCCCCTCCTGCCTGCCCCGGCCTGCTTGGCCCAGGGACCCAGGGAGCTGCCAGCCTGGCCGCTCCTCCCCTCATCCTTGTGGCTTTGTATCCTGGCAAAGGACGCATCCCATGCCGTTCGTGGAGAGCTGCCCTGCTGCGGCATCTCCACCCTGGGGTGGGCTCCTCCATCCAGCACTGGCGACCTACAGGGGCCCTGGGGATTTTATTCTATTCTAAGGATGTGGAAATATTTCAGCAGCGCTGCAGCCACTTGCTACCGGTGTGCTTTGAAAAATACCCAGCAAGTGTTGAGCATCTGTCTGTGAAGGGGGAGGAGATTCCCCCCCTATCCCCCCCTCTTATTTTCTCCCGATTGTCCTCTCTTGGTGTGGCTTTGGCTATTATGGGTTTGTAGAACAGAACTATATATGACCTTTTATCTTACAAGAAATAGGTTAAGCCATTTTTAAAGAAAGTGGTGGAGTCAGCAGTGCTGCTAAGGAGCTGCTTTCGCATGGTTGATAGGCTGTGAAGCTGTTCAATGGACTTTGGTTTCAGAGACAATATCTGTTTAAATTAATCTTTGTCAGATACATGCCACTGCAGACAATTCAAATTCCATTTGCTTTCTGATCTCATAACAAAAAAGCACCTTACACTGGTTCTTTTATCGTAAAATTAACTTTTGTCTGTGTGTCCTGGAAACAGGGGTGGCATAAAATCTAGTTAAAAGGCTCTGTTATAGGAGGATTCTGTTTCTTTGTACAAGGCGGACTTTTTTTTTTTTCCTTCCCCCCGCTTCTTTCCCCTGTGTGCATTTAAAAAAGAAGACGAGTGTTTGAGATAGATTAGGGAGAATGCCAGCAGATGGACCGATTCTGTTGTTGCTGCTGGCAACCATCTAAGCAGCCATTTTGAACAATGCTGATACCGGGGTACTGATAACACAAAGATGAGAATGGGATAAATATCCAGCTAGTCCCTTTCTCCCCGCCTGCTCCTCCTCCCTCCCTTTCACGCTGCCACTGCAGCCCTGTTATTAGAGAACCCGATTGTTTCCAGAGAAATGCTTCATCCTCTTAGCTCTCTGCTGGCCGACGTCTGGTGGTGCTGATCAACTTGATTTGCCTTGTGGTTAGTGGAGACGCTGTCAGAACAGCCTCTCCCAGGACCACCTGCTTCATGGGTGCTCAGGAGAATGGGACCTTTGGGTGCTTTGCAGTCGTGATGCTTGCTCTTCTAGCCTAGTAAAGCTTAAGCTCCTTCCTGTATAAGTGGAGGCAGCTTCTCCCCCTCCTTGTGCATGTTTTAAGTGCTCAATTAAAACGCATGATGGCATACGATGGTTGGATCATGGTGTTTCAGGAGCTGCACCATGAGTTTCGCCTCCTTTGTGCCAAAATGATTAGTATGGGGCTGTGATTGCAAATTGGCAGTATCCCCTTTGCCTGTACACTAGCCTCCCCTTCCCTTTCTCCTGCTCATGGTATCTGCAGGCTCTTGAGTATCTGGGTCATGTTCATGTCCTTGACCAGCTCTCTTGAAGCTTCTTAAGGTGTGTACTAATCAGTTTGGACTGTTGGATTTTCAGTGCTGGGATCAGGCTCCTTCAGCTCTGTTTTGTTTCCCATCTCTAAGGACATAACCCTTCCATACCTTAAGAAAACCAAGGCAAGCTTCTTCATCTTTTCCCAGCAAATGACAAAAAGGCTGCTTTGTGTTTTGCAGTAGTTGTTCCAGGATGAGCTTGGTGTTGTTCTGGCAAACCTGCTGGGCTTTGCCCTGAGCTCGCTGTAGTGTAGCATGGTCCTGAACATGCAATCCGTGGAGCTGGTCAGGGGATGCAGTGTAGCCTGTAGCCATCTGTGGAGCTGGTCAGGGCATGCAGTGTAGCCTTGGCTCTTTCACCAGAGCATCCATGGGGTGTGAAAAAGCTCTGCAAAGCACCTTGGATGGGAGAGGGGTCTTTAGGATCTGAGGTTTGGGGTTGCTGTAGGAAGAGCAGGAGTGGTGGGTTGGGAAACCCAGCAGGAGTGGTGGGTATTGGTTGCGGTTTGGTGTCCAAGTGTGCCGTGCATAGGAATGGCCTGTCCTCAGGTCCTCTAAGGCTGCTGTGTTGTCTGCTGTAACCCATCTACAGCATTTCTGCCATTGAGGAGTATGAAATGGTCCAGACTGAGGCTAAGCTAGGCAGCCAGAGCTCATGGGGTGGTGTGAACATCATGCTGCTGCCACTGGTTCTTAATGAACAGCGTTGGGTCAGGGATTTGCAACTGATTTCCAAATTGCAATCCGTTAAGATGTTCCTGGAGCTGCAGGGCCCCTCACGAGGAGCAGCAAACTGGCCTGTTCTTGCTGCCTTCCTTGCATCAGTGTGCAGACCATGGGCTGAAATTTCCACCTGTTTACATTGCAGCATCTCCAAGACCTTTGTGTGAGATGATGCTCTTAACTGCCTCTCTCATTTTTCCAGTTAAAACTTCTTTGGAGTTGGAAGTTGTACAGATAAGTCTAAAAGAAATCTTGTTTAGAATAGAACCATAGAATCATGGAATATATCTAATTATACACAACAGATGAAACTTAACAGTAAAGCAGCAGATGTAAGAATTTTTAAAAAGTTGGTTTTATGGTTTCCCTTTTTAATTTGTCCCCTGAGTCTGCTACATTTTGAGGTAAATGTTGGTTTTATCCAATTTTTTTTTTCTTTTTACTGTTGGGAGGTATGTTTTCCTTCTCAAGTCTCTTTAAAGCCTGCCTTATTTGACCTATAAGTTGTGGAATAGCCATATTGGATGTGCTTGATAAATCAAGGAGCATCTGGCCCGAAAGTTGAAGAATCAGGCTGTGAGCTCCACCTTGAAAATGTGATTATGCTGTTCTGTAAAGTTTTTGAGGTCAGCTGAGCTCTCTGAAGACTTGAACTGAGGGTCTGGGGTCTCAGTAAGTTGATTGTCTCTGAGGTCAGCTGGTATCATTGACAGATGCTCTGAGTGCATTCAGAGGGCTGCAGTGCCTGGTGGTCCCCATCCACCTCCTGTTGTGGTGGCTTCTGCTGCGTTACTTGACCCGTTGTGTTAGGAGATAATTTAAGAGATAACTTAAGAGACACTGGAGGATGGGTGAGGAGAGAGTGCCTGTTTTAAGCAGGTACCTTCTTTGAAGGGTGCTGAGTGGGATGCAGAAGTGTGCTCTTCTGTCCCTTTTGGCCCATGATGGTGATCTCAGTAGCTTCTGATGTGCTGCTTCTGTTCATTTGTGTCCCACTGTGGAAAATACTACTCAGCAACAACAGGCACAAAACAGGTGCTCGTGAGGATGGCCAAGAACCAGCACTGGGGTTTGGAGTGCTTTTAAGCTATGCCCTCTGAAATGGCACAGGGAGGAGCTTAGCCTTGTTGGTCTTTTCCAGAACCTTCTAGGTTCTCCTAGCATCCTTTCTGCTGCTTTAGGGTCAGGGTGGATAAGGAGGTGATTAGCAAAATCAGGCTGTTCCCATGCATGTGAGGTGTAGTGGGAGCAAATATTTGCTTCCCACTTTGGAAGTTACTGATTGCTTGGGAAAAGGTGGTTTCTGGTCACCTCCCAAACATGTTGCTGGAGGCATGTGGAAAGAGTGGGTATCTTCAGGTGCATCATTCTTTGAGTCACAGCCCTCATGCAGCCCAACTATCCATTATCTCTAAGATTCAGAACAGTGATGTGGTTTGAAAGATTCCCATGCGTTGTGCCTTGCTTAGGCTGGAGGCTGTTTGCCAGTGGCTCATGGAGGGCTGTTTTCCCCACGGGGTACCTGAGAGGCAGAATGGGAACTGGAAGTGTTACAGCTGGTGCTGTGCTTGCTGGCAAAGGAGGGCAGAGGGAAATTTTGCTCCATTGTCTTTGTCTGTGATGTGATAAAATCTGTTATTTAGGCCCTGGAAAATCATAGAAACTTCCAAAAACTGGGCAGGATAAAGAGAGGTGATTAGCCATGGCTCAGGTCCTCAGTTTCCATTATAGAATCGAGTGGGTGGTACAGGGGAATGACTTCATGGGAATTGTCTGTATCTGGGTGGTTTTTCCTTGAAAGCACCATTTTCTAAAGGGGGTGAGCTGCTGGGTACCAAAGGCTCTTCTTAAACCCACCAATGCTTTGTTCTTTTTTTACAGTTGAGTAATGCATGTAAAGTAAGCCCTAGGCCAAGAAGACCAAGCCACAGTTAGTGCAGGGAGTCGAGACTTGTTTTATGCTGAAGACCTGCTTCTGGCAAAACAGAGTTTGGGTGTTGTGTGTTCCCTCTGCTGGTGGCATTGTCATGGCACTGCTGGTGGCACCCAGCATCTCTGGGGATTTGCAGAGGGGCTTAGCAGCAGGCA
The DNA here is from genome assembly GCA_013399055.1 of Ramphastos sulfuratus. Lineage (NCBI taxonomy): Eukaryota > Metazoa > Chordata > Aves > Piciformes > Ramphastidae > Ramphastos > Ramphastos sulfuratus. The sequence goes on from WBNM01003094.1 coordinate 64,791, forward strand.
AAGCTGCTCTCCCTATAAGGACACTGTGTTCTGGAGAGCACCTCGAACAGGAGATTGATGCTTTTGAAGGGTAAGTGTTCACTGTCTGTGTTCCCTCTATCTGAAAGACACAAAGGCAGCAGTGAGGTTTGCCCTTGTCTGCCTTCCCTGGTTTTTAGCCTTGTTTCTGGTGGCTCCTAGCTCAGCCCAGAGTGCTTGTGGTTCAGGTGCTGTGAGGAGGAGTGATGCCAAAGAGGGTTCTGTTTTTTTCTGTGTTGAATTTTGTGTTTTCCATCCCCTGTCCCCACGTCCACATGCTGGTCAGCCACACCGTGGTTTCCTGGACTGTGAGGTTTGATGAACCATTAACCTAAAAATGTTCTGAGCGGGAAGAAAAAATTTCCAAGGTCTAAAAAAGTTACAAAGCTTCTGAAGTGGAAATGAGAGCTGTGGTTTGCCTGAGCAACTTTTCTTGCTTCTGGCTCTGCTGCGAACTGGCCTCACTTTGTTGGGTGCAAGGGTATGTTTGGGATCTTGCAGGGATGGGAAGGCAACACTCCACGGCTGGGTCAGCCAGAGGGGCTGCCTTCCAAGCAGATGTCCTCTTGGCATGGGGCTCGGCAGGTTTAAGACAGGATGTCTCTGTACTCCAGAGGGCTGAGAGCATTGAAATAAGTAACAGGCTGAGAATGTCTGAATCCTGTTATGAATTCCTGAGGAAGATGATTTGGCAATGGCAAACCGTATCAGCAGGCAGGGTCCACATCATCGGTGGGGGACAGCACCTCATTGTCCTGGGGACTCTGCCAGGTGTTGAGGGTGTGGCTGTACATGCTCCATCCCCTGCGGGGCAATGATGCATCTGGCTCCAGCGCTGAAGGAGACCACCACCACCCTCCTTTTCTACTGCTGCTGTTGCTGAATGAGAGGAGTGGCTGGAAACCTGCTCAGTGGAAAAGGACTTGGGAGTGTTGGTTGAGAGCCAGCTAAATATGAGCTATCAGTGTGCCCAGGTGGCCAAGAAGGCCAATGGCATCCTGTCTTGTATCAGAAACAGCATGATGTGCCAGACTAGGGCAGCAATTGTCCCCCTGTACTTGGCACTGGTTAGGCTGCACCTCAAATACTTGGTTCACTTTTGTCACTCATTCCAAGAAGGACATGAAGGTGCTGGAGGATGTCCAAAGAAGGGCAGCGAAGTTGGTGAGGGGTCTACAGCACAAATGTTCTGAGAGGCAGCTGAGACAACTGTGGTTGTTCAACCTGGAGAAGAGGAGGCTCAGGAGAGACCTCCTTACCCTCTACAACTACCTGAAAGGAGGTTGTAATGAGGTGGGGATTGGTCAGTCCTTACAATTAACAACCAATAGGACAACAGGAAATGGTCTTCAGTTATGCCAGAGGTGGTTAAATTGGACATTAGGAAAAAATTCTTCACTGAAAGGGTTGTCAAGCATTGGAACAGGCTGCCCAGGTTAAGTCACCATCCCACAATGTATTTAAAAGACATGTAGATATGATGCTTAGGTTTAGTGGTGACCTAGCAGTATTGGATTGATGGTTTGAGTTGATCTTAAAGGTCTCTTCCAACCAAAATGATTCTGTGATGGTAGTGTCAGCCAAGTGCAGCTGTGGAGGGCTTTGGTTAAGTCATTTTGGCAATGCATCGGTGTTGCAAAGCTTGAGTCTGGTGGCCATGGGGATGGTCCAGAGGAGTACCTGATGAATGTGGCTGTGAACAAAACTGGGAGATGAGGTTACCCAGGGAGATATGGGTGTCAGAACACCAGATGGGATGAGCTGGTTTTACTTAAGAGCAGTGTTAGTGTGTCTCAGCCTGTCCATCACAAAGTTTCTAGCAGTCCCATTACTGAGGACTTTGCAATAGCTGCCTCTTTAGTATGGGTGATACTGTAGCTGAGGGAGGAGCTGACAGCAGGATACTGACCTTGTTTTAGAGTGGCTGTTTGGGAACAGTGGCTGGTTTCCCCTGACTCTGCCAGTGGTCATCAGAAGATGACTGTGGAGGAGATAAAGAAATGGGGTTGGAGGGAATGATACTTCCCTGGTTGTGAGCAGCCACACCTGCCAAAGGGCTGCCTTGCCTTTTGTGGTATGGATGCAGAAGGAACAGCTTGTGACACTAGCCCTGGCCTCGTATCTCCTGCAGCACCTCCAGGGTTATCCTGGAGACTCTTCAGTATGTAGTATCCCTTCTGTGCATGCAGTGGGATGGCTGCTCCTATGGCAGGAACCACTGGCACCACTCTGGAAGGCAGCAGTGGCACAGAGCTGGTTAGGTCAACCAGACATTTGAAGAGATGGGCACTTCTTCATGCAGCTCAACACTGTGCTGGAGCCACAGAACGAGGTTTGCGAGAGAGGAGTAAAGCTATTAAGAACTGTGGATTTAATGGGGTGGGAGAAGTGAGTAATTAAAAAAAAATGGGGGGTATCACCAGTCTCTTTCCCATTGTGGTCTTACTGGTAGTTTGATTTCACCAAGTTTTTAACACACACTTAAATTACAGGTTGAGTTAGATTCTGAGTGCTAATACTTGAAGAGGGTTAGGGGTCTGGACAAGGTCTATCTCTCTGAGGTGTTGCCTCATCTTGGGGTGCCTGCTGTGTTGTCTGGCCCTCTACAATGTGCCTGAAGTTGTTTGCTGGAAATAGCCCATAGTGCAGGGATATCTGCTGGAAAGATGAAGGGCTCTTCATCATCCTAGCTACAATGTGATACCATGCAGCTTGTCTGCTATGGACTCCAGTGGAGGAGTTCATAGCCAGTGGTGGAAAGGATGTCCCCATGGACCACACTGGATGAAACCCCAGCTACTTGGTAGCTTAGGATGCCAAAGTCTGCAGGATCTCTTTGCAACATGTGTTTTGGGTGGCATTTTTGCATTTGGAGCATGCAGCGGTTGTCAGGAGGTTGGGTGAAAGGTTTTCCTTGGAGCTCAGGAGAAAGCATTTATTATTTAAAAGGGTAACTTGGGGTGAGAGAGAAAGAAAGAGAAGCAGCCTAATCTTGCAATTTAAATATATTCAAAGATTCCCTCTGTTTGAGTTTGCTTCCTAGCCTTGATCAGAAGGAAACGCTGCTAGCTACAGAGTGGAATAAATCGAGGGCACCCTTATCTGTGCAAGATAAATTACTATTGTTTAGGAAAGACACTCCAGGGATTGAAGAATTTAATTAAATACACAGGGATTATGAATATGCATGTAAATTAGACAATCTAGATATGACATGGCTACAACTGCAGGGAATTGTTCGAACTTAAAAGTGTAAGTTTTTTTTTTTTTAAATCGGGATGTGGGGATGGGGAACAAATGAGAAGATTCCCTTTCCCATTTGCCTCCGCCTCGGCTGGTCTCAGGTCATTAAGCAGTGGGAATTACCCGTTGCGGATCAGCCCTCAACAAGCCCGCAGAGATGATGCGCCGGAGCCTTTCTCTACCCTAATGAGCTGCCGCAAGAACCAACAGAGAAATGGAGTTGCAGCAAGGGGCTACTGTGGTCCTGACCCAGATAAGGGGGCTGGAAAGGTTGGGGATGCGGTGGTGCTTCTGCTGAGTGAGGAGGGCAGGAGAGCCGCGACACCAGCTTACTGCCTGCCCTCTGGATGCTGCCACCTGAAAGGAGGATTCTCTCCAAAGGATTTGGAAAGATCTGTGCTGTGGTTTCAGAGCATCGCCTGAAAAATCGTGGGGCTAGGGAGTGCAAATATTGATTGATCAGCTTTTCTGCCTTTTTTTTTTTTTTCCTACAGGGGTGCCTCCCTCTGATTTGATCCTTGCTGTTTAGAAAGAGGTTTGGAAATCACAATGTGTTTGTAGAGACTAAGCTCTAGATCAGCATGAACAAGAAAGACAACATTGAAATATTCCTTAATAGTCAAGACCCAGAGAAATTCAGAATGAAATGTGGGAATGTGCTTGTGCTGACCTCCCAGTGAGGTCTGAGCTTCTTGCAGCAGAACAGCTGAGCCGAGGCAGGTTCTTCAAAGGATATTAACTGCAGTATAGGGTACTGCCTTGAATGGGTTTAATGTGCAACTGTTAGAGGTAGCATCTAATAACAATGCAGAGAAAATGTATTTATTTATTTATTTCCCCCCTGTGTTTCCTTTGTTTGACTTCACCTCTGTGTACTCTGTTTCATTGTTCTGCTAAATCAGATTCCTCTATAGTTTGAGTCCAGGACCTGCAACTGACGAAATAAATTGCTACAAGCTTCCTACTCTGGATTTTTTTTTTTTTTTTTTAATTCTTAAAATAGACAGGAAAATGTGGACATGATCTGATTTTGAACTTAACTAGTCAAAAGAAAAAAAAAAACCACCAGGCTGGATCTTGAGCAGATGTTTTCCATTTTTTATTGATGTTGTTTTCCTCCATCTTTTTTTTTTTTTTTTCATGCAGCCAGGGCTGTGTGAGATGAACCTGTTCTGATGGGCCTGTACTGACAAGGGCAGGAGTGGAGCTGAGCCTCTGTCTGGCATCCCTGGGGAGCTGGGGGTGGTCTGCAAGGCTAGGAGGTGATGCTGCCCTGGGTCACCCCTCCCTGGGGCATCAGCTTCTCCCACCTCCTCCACCCCCTCCAACTGAGAGCTTATGGTAATCAGGAGTTCAGTCTCGTCCTGTTCAAGCCACGTGGGAGCAATTCCTATTTATCATTTTCAAAACTGGATGATTTTCCCACCCCTGGCTCATGGGTTCTGATTAAAAAGCAACAAGGAGAATGTGAACATCTGAAAATGTGAAATATCTAAAGCCTCCACACTGCATTTTAAAATTTTTTTTTCAAAGCCTTTAAAGACCTGGGTGGGGTATTGTGGTGTGTACGTTTTTTTTTGGTTTTTTTTTTTTGCCAAAGGAAGATATAATAGTGGGAGAATATTTGTATGGGTGCAGAATTGCATTGAGGCAGGTTTGAACCTTTGTAATAAAGCATTTCTAATAAAAATTTAACATCCTCAAGACAGTGTTATGGCAACTCATTAGTATTAAAGGTCATTTGAAGAGTATTGATCTGAAATGTTACAGCAGAATGTAAACTTTGACTGTTTCAGTTATTAATGTATATTTATTGTCCATGGGATAAGCATAAAAGGAAAATGAGAATATAAATGGTGTGGTGAACTGATTTGTTTCAGGATTGCCCAAGTCTGAGTTCATGCCATTGACCTCTGTTTTGAGTCTCTCTCATCTTCATGTTACATAGATTGAGCCTTACTTATTTTGATTTCTTCCAACTGGCAAAATCTTTCAGTCCTGCCCTAGCAAAGGAATGTGTACCAGGATTTCTGGTCATGCCCGTGACACAACCTCAGCTCTATTCCTAAATGTTTGTCAGGGGAGCAGTATTTTGCATTCAGCTTTCATGCTGACAGGGAAGTACTGAGGACTGAACCTTGTGTGTGACCAAATTACTCAGGGAAGTATGAGACCCATGCACCTACTCTGACTCTAATTAGAAAGTTATGTCAGTGAAAAGCTTTTTTTTTTTTTTTTCAATTGAGTTAATTAGAAATGTTAAGGCTGTATACTGAGGGAGCAGGTGGTACTATATTTATATTTTTGCCATACTGTAATGTACCTATGTTTGCACATCTGAGGCGGAAGGGTTGTATTCACAGTGAATTTTAAAGCTCTTTGTGTTGATAAAAAAAAAAAAAAGAGAAGAAAACTGTGGTGGCAGGAGAAAGATAAACGGTGCTTGTGATATTTCAAAGTCACATTAATCTTTTTTTTTCTTCCCCCCTCCCCCCCCCCTTTTTTTTCCCCCCCTTTTTTTCCTTTTAATGTATGACTTTCTCTAGGGAAATTGTCTCCTCATGACTGCAGCGGATTAATGTGCACAGATCAGCTCCTGCATTATTTTTCTGTTTTGACAGAGTGGTGATTTTTATACGCACATCCCTTTCTGCCAAGATTACAGCTCGTGTTCTTGGAGTGTGGAAGAGTTCCCTGCCAAGAAGTGGCAAGGAACGGGAAGCTGCCTTTCTGATACACAGTGCTAAGCAAGAGACTCTCGGTGGGTGTGGAGGCTGTGGTTTTGGTGGTAAGGATGGGAGCATACTGGAGGCTGGTGAGGATGAGTTCCCACGAGCAAATCCTGATGTACGTGGTGGGGTTTGTGCCACAGGGTGCTGCACGAAGGTGTTAATTTGGTGGTTTGCCTTCTGGTGAAGGTCTGGTGCTGGTAGCAAGGTGTGGGCATCCAGTAGCACAGAGGAGCCAGCTTGGTATGGGTTTGTGACTGCATTGAGAGGCCTTCAAAAGATCCTGCTATTTTCCAGGTTTGTTGATGTCGGCTTATTTACTTTAAATTGCAGCTAAATACACCTTTTTCTAGTGAGCCTTGGTAAAGTTCCACTTGAACATGCAAGGGACAACTGAGCCAGCTCTGGCCAACCTAGGTGAATGGGACAGATTTTCCTTCTCTCCCCATGGCTCCCACAGTATCCCTGGGCACAAACTTGACATTGCATTTCTGGTGAGCATCGCATCCTGTTTTTAACGGTTTGTCTAGACAGTGCTGGCATAACTATGAAAATAGTTTGGTGACCTAGTCTAGAATTAGTGCACATAAAGAAATCAACCCTCGCTTCTGATGTTTGCAATCAATTTGAATGACTATATTGTAGCACAACTTAAGAGGGAGGCAGATTTGGAGTTGCTCCAAAGAGCAAGTCGTGAGCAAAACACATCCAAACAAAACCATGCGGTAAATATGCAATGGGTTAGGAAATATGCCTAAATGCAGGTTAGCCAAGGCTTGCTTTGAAGTTGCATGGCTCTGGTCTAAGGCTGGAGTTCCCCCATGGCTGGCCCAGAGTTTTTTCTGGGAAGCTCTTAACCCAAATTCTGAACTTGATCTGTGTGATGTTGTGCCTTGTACTTGGAGCAGCTTTGTCAATGTAAAAATAATGTGTTCTTGCAAACATCAGCTGTGTTGTTGACAGTGTCTGAGCTTAGGAGCTTTAAGCTTTGGGATTGGTGGTGTGTCTTACCAGTTAGCTCAGAAATACCTGGTACATTCATGCTGGTGACTCTCAACAGTGTCACTGTACTGGACTTCTACTCTAGTCCTGGATTTGAGGCCAGTTCCTACAGCAGTTGACTAAACACCTTGAGGAGTGTATGACCTGCCTGCTTAGCTTGCTAATCCCAGATATTTTAAGATAACAAGTCTTTTGAGCTGTAGGGACTCTGTGGATGTCTCAGTGGATCGCTTCTTTGCTGTCATGGGGCTGGGTGTTGCGGTGACAACTTAGGCACCCAGGAAGAAGGGGGTGACTTGAAATCATAGAATCATAGAATGGTAAGGTTGGAAGGGACCTCAAGGATCATCTAGTTCCAACCCCCTGCCATAGGCAGGGACATCTCCCACTAGTACCGGTTACTCAAGGCCTCGTGCAACCAAATGTGGCCCTTGGTTGTAACGTAGCACCAAGGGAGTTTTGGGACAGCTTTGGTTTTGGCAGGGGTGTGCAGAGTGTGGTCTTGATTTGGTTTTGTAGCCTTGAAAGCTGACCTGCTGCACATGGAGGAGACAGCAGGGCATCCCCTCAGTCATGTAAGTGTGGAGGGGAAAATGGCAAAATGTGAAATACCGAGCTCACTTGCAGGTAGGTAAATGATGTAGGAAAGGGAGTTGACTGACAGAGCAGTTCAGTGATTCTGTGCTTCATGCATAGCTAGGTAGCATGTGGAGCTACATGTGTAAAAACCAGCCCTTGCCCTCAAAATCATCCAGTCTGTGTAGGAATGGGAAGATGTTTCCAGACAATGTGAGCAGAGTAAGAGGACAGTCAGGGTGTGCACAGGGGATTTCCTTGGTTTTAGGGTGAAAGGAGGGGGATGGCATTGCAGATGGAGCCAGAAGCAGCACCTCGTGCCAAGGCTCTTTAGGGACTTGTGAGTTTATAGGCATTTAGAATGGAAAAGTCCCTTTGGGTGGCAACGCAGCTGTCCACTCAGTCACCCTGAGGCTTTGCTTTGTGTGCCCAGGGGTAGCTTTTATTCTTAGACTGCAGTGTGGAAAACACTGTAGCTGCAAATGTCATGGTGGAGCCTGCTTGGTGTGCACTGAAAAGTCTTCTTGCAGGTACGCTGTAGGATTTATGGGTGCAAACACCTTAAAACGTTCCTCTTACTTTTCTTTCCCCTGGAAAAAAACCCAGGACAAGCAAGAGCAAAGAAAAGTGGCAGTGAAACCTGTGGATGTGACCTAAATCTGTCTCTGAGGAGGGCTGGGGAGGTCTTGCAAGTTGGTACCTGCAGGAGAGAGCCAGGTGTGGACTTCATTGGGGAGGGCACTTAGGGATTTGAACAGCCTTCTGAAAGTGGGAGACCTCTCCCACTCTTGCCACAGGCAGGTGGGAATTGTGTGTGTGGGGCAGCTCTAATCCTGCATTGCAAAAAGGCATGTGGTGGGTCCAGGCTCCTCATCCTGCTGCCCTCCCTGCCTGGAACAGCTGCTTCCTGTGCCGGGGAAGAGGGTAGTGAGATGGAGGTGGTGGTCAGCTGTGTGCAAGACCAAGCTGTGGGAGAGCTTGGATGCCCGATGATGGTGCGGTGACTTTCTGTGCCCTTGATGGAGTTTCTGCAAAGGTTGGTGATCACCAGAGAGAGCGGGTCATGACACTTCCTGGGCTGCCTGCCTGCTGCTGTTGGAGGAGGTGTTTCATGACTACCATTAGTTAGTTACTTGAAGAGGGAGGAAACAAATCTTTACTGAATTGGAAACCTTGTGAAAAGGTCACACTTCTGAAAAGCTGTGCATTTTAAGACTGCTCAGCTCTGCAAAGCTGCCTTTGAACTGGAAGAGTGGGAGTTTAACACCCTTACGACAGCTCTAGGCATATTAAACCCACAAAGCTATGCTGGAACCAACCACGGAGTTAACTCTTGCTGGGTGTGTGGCCTCCGGAGGGGAAAGAAGCCTGTCCCTGGTAGATCTCCAGCAGGAAAGCAGCATCAGTGTGAACCCTTCTACCAAGGCATCAGAACATCCACTTGGGAGGGAGATGGCACAACTGAGAGAAGCTCCTGTTGCTGCTCAAATGTTGTGGCTGTCAGTGCCATGTGAGGATTGATTCCCAGAGAACCATGGTATCCCAGTGCTGCTGGAAACGCTCTGCTTTTTAAATGAAAAGGCAGGGACAATGCATCGCTGCTTGGGTTTGATCAATGTATTGTTCTTGCTTAGTCCATTTGTCTTGGAGACTCACCTGTGCAGGCCAGAGCAGCCTACCCAGATTAGTTTTTTACTTTCCTGTGATAAACTACCTTTTCTCTGGTCCCTCTTTCTGGACTCTGGATGCTTGCTCCTCCCTGTCTCTCTAAACTGCCAACTTGCCAGAGTACCAGCAACATCTCTGCTGGTGCCTTCTCTTCTCTGCTGTGGCAAGATGGAGACTGGCTCACCCCAACGAAGACTGCTAATGAAATTGTCATTTATCATCTGCTCTATTAGCATGAGTAAAATCCCTTCATTACAGGCTATTTGTTTGAGACTGTAGGTGCTAATGGCCCCATTCAGGACAGCACCAGGCACTTGCAAAATCCCTGATGTGCAGGAATTGATTGCTATCGATCAGTCCTGGAGCACCAGCCGGATGTTTTGAAGAGGCTTTAATACTTCTTGCAGGGCAGCCTTGTTACCTTTTGGACCCTTTTGAAGCTTTAAGGAGCTCAGACCCTGTCTACCTGCAAAGTCAGGACCTGGTCAGACCTAGGTCAGATGTGCTTGGCAGGGGTGCCATTGCCCCTCTCAGCTGGAAGGTGGCCTCTGTGCCTGCACTGGTAAGCACAATAGTCCACTGCTCAGAGTTGCCTCACCTCATACAAGGCTGTGGACAGGTCAGCAGATATATCTTGCCTCCTAGTCAAAGGAGTGGGACCATCCTCAACTATCAGCATTCATTCATTGTGATTATGCACCTCTAGTGCAAAGTGAACTGGAGCACTACAGGGAGAACATTTGCTGCAGTGGATCTGGACCGTGGTGGCATCTGGAGAACTTGGTCTTTCATGATCATGCTCTAGCTGAAACTGATCATCTGCTCCTCATCGTTGTGGATTGATAGTTTGGCAACGTGAGATGGGTTCTGCTGGTGGATGTTTCTGTGCAACTGCAAATCTATAACCGAAATGGAATAAGGTGAAAATGAGCCTGCAAATGGTATGGGGTTTAGGAAAGGTGTCTGTGGGCAGTAGGAGAACCTGCAAATGCTTAACTAACCATGTGAAAACACAAAGTGTGTCTTGTTGACTGTGATCTGCCCAGGTACACTGAGTAAGTGCTCCTTTGCAAGTGCAGTGTCCCAGCTCTACCATGTGGTTTCAACTTCCTTGGCTACTCCAAGAGAGATTTTGTATGTAAAACACCTCCTGCTGCTGTGCCCTTAGCATTCCTTCTCAAATGACACATACCTCAAGGTCCCAAAGGAGTGGGACAGGAGATGCTGCAAATGGAATACACTGCTCCCAATGTAGCCTGATGGGTTATGGTGTTGGCAAGAGCTCAGGATGTTGGGAAAAGCACGTGGGAGGGTGTCTGAAGTAAAGACCTGCTTAAAACCAAGAGTCAAGTAAAGCAGGAGCATGCATGGGGGGAGTCCAAGCAAACTTGACCTCTACTAGTCTCTGCTCGACATTTGAGCCACTGAGCACCATGTCCAAAGGGACCTCTTGACTTCTCTGTTGTGAGCTAACGTAATTTTAATTAATTAAACTGTGCCTACCTGGCTTTGTTCCTGCTGACGTAAGGGATTATTCTGGAGAGTCAACTGGGCTGCATAGGAGGCACCAGGCTTACTGATTCTTGTATCCAGCACAGATTTTCCTATGCCACATTTTTATTCCTCTTATCATTGGTGATAGCCTTGGCCTTCTTCCTGCATCCCTGTGAGTGAGATGGAAAGCAGATCTGGGAAAGGGCAGGGTGAAATTCTGGGCTCTGGGCACCCCAGTAAGCACCCAGACTATGGCTGTACTGTGCTTGTGTCTTTAATGAGGCTGGGACTGCCGCATGAGGGTCAACCCCATGGCAGGTGAAAACTTCTAGCAAGTTAATAAATCAATTGGCTGCCTTTCCAGGCTGTGCAGTGTGAGCTGGGGAAGAATTCTTCACGGTGATGAGTCACCTGTTTATGGACCTTTGGCAGACGGACCACTGCGCTGCCTCCGCTCCGCAGCCCTCCCCTGTTCAGACACCATCAGCTGGAGAAACTGCTGATGCAGCCGCAGCGCCTGAGCCGCGCCGTTGCCATCTGCCTCCCTGACGGAGCTGGAGCAGTTTCTTTTTTTAACCTGAGATTGCTGAGTCTTGGCTAATTAGCTGCCTTTGGAATTTGTAACGTAGGAAAAACGCCTGCTAAGTTTGGGATGGAGTGGGGGTACTGGGGCACTGTACAGTCACAGGTTGTTTATGTTGTGTGGGGTGGTTTTCTGGTTTTTTGTTTTGTGTTTTTGTGGGGTTTTTTTTTCCATTTTTTTAATTCTGATTTGAGCAAAGCCATCTATGCAGTTGTCTGATTTGCTTGGCTTCTAAATTTGAACTCTGATGGCTTTGCTGTTTCCAAATGCAGTGAAAGCATGCACTTCTCTTGGTTGTGACCCTACCCTGTGCACAGTTTGGCCTATTACCATAGTGGAAGAAGCTTCAGGTCCTCTCCTCTTGCTATTTTGTGTGGTGATGATGAGCTGAGGGAGTCCCACAATGTGCCAGTTTGGAGCAGATTGGCAGCGTGGTGATGGAAATGGGTGGGAGAACCCTTGGGATGTCCACGGCGGCTTCATGGTATGTCCCAGGTGAGATTACAGGATGTCAGGGGTTGGAAGGGACCCAAAGAGATCATTGAGTCCAAGCCCCCTGCCAGAGCAGAACCATACAATCTAGCTCAGGTCACACAGGAACACATCCAGACAGGCCTTGAAAGTCTCCAGAGAAGGAGACTCCCCAACCTCTCTGGGGAGCCTGTTCCAGTGCTCTGTGACCCTTACAGTAAAGAAGTTTCCCCTTGTGTTGAGGTGGAACCTCCTGTGCTGCAGCTTCCATCCATTGCTCCCAGGGAGCAAGTGAGCAGATCCTGTCGTTTCCCCCACCTCCCCACCCCCAGCCCTCAGATACTTATAAACATTTATTAAATCCCCTCTCAGTCTTCTCCTTTCCAGACTACAAAGCCCCAGTTACTGGAGACTGTCTCTGCCTTGGTGAGGAGGGAGATAGGTACTTTGGGGGTACTCTGACTGAAGGAGGGGTGTGGATGGGCATTTAGGATAGGGGTTTGTTGCTTGAGTCCAGAATAGGGCTAGATGAAATCGAACTGAGGTGGTGCAAGCTTGGAAGACCCTGACCTATGAGGGTTCAAGGACCAATGCCAGCTGCCTTTTGTGATCCTGCAGTGAGAGGAATCAGTGATTTGAAGTGTGTGATGTTTCTGGGAGTGTTTCTGTATAGGTTCAGAAATCTGCTTGCTGTGGGAAGGGCTGTTTGCCATGGTGTTGGCCCCAGGCTCAGGTGAACAGTGTGCCCAGGTAGGCTCTGTTGCTTTGGAAGGTTAACATGTCAGGCCCATGTGGCACTGAAAACAAGCCCGTTTATTTCAAAGCGAGTAAGTGTTTTTGATCGTTGGGGTTGAACCACCTACTTGGACCCATCCTGATCCTTGCTGCTCTATCCTGTTTCTCTAGACCTGCTTCTGCCAATGGGCAAGAGGGCACTTCAGGCAGGGAAGGTGATTGAATTAGTGTTCCTTAGGTCTGGGCTTCCTGTCTGCTCTGGACATGCTGCCAAAAATTTATCCAGTCTTACTTAACGCAGATCTTCAGCTCGTAAAACTGGACTGACAATTAGATGATGTCTGGGCAGCAAACCTAATAAGAGACCAAGGAGAGCTGATGTTTCACCCTTGCTGAGTACCAGATTAGATAGCTGAGACACATCCCTTCTCTAAACAACTTTGGCATCCAGACATTTCACAGCAGCTAAAGTAAATAAGCCTTTCTCCATTTTGTCTGTCAGGAGAGGTCCTTACTGTGCTGGGGCAGCAATTTGGAGCTCGCTTCCTGAAGAACTGGCTGTGAGCTGCATGTTAGTGACTGATGCAGATCCCTGCTCCATTTCTTGTATGTACAGCAGACAGGCAGAAGGAAGATGTTCTGCCCCTCTGAAGGCTTAAGAACACAGTCTTAAGAGAAAATTGGCCTCCTCTGCCTTTCCTGACCACATTTCCTAAGGCATCTTTCTTTTTGAAAAATCTCGTGGATTTCTCACTGTCTGGGAATGGGCTTTTAGTGTTTGTGCTTCTTTCTCTTTTGATATTGGTCTTTGGGTTCCCTGCTGAGCCTTCCTCTTGCAGTCATGACCCCGTATTGCAAGAGGATCTGGTTGGGTGTTCCAGCTCACCTGACATCTCAGGAGATCCAGGGAAGGAAATAACCTGGCAGTTTACTTTCCTTAGCACTTGCCTGTTTGCTCCTGTGAAATCTCCTGTAAGCAGCATGGTGAAGAATGGATTGATGGTTAATTTTGCTGTAAAAACCACATTCTTGGTCGCTTGGGAATTGTGCTGCAGAGTGGTCTCCAAAATAATAAATGCCTTTCAAACTTGCCCGTTTGTTCCTGCAAGTCTGCAAGCAGCATGATGAAGATTATATTGGTGGGGTTGGTGGAGCTCTGTGTCCTGACGCTCTGGGAGGATGCCCTGCTGAAAGTCAGAGGGGTTATCAGAGCTTAGAGCTCTGTAGAAACTGGGCTCTTTTCTGGTTTCATGCTTTTTTTTTTTTTTTTTTTTTTTTTTTTTTTTTTTTTTTTTTTTTTTTTTTTTTTTTTTGTGTGTGTGTTCAGATGTGTAGTATTAATTGCAGCCCCCGAAGACTTGAGGGGCATTGTTCCTCTCCAGGTTTGGGATGCTGGTGCCGTTGCAACGAATTTATTCATACAGATGTAGCATTACCTCCATGGCTGTGTCCCAAGCTGCTTTCTACTCTGTCAGGAGAGTAAATAGGATGGGAGAGACAGCCGGTTCCCTGCTACCTTTAATTGATGACTTTCACTGTGGAGTTGCATTCTGTGCCATTGGAAGAGGAGCCTGTACCATCACTAAGTGGAAAAACTCATCTGCTGTTTTTGGAGAACTTGCCTGTAATTGTGCATCCCTGCTGTGGCTCATGAATTTAAACAAAACCTGCACCTGGAAGGGGTATTCTAAGGTAAGAAGTTGCAAATGCCTCCATCATCAACCTTCTGTAGTACCTTTTAACTTGGCCTGTCGGCTGTTGAGTGGCAGGTGGTATCAGAGAAATGCAAACCTTTCCCTGACACTCTTGTGGCAGGAATTTAGTATCCTTCCTTCCCCCCTTTTGTATTTTTGTAGTTTATCTTCTTTTCCAAATTTCTGTTTCCTTACCCTCTGCCTGCCTTTTCCATCTTTGTGTCTCTTCTGTTGCAGTGGCTGTGATCTGAGGGCCTGCAGATGATTACCCTAAAGGATCTGTGAAATAGTCAGAATAAGAAAACCCAGGCTGTTTTCAGGAAGCTGTTGTTCATGCTGTGGGGTTGCATTCTCCACTGGGAAAATGTGTAGAGGTCTGCAAACATAAAAGGGTGGAAGATCATGTGCTTTCATCTCTTTAGCTTCCCATGGTGTCCGATCAAGCTGTGTAGTGCAGAGGATAGCTCTGCTGCAAATTGGAAGGACATGGGCAGGGTAACCTGAAGGAGCATAGAGGATTAAGGTATTTTTCTTCAGTCATTGTGCTTTAACAAAATAGTGAGTCCCTGGGCCACCGTGTTTTTCAAGTTGGAGAAGCTCAGAGGATAAGCCTTCAGTTTTAGGGAGTGTCTGGATGTAAGGTTTCAGGGCTATGGGAGAAACTCATCCCTGTTCTAGGTATTGGACTATGCATCTGATTTTGTCCCGGGACAGCTAAGAGATCCATGCCCTGTGAGTCAGTTCTTTAGGGCAGTGGAGAGCCTCTGTGAGTTGAATTGAGGCTCATGGTGACCACTTAAGCAAGGATGGTGACAAAGCCTGGTGTAAGAATAAAATGGAAGGTATCAGCTCCTTCCCAAGCATTCAGGTATCAAATTGCTCCAGTTGTCTTCAGGATGCCAGGAGATTGGCATTCTGCTTGTAATGGTTAATTCTGCTGTAAAAAAATCACGTTCTTAGTCGCTTGGGAGTTCTGCTGCAAAAAAATAAATGCCTTTCAAACTCAGAAAGAACAAGTGTTATAGATTACACTTCTCTCCCACTTTCTTCTTTTTGTCTAAACCAAATTCATATTGCAGAACTTAAAAAAAAAAAATGCAGCCTAATCTCCCTGAAACTGAAACCCATTGATCTTTCCTGTGGGGCTTCATGAACGTGTTTCATTTTTGCACTGTAGCTGTCATCTTGAAGATCTGTGATTAAAGTCAAGTGTTTTCCCCCTAAAAACTCATCTTAATCTGCTGGTGAAGCTGTGGTGAAGCATTGCATTGGCGCAGGATTAATGGCGACTTTTTGTATTAGGAACGAGGAATTGCTGGTGCTTGTTTTGCCACCAAGTACCTATCTCAACATCAATGCCTTTGGTAACATTTAGGTTATCTGATTATAATATTCTGGAAGTGAGGAGAAATGTTTTTTTAAGAATAAAAGAAGGCTTGGTTGCAGAGGAAATTTTTCCACTAAAGCCCACTTAAAAAGGGAAAAAAAAAAAGTAAAAAAAGGAAAACTTTTTTGGAAGCTGTTTTGGGCCATGAGAAAGTGTGCCCTTCTCCTGCAAAAATGTAGATTGGTTGTTGTAATACTCGGCTAACATCATCTTTCCCAGTCATTTGGTCCCTGTGAGGACAAGTCCTCAAACCAATTAGATGCTGAAATGAAAAAAACCCTGGAGGGAGAATCTTTGCCCACATGCACTGCTTAAATGAGGAAGGATCCCACTCGAGGGTGGAGGAGTGGGTCCATGCCATCACACGTCCACAAGTGTGCTCAGATGTCATAAATTGACCGATTTGATTCTTTTTCTTTCCAGGAAGCAAGGGAAATGTTTTTGCTGTTGTTCCGAGCGATGCCTTTCGGCAAGGTGTTGATCCGTGTCCACTCCGTGGCTCCTGACGTAACTGAAGCCATGCAGGGGCTTGGTTTCAGCGTGGGAGCGTCAGAAGCTGGACCGTGGGTGTCAGTGCCAGCAGAGCTGTGCAGCATTAAAGGTGTACAGCACTGTGTCCTCATAGCATAAAGGAGTCTTCTCCCACATGAAGTTGTTTGCTTTGTAATCTTCTTTTTACCTTGCAAGGCTTCTCCTTTTGCAGGTGGCACCAATCTGCTCTGTGCCACCAGCTGCTTTAGAGGCTTTACTGGGAGATGTGGCTGAGGCCAGAGTTTGATGTAGGATCTCTCTGAATTCTTCATTTGGAGTGTCTTTTATGTCAATAGACTTGATCTTAAGTTTGTGTGTTTGACACTTAGCATGTGTCTAGCATACAGCACGATTGTGTTAAGGTGTCCTACTTAATAACTGATGGGGAAAGTAGCACTAAACTGATCCTTCCAGTCTCTTGGGGAGAAGGTAAGATATTTTATCCTAATGACAGGCATGATTGTGTTTGGTGGCTGCAGGGGCTTTCTTATTGTTGGAGGCTGTGGCTTTTAACCTCAGAGCAGACGTTTGAGAAACTACAGATCTACTGAAGAAGAATTTTGCTTTGCTGTACTCTCTGCTCGATCTTTAAATAGATGCCCAAATTATATGGATGTTTGAGGATTTATAGTCCAGGAGTAGAGAAGAGCTAGACAGGGCAGGTGCGACACAGGTTAAATTGATTGTAGTGATCCATAAACATCACCTTGCCTTCCAGATATTTACATAAGTAGAAATCAGGGTAAATATTTGTATTAAGATAGACCCTACCATTATGCCAGCAGATGCAGGGCCTCTGGAAGAGATGTCATCTGCCACTGTTATCTTGGCAACGTTAAGTGGGGGCAAATGTTCCTATTTACCCTCTAGGTCTTGGGGTAGATTTTTTTTTTTTTAAATGCTCTGGATAAGTTGAGTTCAGGGTGGTATTATTTTCCCTTTCAGTAGTGAGATCAGAGTTATTCACCCTCCAGATTAAAACCCAGCTTTCAAAACCAGAGTGAATTTATGGAGTGTGGTGCATTTTAATTAGATCATTTAATTAGGAGAGAATTCATGAGAGTGGGTCTTGTTTTAAAACGTTCAAAGATGTTAAATGAAAACAAAAGGGAAAGAAATTATGGAGAAGCATGAAAGATCATTTATTTTGGGTATCTTCTCTACCCGTCAAAGGAGATTGTTTTCTGTCCTATGCTTTTTGTTCCAAAAATAGCTAAGGTGCTGCCTGATTTCTGCAGGTCGATGTTGATTCTCTCTTTGTAATTAACTATGAAAACAAATTGCACGTTTGGGAGAGGAGAGAAGTGACTGTCAGCAAGCTGCCGAAGGTAGCTCAGGTGTGTAAAATGGCTACTTCATCTCACCACTGACTCCCTGGAAATAAAGCTGTGAATTTCTGCTAGTCTTTAACATCTGTGTCGTCTCCTCAGCCTCTTGCTGACTACCGTTTAGCATGTGTGGCAGATTAGTCTCCCGAGACTTCTGCGCATCTCCTCTTTGAGCTTTGTTAACATCTCCTTGCTTTTGGTACCAAAGCATGAGCAGCTAATGGGGATCTAATGTTTTTCTGATGGGCAGTGAAGGAAGCAAGGAGGTGGTTTTCCTGACAAACTACTTCTGTCTTGCTGTGTCTGAGTAGCAAATCATGCTGGATACTGATGCTAGGGCAAAAGACAGAGCTGCAGGTCAATCAAAGGGTCTGCCTTCCTGATTCCCCCCTCAGGTACTTGCCTTCCAAAAGATTTCCATGGAAGCTTAAAACCTAGCATCCTTTCGTGGGCCTAAAATACGAAACTGTATTTTTAGTATAGAGCAAGATCTGATGTCCTCAGGAAATGAAGTCACTGACTTCACTGCAGCACCCGTTTCTGCCATGGAAACAGTTGGTGAATTAATGCAAGTTTTGCACAGGTTTAACAGCCATCCTCCTCTTCAGAGTGTGGGGTGGGAGGAACATTTTCTATTAAGCTCAGAATTGTTGTCTTAAGTTATTAATTCCTTGCATCCTAATGTATTTATCTCTGGCTGCAGTGAGGAGTGGAGAGCTTTGAAATCTAGCTAGCTCAAAGGGTTCTTTCTGCAGTGGGGAACAAAGAGGAAGCATTGCTTTAGTAGGACATTACATGGATGTAAAGACTGCTTTACATACAGTGTGTGAGCAGTGTAGCAGAGGTTTGCTGCTGGTTTCAAGTGTGTGGATCCTTGTGTCCTCCAGGAGATGCTATGTGCAGCTCCTTGTGCTTCATCCAGGCAAGGTCAGGGCTACCACTGGCAGTCACCAAGCTGTTCTGGCTGCTTGGAACTGAGTCAAAGTGAAAAGGCACTGGAATGATGGCTGTGGAATCTGTAGACCTTCCACACCAATGTGCTTTCCTCATCTGTCTTTCCCAGGTGTTACAGCAGGAAGGAGAACGTTTTGTCCTAAGACAGGTTTTACCAGGAGCAGGATTTGATTTAGGGTATTTATGACTCCTAAGCGCTTTTTGCTCTTGGTTTGTTTGTCTGCCAGCTTTGCAGTACAGATGTACTTGATGACCCTGGGCACACGGCAGCACACCACAGGGTGCTGCATGTGTGTCTCAGTGCAAAGCACTTGCCTGCCCACTGTGCGTGGGTGTGAGCTACAGTGAAGAATAGGGTGCTGGTTTGGCCCTGTGGCTGGGAGGACTGTCCCCTTTGGGACCTTTCAGGCGGTGATGCACAGCTGGCCAGGCTTTCCGAAGCCATTTCCATCTCCGGTTCCTTGGGCTTGCTCTTGGCCAAGAAAACATCATGTTGCTGAAGTTGTAAGCCAGGATCACACTATTTATGTTGGAGGAACAGCGCAGTTTACAGAGACAGACTCTTTGCAAAATCAGCTTACGCTAACGTTTAGTGGTTGAAGCGAACAGCTGTAGCAAGTTAGATGTTGAAAGAGTCCAGCTTGAGTCCGGCGTGCCCCGTGGCGGCTGCGTGCCCCGGACCATGGTGGCAGGCATCTCTGAATGGGTTTTGCTGGGGTTTGAAGCAGGAGCGGTTTGGGGTGGGAGGCTGAGCACCATCTTTCCCCACGAGGAGCAAGGGACCTGCTGGATTGTTTAGCCTTGGCTTGGCAGTGAAGAACAGGCAGGGCCCCACTGCCTCCGTCCAGCTCGTGTTGAGCAATGCCGTGGTGCTGCTTAATGTTGCCGGCCTTGCCTGGAGACTGCCTGAATCTTCCTGGCATGGGTTCTGAGCTCAGCTTTTACCCTTTTCTCCCCTGTGACTGAGCCTTGAGGTGGTCCCACTGTCACTCCAGCTGTATCCCCCACTGTGAACCCTCTGAACTGGGAGACTGGCTTGAAAGTCCCTGGGAGCAAGTGGGAACTGGGAGGCCAATTTGGATGTGGTGGGAGAGCTGAAGGACATTTGTCTCCCTGTTGGTCTTGGGTTTGGTCTGACCAGGTTTCACTGCACCAGTCCAGTCTGCCAGCAGAGTCTGCAGAGTGTTTAGGGCATCCCTGTCTAGGTATGACATCTGGCAATGCGTGAGAAAGTGATAGATTTCTTGGACCATGGGACAGCTGGAAAAAAGAGACAACTGCTGGGCAGATGTGTCCTCTTTGAAGTGGCTTGAAGGGTCTGTTTGCCCTCAAAGAGGGAAACTCTAAACGCAGCTGCCGTGTCTCTCTGAATGTGAACAGCCCCAAAACCTCAGCAAGTTCTTGCAGCATGAGATAAGGCTCCAGTACTCAGACCCCAAATGGGCATTGGCACTGGCAGAGGAGCAGTTCCCTTCCACCACCAGCACTTCCCATGGCCCAAGGGCTGGAGGAGACTCTTGCTATCTTTTTCCTTTCGGCCTCAGAGCTGCTTTAGACAGGACTTAGACTCCATGTCCTGGTTCTCTGCTGGCACCTTTGGCTGGCATTGATGGATGTGTTCAGTAGGGGAATAGTTTCTTATGCTTGCTAACATACTTCCTCCATTAATGCAGTTTCTCTGATGGGCACCATACCTGTGTCTGTAGGGAGCCAACTGCCCTAGGTCTGGAAATAAACATTTCTAAGGCAGTGAGAGAAGGAAGATGTTGGAAATATGATTAATGGCAGTGGGTGTGCAACTTAAAACTTCTTTTTGTTGTTATTTGATCTTTCTCCTGCAAACTCAGCAACTGACTTCTGCAGAAGATAAACACATGGGAGGAGGATGAAGAGGGGCTCTTTGGTCTTCAAAAGCAATTAAATGTTGAATGTCTGACTTGAGACATCTTGAAGAGGCCCAGACTTCAGCAGCAGGCTGTGCATCCTTTTCTACAAAGAGGGCCCATTTAAGGGCTCTCAGATGGACAACATCAGTTGCAAGTCACTTGAGCAAAGCGTGATTTCCAATGGTGGGAGGTGCACAGAGCTGTGCTGGTCAGAGGCAGCTCATGTCAGGGCTACATTCTCTCATATAATCTGTATTTAGGTTGTGTTCTGCATTCACTGCTCATGCTTTGAAATAGCTTGTCATATGGTTGATGTTGATAGAAGTTGATGGGTGTGATTGGAAATTTGGGTTCAGGTGACTGTGAGGAGGTGCTCTTGGTGCCACAAGGTCTCTGAGCAAATGGAAATGCTGATTTGAGTCAATGGGTCATGTTTTTTTCTGGCATGCAGGTAAGCAGATGAGTCTGGCCCCCAGTGTTTCTATAGCACTGAACTGACAGGGCAGGGGCTGCTGTTGGTAAACAGGTGCTTGAGGTGTTCCTAGAGATGGTCCTGGATTAAATTTGCCATTCCTTTGAAACATGAGGTGACTGCCACACGCTGAGGTAGCTGGCAGGAGATGAGGGCAGGGTACAGGCCAGAAGATCTCTTTACTTGACTGCACCCAATTTCTGATTGTGAGATCTGTCCAGAGATGCTGTCTGTGCAGGCCGTATGGGCTGTTTGCCCTCTCTGAAAGGGGGTTCTGCCTTGTCCCCCATTGTTTAGCTGTATTTGAAAAGGCATATGAAAAGACTTATTAAGGCAGTAGCCAAATCCATCATCTGCATCTCAGTGTGAAGGACAGGCTGAAAATATCTCAAGAGACATGGAAATAGTCCTCGCTTGACTGCTTCCATGTGTGACAAAGGTGACCGGGGCCAGGTTGCCATATCCCCCGAGACCCTCTTGTCCTCCAGCATCCAAGCAACAAAAAATAAGTCTTGGATTCAGTCAAAGCTGAGGAATTGGGCAGAGTTTAGAAAGAGGCTCAGTGCAGACTCTTGTTCTTAGTCCAAGGAGCGTGGTATCTGCTTCTAAAAACAGCCAGGGGCAAACTGTCTAGGATCCAAGTTGGCAGCAGAACAGTGCGGCCTCTCACCAGTGCCAGTGAACTTTTGATACACTTACTGACTGAACCCACATTTGGAAGGTAAATCCTGGGGGGAAATTGCATCTGTTGCCAAGCAAGTGCTGTTTGAGAGGCAAGCCTCATGCCTGATGACTACTGTCTACAAGTTGTGTGTCTCTTTCAGTGTAGTCCTTCAAGATCTCTAATAGTCACTGGAGAGACTGGTGCTGCCTGGAAGTGATGCTAACCCAGTCCTTTGGGGTATGTAGATGATTTTCTTACAGTCGATGGTAGATGAGCACTTGTCCATGGGCTTAGACCCTCAGTGGGTAGGAGATGAACCCCACTGTCAGCCAGGAAACCAAGAGCTATGTTTTGAAGTGAATTTAGCTAAATTGGCACAACATTCCCATAGATGTGAGGCTTTTCCACTGAATTGGCACCCAGGGACCAGAGAAAATAGCCTTGCTACATAAGGACTGTGCAGGCCAGCTGAATCTATGGCCCCTGTTTGAGTACTGATCATGAGCTCTGTAACACACATGAGCACTAGCATGAACAAACCTTGAGATCCTGCAAGCTAACAGAGGTAGGGAGATGTGTTGGGAGGAAGAAATGGATGAGTTGTTTTTTGTGAACATTTTTTGTCTCCTCACATCTGTTACTCTACTTTCTCCTGCCTTTTCTCCCCTCAAATTTGCACTTTCATTAAACCCAGGAAAAATTGCAATATGCATATGACATTTTACAAAAGTGCTCTCTCTGCTCTTAAAATCCAACAGTTTCACTGCGCAGCTTTCATCTGTAATCAATTAGAAGGTTTTTCTGATCAACAGAAGCTGGAGGTTCTGCTCCCTAGAGCTTAGCACTCTGCACGAGGAGGTGGGTTTGCTTGGCACTTAGTCTCCTTTCACCTGAAGAAGGAAATTGGAGCAGCAATGAGAGAAACTCAGTGAGGCAGAATGAGATCAAAAAGCTCCATACTTATTTGTTAGCCCTATTCCTGGCCTATTTCAGTGGTGTTAAACCAGATGGTCCAGATGCAGCTTCCAGCTCCAGGAAGTCCTGAAGCTGATTCTTGCCAGAAGCAGGGGAGAAGCTCTTGCCGTGTCTGGGGGAGAAAAACTTTCTGGGAACAAACCTTTGCTTTCACGCTGCCCAGAGGCTTCTCTGGCTCCTTTGCAGTGTGAGAACTTCCATGAGCCATCATTTCCAGTTCTTTCATGGGCTTTGGTGAAGGCAGTGACTTGAAGGAGAGGAAGTAAGACCAAACTTCAGATAAATACTAGGAGAAAAATAAGTTGGTTCAAGTGGGGATAAATGATCTGAGTATTTGACTTCTTAAAAAGAAATGTCAGAAACTAGGTTGAGCAAAACCTGGGAGATAATCAGGCAAGGAGAGATTAGCTCTGGATGTTCTTGGCCACCAAAACAAGTTTTTTTTTCCCTCTGTGCTCCTAGGAGAGCTGTCTTCAGAGAAAACCTGTCCAAAGGCTGACTTCAGCTTTGCAGCAATTGAGAGCAGCAGCAGAAACATCATCCTGTCTGGTAGCCCAAGAATCTGGATGTTTGGCCCCTTGGAGGGGGCAGGAGCATAAAAATTACAAATAAAAGGCAGAAGGGCTTTTGAGAGGGTAATAGAGCATAAGATGGAGTATTAATATTAAGCCTATCTGCAACCATAATTAAACCTGCAGTTGGAGGGTCTGTCACATTGCTTCAGACCCTCGGAAAAAAAAAACCCAACCACTCGGTTGCTAGCTTCATTAGTAATTAAATGTCCAATTACTGTATGTAATGTTTCTGCTTTGCTGAACTCCACAACTGCATTCATAAACAGCCCTAAGGAAGGCCTCTAATCTGTGCCATTGTTCTTCAAGTGGTTTGCACATGCAGAAAAAGAAAAGAAAAATCAGGCAGACATTTATAATATGGAAAGGAAAGGGGGAAGGGGTGGGAAGAGGAGGAAATCAAATCAGCATCTTCCACCTCCCTCCCCCCCTGAGGTAGGATCTCTGCCAAGCCCACAGAGAAGCCCTCAGGCCCCTTGAGCATGCAAATGTAATTTTCTATCCAGACAACACACTTTCCCCCCCTCTTTTTTTTTTTCTCCTATAAAATGAAGTCCACCCCCACCCCCCTAGCAAACCTCCTCAAATCCCTGAATGCACAACAGAAGCGAGAAGAAAATTACAATGAAAGGAGGAGAGAAAGGGGGGG
>WBNM01003097.1:0-23337 GCA_013399055.1 Ramphastos sulfuratus
GAACTCCTAAACCATCACAGTCACCTAAGTTTTCTGGGAAATGTAATAAAAAAAAAAAATTTTAAAACGCAAAAAAAAAAAAAAAAAGGAAAACAGAAAAAGAGGGGGGGAAAAAAAGAGGAAAGAGAAAAAGAAAAGGCAAATATTCCCCAAAAGGTAGCTTTTATGAAGAGATTGAATATATTCAGTTATCTGTCACTTTTCCACTTCAGAAAAGTAGGAACAATGACTTAAGTGCAAACTCCTCCCTCCCGTAGTTACAGAAACAAAAGTTCCCAGAGGCCCAGCTCTGAGATGTGGTGGCTGCTGGCAGGCTCTCTTTTCATCAGCAGTTGATCTGTCTATACACAGGCTGTCCCAGAGACAAAGCATCACATCCTAAGAGGCAAAAGAACCAAAAGAAACCAACCCACATA
The DNA here is from genome assembly GCA_013399055.1 of Ramphastos sulfuratus. Classification (NCBI taxonomy): domain Eukaryota; kingdom Metazoa; phylum Chordata; class Aves; order Piciformes; family Ramphastidae; genus Ramphastos; species Ramphastos sulfuratus. The sequence continues at coordinate 417 of WBNM01003097.1, forward strand.
ACTGAAAGACTATTTCAGGAGCGGGCTCCAAACGCTCTATGTCCGAAAACAAAAGCCCAGGCTGAGTCATTCCCATTTCAGGCTTGCTTTCATACTGCTCCCTGTGGAATGCAGCAGACATAATAGAAAATAATAGAATTGAAAAAAAAGGGAACTATTTCTACTTTGCGGGTCTTTCCCTTGGTGGATACAATTTCAATTGCTAATTCACTGCCAAATGGGTAACCACAGGCTCTGTGACCACCATCCCTAATTATTTCATATTGTGACACCCTGGGTATACTACAGGATTATATTTAGCCCAGGTTGCAGGGGTTTTGCTTTTCTTACTAACGAAAGAGCTCTTAGAAATGGGTACATTCAAATCTATGTGGCATAACCTAAAAGGTAACCTTCTAAGGGTAACTTTATGAAAACATTAAAGTTGAACTACTGCCTCCAAAGCCTGGGAGAGCTCTTCATTATTTTCACATCCTCCAAAGATTTTCTTTTCTACTTAAAAAAAAGCCATACCAGCAGGTTTTGTTAAGTGGCCTTTGTTCAACTATATTTCCATCACAGAAGTTAAATCTGATTCCACAGAGCGATGGCAGGCAATACAGAAACAAGAGGAAGAAAAATCATTAGCAAGCAATATACATTTTATGTCACTTGCTAAAAAAAAAAAACCACCCAGAACACAACAACTCATGTAAAGAAAGCAGGAACCTTGGAAAAGGTACTCAAATTAATGCCAAAACCACTAATTCTGGGGGAAATGGTGCATCCTATTAGCTATGCCATCCTGCCTGAAAGCTGTCTCTAGCATCTGAAGTACACAGCATTACCAAATAGATATTATACCAGTTTTAGTAACAGCTTAGTTAATTATTTCCAAAACCATAACACAGCAGGAAAAAATCACCAGTCTTTTAAAATTATGCTAGTTTGGGCAGTTTGAATTGAAAAGCCTTTAAAAAAAAAAAAAAAAGAGGGAATTAGGAGAACAACTTGGGACTCAGAGAAAACTCAGGCAAGGTACTAGCTGCATGGACACTGTTGGCCCACTCCAGAGAGGCTAACTCTTGAGTGAGGTGGATGTGCTTTAATGCCAGAGATGCTTTCCTCTGGCAATTCACACAGCCCACGCTCACCTAGTGGGATCTGCTGCAAGTAAAAGGGTGCTGACTCTTTCCACATCAACTTCTATTTCAGAATTAGCAGCAAGTTTTAGTTATTGAGTGTGCTGGTTTGAGGGTAATTGGAATATTTAATGAAAAAAAAAATAGATTATAGGCTGTGAAAAGCAAACAATCATAGAATCATAGAATGGTAAGGTTGGAAGGGACCTCAAAGATCATCTAGTTCCAACCCCCTGCCAGAGGCAGGGACACCTCCCACTAGTACAGGTTNTTTGTATATTTCTGTAACTATTCCTGTCTATTGTGTATATCTCTGCTTGCATATTGTGCTGAGCTGTAAAAAGAGCTTCAGTCCTTAACTTCCAGTGGGCTGAGTCTAGTCTGGGTGATTTATATTGTGTGTTGGGGTGGGTAACTCCCAAACCATCACACTGAGTATGTATCACTTTTCTTTAGAGGAAGAAAAATGTGGTTTAATGACATGTAATTTAAAATAAACCTTATGCACATTAGGATTATCTGGCATGAAGCAACCAACACCTGTAAAGTCACAGAAGAATTATTATCATTCTCCTCTGTGAAGTACTGCCAACACACAATAGCATTACAATAAATAATCTGATTTTTGTTGAGTCTTTGCACACAGTAATTATTACCAAAATTAACTTTTTTTTTCTCCCCAGTCTCTTTCTTCTTGAGTAGCAGAACAGATTTCAAATGCAATAGTACTTGTGAAAGTGTCCAGATAGATCTAGATATTTTCATTACTTCCACTCATTGTTCAACATTTGTTAATAGTTTGTTTCATAGTTTACATTATTTCCAAGCAGACACACAAGACCATGTAACTAATAAGATGCTGAGTGGTTCCTGTGGCACATGCAAAGTGAATCCATCTCAAAAGCCTGTTTGAAACATTCCCTGAAACCCAGTGACAAGCCTGACTACACGAAAAACAGGCAAGTCTCACATCTCTGAAAAAGGCACTACCCAAAGAGGGACTGAGCATCCCCACCCCTGCCTTTCCACCTGCCAGTACTGACTCCTGTGTCATAGAATCATAGAATGGTAAGGTTGAAGGAGACCTCAAGGATCATCTAGTTCCAACCCCCTGCCATAGGCAGGGACACCTCCCACTAGCACAGGTTACTCAAGGCCTCCTCCAACCTGGCCTTGAACCCCTCCAGGGAGGGAGCAGCCACAACCTCCCTGGGCAACCTGTGCCAGTGCCTCACCACCCTCACTGGAAAGAACTTTTTCCTAATATCCAGTCTAAATCTTCCCTCTGCCAGTTCAAACCCATTGCCCCTAGTCCTGTCATTGCAAGACCTTATAAATAGTCCCTCCCCAGCCTTCCTGTAGGCCCCCTTCAGATACTGGAAGGCTACTCTAAGGTCTCCTGGAAGCCTTCTCTTCTCCAGGCTGAAGAGCCCCAACTCTGTCAGTCTGTCCTCATAGGAGAGCTGCTCCAGCCAGGAGCCAGAGCCCAAATCACTGCTTCCAGCACTAGCAGAATCAAAGGGCATGAGGAGAACTCAAAGTTAAGCTCTTGGTGATGCTGAAAGATGTAACACTGGGGACTTGCTGTCCCTTGCATCCAGCCCTAAACCCATTGTTCCTATGGCACTTCTTATCAGACAGGTCTGAGCCCAGTGCCTGAGATGGAACTATTTATTCTTTCTTTCTCAGAGATCCTGCCTCAAGACTTAAAGCCTTGGTACTTATCCAACAGTGACTTACTGGTACTTAGCTTGGAGCTGAAGAATTTGGGAATTTTGGGGCTTTTGGACCTGTGTCCTTTCACAGTGTAGTTGAAGCCTGGTAGCTTCTGAAGGCTACTGAAACTCAGCAGGACCCGTTTTTTTTCAGAGCAATCAGGGGCTTCTAGAGGTGCCATCTGTTTCAACTTCCATTTCCTTCCTGAGAAACAGTATTGGCATGCACTCTGTTTCAGGTCAGGGATGAGGCCTAAAATGTAGTTTCTACACAGAGCAGTACCCTGATTCAAGGAGCACTCCTTTCCCAAAGATCTGAAACACAATTAAGGCCAAGCATTTGTGCTACCTTAGATGGAAATTCTTTTATTGTCTGGTGGTTTTTTTTTTTCCCTGTAGGTTAGAAATCTAAACTCTTGAGGATGCAAAGGCAGAAGAACAACAGTGCCAGAGATGAACCACATTTGTTAGCATATATGTGGGTATGTCAGGTATTGGCATAGCTGCTGGGATCAAAATGCTGCAGAAGTTCTCATTCTTTGGTAAGATATTTTTTATATATATCTCTGGACAGTGCAACTGATTGAACAGATCAAAAATTAATGCCTGCATACCACCACAAAACAGCAAGGAGCTACATCTTGGTTTAGTTTTGGTCTCATCATAAGCTCTTTAATAGAACTACAAAATCTGCTAATGAAAACAAATACAGCATGGAAAACCTAGAGCAGTGAGAAGAGCAACTGATGGCTTTTAGGACTGCGACCCTCTGTTTAGTTTCTTACTAACAGAAGATGCCCTCTGCTTAGCTTCTGATTCTCAATTTGCAACAGCATGCTGCCCACACCCCAGATTTAGAGTCTCTAAAATAATTCATTTTAAACTTATTCATACTCAAAGTAGTTTTTAAGCTCCAAGTGTTGTGGCAGGTTTCTTCTTAGGGGTGACTTGTAGATACAACTGAAACCCAAGTGCCTATCCCTTCAAAGAACTTGCCACCTTCCTAACTGTGAAGAAGGACTAAACACCTCTGACAGGTTTTAGGCCACACAAACTCCATCACAGATATAATTAAACTCTGGAAAGAAGCAGCACATTCGGCTCAGGCCAGCTGGAGCACCCCTCAATAACCACAGAGTCACACAGAAGTAAGCTAAGGACAGCCCACATCTCTAAATTCACCCAGAAGCCAGCAAGGAATGCCAGAATTTAAATCCAAATTTTCTAACAACAATTGCTCTTTTCAGCTTCAGCATCAAATATTGGAATTTTTTTTGTCTGAAGTTGGTAGATAACTACAATGCCTATGAATCACTTCCAAATAACCTTTTTAAAACATCAAACTACGAGAACCTCAAGTTTACTTAAATCTTTAATTTCTGCATCAATAATATATCAGGGAATAGATCCCAGGAACCTTTATGGGAGAAAATTAGTGCCAATGTTCCTTTTGGACTGATTCCTCCACTGGAATATAAACTTGTGTTTCCTAATGAGATGAAGGAATTAGCAATGTCACGTTGTGCACTGTGAAATAAACCTCAGAGATTGTGCTGGAAGAATGCAGTAAGGTAAGTTGGGGTCATTCTTTACCTGTGTTACAGACATGTTTCTGCTAAAGACACAATTATAGGCCTGTGATAATTACTGATGACAGATGTCCCAGACAAGCAGTCTTGTTAGACATCTCTATCTTTTATTACATCTGGAGTCAACCTGTGCTCAACTAGGATCATTGACGCATCTCTGAGGAGCTCTGCAAGTCTAAATACTTAAGATACTAACATAAAACAGCAATCTTTGGGCCCAGTTGAAGCAGTGTGAGTGCTATGACCTCTATTTCTGTGCTGCCATCAGGCTAAAAACATCCCTCCTGTTCTGTACACTTTGCATTAAGTATTTTGTCAAAACTCTTCAGGGAAACCTCCCTTCATTTAGTTCCACGTAAAACTAGATTAACCTTCTACAACTTTCTCATATTGGTGAGGTCTTCAAATCTGTTACCTGCTAGTTTCTATAAGAGTTGCATCTGTTAGCTGATGCTTCTTTTGGCACTAAGTACAAGTCACTCACTAGCTGTCAGGAGCACAGAGGATGAAGGGGGTCTGGTCACACATTTCCAGCAGTCATTTCCCCGTGGTCTTGCATTTCCATTCTTCATATCTTAAGCATCCTTGTGATCCTTATTAATCATTCTCTTTGGTCTACAGGAATCACATTCCATGCATATAGTTCTTGAGTTATTTTACAGGACATGCTGTTGTGCCACATTTCCAAAGGCATTAGTCACCCAACACTTCTGACAAATGCAGACCAGGGCAGCTGAACAGTTAACCTGCCCACACTCTTCTGACACTGCCTCTGACTGCTGATCTGTACCAGCCTTGGCCATGCTCCGGTTAGCTCACCAAATTCCCTCTTAGCCAACTGTCTTCTATTCTGCTCCATCTACTCCTTTCTGATTACTTCCTTTGAGTTGTAATTACAGCATTTGAAGGATTCCCCACCAGTTTTGAGCAGCTTCTGCGTTTTAACATCTGCAATTCCTTGCCTTGCCTTTCTCACAGACATCCTTTCTAAACACACATTCATTTCCAGGGACTTTTTAAGAGCATTTTGGTATTTCTGTACTTTTTTGAAGGATTTAAACTAGATTACTTTTGCCATTAGAGTACTTTAAAAAACTATTTCCAGCCTAAAAAATTCCCTTACGTGGTTTATTGCCATACTGTTAAATTTCAATCCAATCCCTCCCATGAGAATACCTTGTGTGAGAGAATGAGGGAACTGAAACTGCCTATGAAAATAAGAAAAAGTTCCCTGCATGATAGCAGATGACATTCTTGGAATAATTTTTCTGACATGGGCTTACTTCCACTGCATGCCATGACAACTGAAAAGCAGTATGTGACAAGGAGATCTTTATCCCTCACCACAAAACGCTGCACCCCCCCACTTTTTTTTTTTTTTTCATTTTTACAAGTTAGCATTGTGAAGATAACAAAGCTGAGTAAAACAGGTTAATGGAGTGCTACACAAGTTCTGGCACTTTTTGTGACACATGGCTTTCTAGAAAAGTATTATGCAGCACAACGTTCTCTCACCTGGGAAGTGGGAACTGAACCACTGTCTTCCCGTCCTTCACAGCTAGTCATAATTTTAGGAGCACAGCCCTTTGGCAAAGACAAATTCAGGTGTCAGCTCCATGGAGGACTCACTGTGCATCTCTCTGTGAGTAACTCTGAAGGGTAGTGCTCCCTAAACTAGCTGAATTGCCTGACATAGTCTTACTGTGGCAGTACAAAGCCTGTGGGCTGCTTCGCCTTGCTGCAGTGCAGCCTGCAGCATAGTTCAGGGAGACGAAGTACAGCATGTCTGATGCCTCAAATGCTTTCATGGGTCCAACAACTAAACTGGCTGAGTGATGCCATTCCAAAGTGTCCTTTTACAGCCAGCAACACACAAACAAACCTAGGCTGAACTCAGAGAAACGCTTCTACTGGATTCAGAGAGTTGCTCTCTGAGGTTTTCCAATGCAGTGTCCACTTCAGGAGGTATGCACAGTGCCCAAATGAGCAGCCTCATGTGCCCAGGCTCTGCAAACTCCCACAAAAGTCTGCAAAGGAAGGCTTTTCCACAGGCTGTGAGGGGAAGGCAGTTAGAGCATAAGCATAAGCCCAGAAAGACAACCACATCCTGGGCTGTTCAGGAGAAGTGTGGCCAGTAAGGTGAGGGAGGTGATTCTCCCCTTCTACTCCGCTCTGGTGAGACCCAACCTGGAGTACTGCATCCAGTTCTGGAGCCACTATTACAAGAGGGATATGGATGTGCTGGAAGATGTCCAGAGAAGGGCCACGAGGATGCTCAGAAGGCTGGAGCACCTCTGCTATGAGGACAGACTGAAAGAGTTGGGGCTGCTCAGTCTGGAGGAGGCTCCCAGGTGACCTTCTTGTGGCCTTCCAGTATCTGAAGGGGGCCTAAAAGAAAGCTGAGGAGGGACTTTTTAGGTTCTCAGGTAGTGACAGCACTAGGGGGAATAGAGCAAAGCTGGAGGTGGGGAGATTCAGATTGGAGGTGAGGAGAAAGTTGTTCAGCATGAGAGTGGTCAGAGCCTGGAATGGGTTGTCCAGGGAGCTGATACAAGCCCCATCCCTGGAGGTGTTTAAGGCCAGGCTGAATGAGGCTCTGAACAGCCTGATCTAGGGCCCATGGCAGGGAGGTTGGAACTAGATGATCTTTGTGATCCCTTCCAACCCTGACTGATTCTATGATTCTATACCATAGATGCCCAAAGCACCCTCTAGAGAAACCTACCGATCCCTGCTGAGAAAAGGAGAGGAGGGAAGCTATCCTCTTAATTCATGTTGTGAAACACCCTCCCAGGAAACCTTTTTTCCTAATTCTACTTCTCTGGGCTTACTTCCATAGCTGGCACAAACCTACATTTTCAGAAGAGTTTTCAAGAAAGCTTTTAGCCTGGCCATTGCCACTTTGTTTTTGTTTATTGATGCATAGCTGTCCCTCCCCAGGTAATTCTTCATTTGTTTTTTCCTGCTAAGCATCACGAGAGGGGAAATTTAAAGAAATTTAGACCAAGAAGAACAACAATAGTCTTCAAAACTCTCTTTTCTCCCTTTAGTAGAAAAAAGGAGAAGAAAACAAAACCAAAACAAATAAATCCAGGCCCTCTTGGTGACAGACCTGTGCCTCAAAGAAAAACTTACTCTAGGGTAGTACCAATCAATAGTATCCTATATAAATCATAAATGGGAAAACATAACTGTGCTCATATATGGATTTAGCAGTATTTTCTGGAAGAAAAAAATATATTGCAAGGTGAGCCACATGGATTATTTTGCCTTCGCATCTATTAAGGGGACAAAATGAAGACCACAGTGTGATCTCCACTGTACAAGAGTACATTTAAAACAATAATTGCAAAATCATTCCTAGATTTCTGTGAGAGCTTCATTGAACAATGATAGAAAAAGTGAAAAGCTGGAAAAAAAAAAAAAGTTATTGCATTTTCACACACGATACCAACTGTAAAATACAGTTACAGAACACCTACTAATAAACACTATTATCACATGGACCGTTAGCAGAAAATCTTTCTATGGATAAATTCCAGTGAATATTTTCAATCTGGCATGAGAATGTTCTTTGCCTTCTTTTCTCTGCCTTCCTCCCTCCCTCCCATCCCTGAATGCCTACTTCATTGTCATGGCAAATTTCTAAATTTGCTTTCATTCTGTGGTTAGGTAAAGCCAGATTTTAAAGCTGTCTTGTTGAGTATAAATAATTCTGGTCTCCAAGGAGGTTTTAATATCAAGTGGTGTTAAACTTGTGAGAGGCAAATATCTGAAATTCTGGGAACGTGGCTAGTAAAGTGGCAAAACCAGTTCCCACAGCACATAGAGAAAAGCAGCAGCATTTTCCAGATCACTCTCTGGACTCAGCCAAATCAGAAGATACTATCGGAGCCACGATTTTATTCTCTCCTACGTATCAGCAGATCCCTCTTTACTGTCAGGGTAAACAAAAAATTAAATTGAATGGGATAATGAAGCAAGAGTTTTTATAAATAAAAATGAAATAGCTAAATTAAAGATCTAGACCACAGCAGAGAAACCACAGTTATTAGTTGGTTAGACTTTGCTTCTTTGAGGTCACGCAGAACACACAGAGGGATCACCCTTGTGACACGGAAATGTAGGTCTCAGATAAGGAGATGGTGAATCACGGGAGGGAATGGCAATAAATTGTGAAGCAAGCAGTTTTCTCAAAGATAAGAAAGAACAGAGGGTCCTTCTAAACATATCAGACTTTCACTAATGAGCCCACATTTCTCTGAGCATGTATGAATCTCAGCATCAACTGGCAAACAGACTGATGAAGAGCATTAGAGGAGGAGGAAGAAAAGCAGATTTTTCTTGAAACCCCCTCCCCAAAAATTGCCAGACCATAGGAGTGCACATGCAGGAGACACATCTGTATATACTAAGCAAGAGCTTCACAAGACTACTGAAGAGGTTACCGATATCTCACAACAGCGATGAGCAGTGAGCAGTGTGGGCAGCAGGGCGAGGGAAGTGATCCTTCCCCTCTACTCCGCACTTGTGGGACCCCACCTGGAGTAATGCATCCAGTTCTGGAGCCCCTGTTACAAGAGGGATGTGGATGTGCTGGAAGGTGCCCAGAGAAGGGCCACAAAGATGATGAGAGGGCTGGAGCTGCTCTGCTATGAGAGACTCAGGGAATTGGGGCTGTTCAGTTTGGAGAAGAGAAGGCTCTGAGGTGACCTTCTTGTGGCCTTTCAGTATCTTACGGGGGCCTATAATAAAGCTGAGAAGTGACTCTTTAGGATGTCAGGTAGTGATAGGACTAGGGGGAATGGAACAAAGCTAGAAATGGGGAGATTCAGACTGGATGTTAGGAAGAAGTTCTTCAGCATGAGGGTGGTGAGACTCCAGAATGGGTTGCCCAGGGAGGTGGTGGAAGCCCCATCCCTGGAGGTGTTTAAGGCCAGGCTGGATGAGGCTCTAGACGGCCTGATCTAGTGTGAGGTGTTCCTGCCCATGGTAGGGAGGTTGGAACTAGATGATCCTTGTGGTCCCTTTCAACCCTGGCTGATTCTATGATTCCAACACTGATGTTTTAAATGCTGTAATCAGACCCTCTTTGGTGCATGCAGAACTTAGCAGCGAGCCCCACCTGCATGTCCAGATCAAAAAAAAAGAAAAAAACAACCAACACTTTTTTTGCTCCCTAAATTATATGTGGCTTTTTTTTTTTTCCCTTCAAATTTCTCTTAAGAGAGTTTGAATTCAGTATTTTCTGTAACATCGGTGTGAGGCAGGTAAATATATCAACATTAATGAAGGAGAGGCCATCCCTGATGATCTACAGTTAGTATATTATATGCTGCCATAGTCGTATTTCAGCATTATGTTTGGTAAGGAAAGGAAGGAAGCAGCACCATGGTAGTCTTCTGGGACTCCATATACAGACAGCAGTGCAACAGAAGATGCAGGGATCAGTCCTTTGGGGATCACATGAAGACAATGATGGATAAACTGTGGTTGTCTCAGCGGTGATGAAAATGAGACAGGGAAGGCTACATGTGATAACTAATAAATTGCATCTTGTGAAGTCTGTTTTTCTGCAGGAAGGTGAATTTAATGAAAAATCTGTGCCTAGTGGGAGTTTCCACAGCTCACAGGCAGAGCATGGAAAATACACTCTTCCATAGAAAACCTACAACCAGCCACTATCCAGCCTTGGCAAATTAATTTACTTCAATAAGAATGATGGAGGAAAATAAATAAGGTTATCTCTGGATGTTAGTGGTTTTAGGAATAATTCCTTCTGAATCTTGAATTCATACATTTACACTTTAGGGTCAAGGTAAAAAATTAAAAACAAAGCAATGGCAAAGTTTCTGCTGTTCATGCCGAAATTAATTTCTTTAAATTAATTTCTTTAGCCATTAGGCAGTTTCTTATTCAGGTGCTGTTTTGCAAGTTGAGCTTAATTACTCTCAGAATTAAACAATGGTATTGTCTTACTACAATAACCTGTTACATTTTTTGTCTATTTTGTAAAAAAAAGAAATAGGTGTATCAAATTGTAAAAATTAAACTGTACTGTTCATCCTTAGCAGAGGCTGTGAAAATAATTAATACATTCAGTTGGACAGCCCATTCTTTGCCACCCCACATAAACCAAGTTAATCTTCCTTCTCCCTCCTGCCTCACTGAAAAGAAACAAAAATTTAGAAAAAGTTCAGCCATCATTGTAAAAAAGCATTATTCTGCTGAGGGAAAAATAAGAAAGATACTAAAATCCAATAGTGCAAGTGTTGGCAACTAAAATACTCCATTAGCACAAGTGGTGTGTGTAATTAATTCAGTTACTGTTTGGCATCGATATGATTTTTTGTTTACAGATAATGTCAAATGATTTTATATGATGTGAAAATTCAAGAGCTGCAAAAGTTGCACATATAGGACAATAAAAGACCTGAGTGAACTTCCCTTCTGTCAGGTAAAGTTCTCTTAAAAAAAACAAACAAACAAAAAAAAAAAAAAAACAAACAAAAAGGTAGTTTTGCCCTGATGATCCTCACAGACATGTCAAGACTGCAGTCACACTTGCCCTTTCAGCTTCTCAGCAGAAAGGTTGCTCCCATACCATTCACATCTGTCTGGAGAAGTTAGTCTGTCCTCCTCTGTATCACTCTAAATAGGGCACTTTGTGAGGGTTTATATCCCTTCATGAGGAGAAAATGGACTCATGTCTTCCATACCATCAATGATGCTTCCAGAAGTTGCAGTTGTTAGAACTTTCGCTTTGTTTTCATCAAAAATGCCCAAACCAGAATTTAATGTCAAAGTTTAGTTTCAGGTCAAATTAAATATATGCTTAAGTAGTGAGATATTTTGTAACAGTATCATAGAATCACAGAATGTCAGGGGCTGGAAGGGACCTTGAAAGCTCATCCAGTCCAACCCCACTGCCAGAGCAGGATCTCCTATACCGCATCACACAGGAATGTGTCCAGGCGGGTTTTGAGTACCTCCAGAGAGGGAGACTCCACAACTCCCCAGGGCAGCCTGTTCCAGGGTTCTGTCACCCTCACAGGGAAAAAAATCCTCCTCATGTTTACATGAAACTTCCTATGCCTCAGCTTCCACCCATTGCCCCTTGTCCTGTCACCAGGCATCACCCATCAGAGCCTGGCTCCAGCCTCCTGGCACTCACCCTGCACATATTTATAAACGTTGATGAGGTCACCTCTTAGTCTCCTCCTCTCCAAGCATCACAGCCTCAGCTCCCTCAGGCTCTCCTAACAGAGATGTTCCATTCCCTTCATCATCCTTGTGGCTCTGCACTGGACTCTCTCAAGCAGTTCTATGTCCCTCTTGAACTGGGGGCCCCAGAGTTGGACGCAGTACTCCAGATGTGTCCTCAACAGGGCAGAGTACAGGGGCAGGGGAACCTCTCTTGACCTGCTAGCCACAGCCCTTCTAATACACCCCAGAATGTCATTGGCCCTCCTGGCCACAAGACCACATTGCTGGCTCATGGTCAAGCTCCCATCAACTAGGAACTCCCCAGGTTCTTTTCCCTGTCACTGCTCTCCAATAGGTCAGGCCCCGACCTATACTGATCCCGGGGGGTGTTCTTTCCCAGGTGCAAGACTCTACACTTGCCCTTGTTGAATTTCATTCAATTTCTCCCTGCCCAACCCTCCAGCCTGTCCAAGTCTCACTGAATGGCAGCACAGCCTTCTGCTGTGGCAGCCACTCCACCCAGGTTGGTGTCATCAGCAACCTTGCTGACAGTGCACTCTGTGGCCTCATCCAGGTCACTGATGAATATATTATACCAACAAATGAGGAACTTCTAGTTCTTTGAGGGATTTTTTGCTTATTTTCCAGGAAGCTGTAGAGATAAAGCTGAATATTTCTCTTGGGGGGAAGTGGGTTGGTGCCCCAACAGGTAAACTCCCTGTTTTCACAGCCCTGCACTGATCACCTCTGTAGAAGCAGCTGCTGTGGGATGAGGGCTAATGCCTATGGTGAACTATTTTGTGCTGCCTGACTCAGCTCTGCAGGACCCCAGCCCAGAGTTTCAAGGTGCCTCCAGCTTCACAGCAAGCTCCATATTCTTTGCTGCATGGGAAGACCATCCTTGCAGAAAGGACAATCATGGAGCACTTGGTTTTTTACACCACACATATGGTGGGGCCAAGCCTCCCCCACTGACCCACATGAGGCACACTAAATCAACTTGTCTCAGTGAAGGTGAATGCCCACACAGTACCAGGACTGGGTTTGAGCTCTTGCTTGGACCCAGACCCTATACAGAACAGATGTATCTGCAGGATCTTAGAAATGTTCTGTAATGTACGTTGGGGGTCTCACAAATTACTGATTAAAAGTATGCTAGCTTGGGCTGAAAAGTTGCTTTAAAACATTTCTATCCTCTGCTGTTCATTCCCACCCCCGTGCTATAGGTTGTCTCCCTCAGATACATTAACAGAACTTTCTGTATTTGTATCTTTTGCAGAAATTTCCTGTAAATCAAATCACTTAAAATCTGCATTGAAAGCAACCTCTCAAGGGAGGAGTAAAGCATTTTGTAGGAAAACTCCTATGAATACATATATCTAAGACATAAAAAAGCTCCTCTCCAACAGCCTTAAACATAAATTACTGCATTATTTTTGAAATAAAGACCACTTATTCTGGCAGAATGTACAAGTCAGTTTCCCAACTAAAATCACTGTCAGTTTTTCAAAACACTCTTCTTATAAACTAGTTGTAGAAAAAAAAATAGAGATTATTATGCAAACTACAAGTAAAAATTCTTAGTTGCAGCTACTAATACTCAATATTGTTGCTCAAATATCTCAGTTGTATGTGAGCCTGGAAATCTTTCCCAAATTTCACAGATTGCATTGGATTGGAAGGGACCCTCAAAGGTCACCTTGTCCAAACCCCCCCTGCAGTGAGCGGAGACACCTCCAACTAAGATCACCTTCTGATTCAGTGGTGCACTTCTGTCCTTGTAGTTAAGTAATAATCTAAGCCCTGCCTGGCATTCTAGGAACTGGGAGCGAGTTTACATTTTGGGGAGGAGTTAAGCAAAAAAAAACCAAGGAAAACACAAACTTTGAACAGTTTTCATATTCTCCAGGTGAAAAGCGTGGGGGCAAGGCAGGTTTAGCCCTGCTGAACACCCTGGTTAGGAGTGATGCCACCCTCCCCAGTAAAATGCAGGAAACCAATACTTAACTCGAAACTGATGGCGGGAAAACTACAATTTCTGCCTTTCTCCCCGTAAACAGAACCTTTCCTTTGCCAAAGGCGGAAAGTCATGTCTGGCAGGGCGAGGCTTCACACCCTTCTTCCATCCCCGCTCTCCCGTCCTATCCCCTACAGGACCGCACGCCAGTGCCCCTTCGAAAGAAAGGGTTGTCCCGCGATTCATTCGCGCCTGTCCCCGCCCTTCCCCCGGGGAGCGGAGCCGGGACGGTCGGCGGTGGCTGGCCGCCGAAGAGCCCTTCTCCCTTCCGCCGGTGGCCGTGGCTCCCGGGGTGGGCGGGGGCCGCGGAGCTGGATGCTCACCCGGCGGTTGCGGTCGGTCTCCCGCACCTCCTCCTCCTCGGGGCCTTGGCGGATGAGCGCCTTGAGCACGACGGCGTTGTTGGTGCAACATGCTCGAAAGAGGGTGAGCGCCTCGGGGCTGTCGCGCTCCTCCTGCTCCAGGGACCAACAGTCCTCCTCATCCTCCAGCCCCCCCGGCGGATAGAAGGAGTCGTCCGAGGCGATGCTGCAAGTGTCGGGCAGCTCGGAGTAGTCCTCGTACTCCTCGTAGTCCTCCTCCTCTTCTTCCTCCTCCTCCTCCTCTCGGTCCTCCGCCTCGGCCGGTCCCTCGGCGGCAGCCCCTGCTGCCCCCTGCTCGGGGCTGCTCTCCGTCTCGGCGCTGGGCATCTCCTTCGCTGCTGCCGGCGCGGGGCAGACCTGCTCCCCCGCCAGTTGCTCCCCGTCTCCGGACAGCAACACCATGATAGCCCCGGGGCCGGGACGCAGATGCTGTCCTCCGTCCTAGAGGCTCCCGGCCCCCCGGCCAGCGGCTCCGCCGGGCCGCCCTCGCCGAGCACTGCCCCGCCGGGAGCTAAGGGTCTTCCCCGCGCAAGCCCGCGGCGGCCAAGGGCTCCTTCTGCCCTTCCTTAACCCGAGTTTCATGCCCCTCTCGCTGGTCGCCTTGTAGCAGCCCGCTGCCGGCCGGTCCCGGGACAAGGCATGCTGCCGCTGGGGCTTCCCCGGGGGCCGGGCCGGGCTCGCTGACCGCCGCCGGCCCGGCGGAGCGACAGCTGCTGCAGGAAGCGGGAATAGGCTGCCAGCAGGCAGAGCAGGTCTGGGGAGAGGAGGCGGTTAGGAAACTCCTGGCCCCTAATCCGTTCAGCATCTCTTTGAGCAGATTGGGCTCGGGTTTAGCGCGCTGACATCAGGGGCGCGGTGTAAGCGCGGTGTGCGGGGGGAGCGGACGGCTGCAGCTGACAGGTGGGGAACAGGAACTCCCAGAGCACCCCGGACGCTCCGATGGGCCCTCTGAGCCCCCATGCCTCGCAGGAAAGCAGTAGGCTTCCCATCTCGGCGGTGGTCGCGCTTCTGTGCTCAGGCATCGCACCCTGCCAGCCCATTCGCGGGCGGGAGAGGCAGCGGGGAGGGGCTGGCGGTATGGGGGCGGTGAGGCAGAGGCTGCCTCTAGTCCTTCAGCAAGAATCGTCAGTTCCCAAAAGCCATGATTACGGTAGTGCTGTGAAACTTCAGGAATACGGCCAGCCCGTGCAGAATTTTTCTTTGGAAATAAATGTTGAAACTAAGGGAATGTGAGTACAGACTTTCTGTGCACTGAAGGAGAGTTTTAAAGCAATTCATAAAACTGCATTACACAAACCTTCCACTTTACCAGCTGTAGAGATGTCAGGCACATCGTTTTTTTATGGAAGGCATTTAGAGATTACGTTGAGAGGAATGATGCACATATAAAATGAACTCTGAGCTTTCCTGAAACCTTTTTCCCTTCCAAATGCCATGGATTAGCACCGTTCTTTGGCAGGGAACAGAAAAGCCCTTCAGCCAACAAAAGAGGACATCTGGTTTCTTCAAAAGCATTTTGAAGCAAACCTCAAATATACAATCTACTTCAGTAGGTAAATGTCTGAGGTCCAAGTCCTTGTCTGTCTGTTGGGAAAGAAATGAGCTGGTATTTCTGCATGAGTTAAGGCAGTCTATGGCAGATACTTTTTATACTAGAAGAAGAGGTGAATGGAAAGTAAAAATGTAACAGTGAGTAAAAGAGCCCGAGTAACACATGTGTACAGTCTTTCAAGAAAACATCTTGTGAAACAGATCTCAGCCATGATACAAAGCCTGATGACTTCTCGCTGATCTCCAGCTGGTGGGGTGAGCCCATCAACTAGCAGAACGATACCTATAGTCAGAATGAATAATGAAGAGCTCCCTGATTGGCTGCTTCTGCAAAGAAGATAAACTGAAAAGAAAGAAGATTAAACGATTCTCTCACCTCCAGACACCTCTGAGGTCACAGCTGACATATACTACCAGCCATGTTCATGTTGATGCTGCCAGTCTCCAGTTGTTTCTTTGTATAAAGGCTGGCCCGTACTCTAATGCTGCTGAATGTGTCTTCTCCTAAATCAAATGCTTCAAAGCTGCCTTTAATTGCAGCGTGTCAGCTACTTTCTACCTTATTGTCTATCGATTTTATAACTGTTTGTGTTCATAGTCTAAGGGCTCATTGAGTTAACTTCCTATTTCTCACTCTGTTAGTGTAGCAACGATCTGCTCAACAATCCTATTTCTTAGAGCAGCACTTGTACTTTGGAAGAACTTCATTTTTCCTTGAAATTCTGCAGCTGGCAGGGAGCATTTGCATTGTTCTCAGCCTGGACTCATTGTAAAAGCTGAGAAAGACTTTTGGCTTTGGTACCTTTGAATAGCAAAGAAATAACACAACTATTTCTAAGTGAATCATAGAATCATAGAATGGTAATGTTGGAAGAGACCTCAAGGATCATCTAGTTCCAACCCCCTGCCATAGGCAGGGACACCTCCCACTAGTACAGGTTACTCAAGGCCTCGACCAACCTGGCCTTGAACACCTCCAGGGAGGAAGCAGCCACAACCTCCCCGGGCAACCTGTTTCAGTGCCTCACCACCCTCACTGTAAAGAACGTCCTCCTAACATCCAGTCTAAATCTTCCCTCTGCCAGTTTAAACCCATTGCCCCTAGTCCTGTCATTGAAAGATCTTACAGTGGAACAGAATTTTTTTTTTTTTGAGATGAAGACTATAAGAAGCAATTCATTAAATAATTTTTGTTGTTGTTGTTTCTGTCTTATCAAATTACTTGTTAAGATTTGCTTTATTTATCAGTTTGGGGTTAAAAAAAAAAAAAAGATAAAAAAGATGCAGGCAGTTGTAACTGAATAGAAAAGAAAACCTGGAAGCCCCTAATTCTAATTAGAAGGAAACAACAGCTCTTTCAATGTAGGAAAAGGGATGTTTGGTTCTGAAAATTCAACTTGCTTGTTCTTGTGTTCAGAGTTTACCTTATCAGCTTATTATTGAAGGAGAAATGAATCAGTTTGCTCCCTCAGCTGTAGTGGTTCTGTGGGGATCACAGGTGAAAACTGTTTTCTCTTGCCTGAGCCTGACACTTTCATCCTTTCTTTCAAAGAATGAAGTAATATTGCTTGAACTTTCAAAGCAAGCTGTCAGACTAGTACAGAGCAATGTGCTTCCCACTGAATGTCTCACTTTTACACCTGCTGTTAAGGCTGCAATTACAATTATTTGATCTCCACGCAGCTTGGCAATAAGCTTCCACAGAAAAGTGCAGCTAATTAGATATAAACTGTTACATAGTTACCCAAGATGATGCTGCAGCCATTTATCTTGTCAACACAGAGGCTCCCACCAAAGCTAGTCTGCTTGGTCATAGATTTAAAATAGATTATGCCTAGTTTCTCAGTTCTTTCAGTAGTGCAGCTTGTACACAGCAAAGAGGGTTTCTTGTCATTTGTGCTCTAGTGTGCAAATTAAATTCAAACAATCTGAAGAAAGGCCATAGAATAAGTCTGCACATGCTTGCAAATACATACATATATATACATACATCTATATATATATGCACACACACACACACACACACAAAGCTGTTTTCCTGGCATTTATAAAAAAGCCTCAAACCTTTCATCTAGAAAAGATAACAGTTAACATCATTGAAATTGAAGGCTGGTATTTATAAACCTTGTAATAAAAGCAAAGAAATAAACATTATCATCTTAAAGCAAATAGCTCAGAATTATTAGTCATTATCATCATCATCATCAGTATCTCATCAAAATTTATTGCTGGGTATTAACAAGGCAGCAAATTAAAATGTCCATATCCCACCAGATCTCTAAGAAGACAAAGATTCCCTTGAAGACATTGGGATGTCCCAAATTTGTCTGATTAAGGTTGTAAGCCATTCAATTTATAACCAATTCTGAGACTGACATCTAATGAGGCTTATATACAATATTAAAACCAGTATGAAGATTCAGTGAGTGTTACGTGTCCCTTTCACATTCAGTAATCTAATCTAAGGGAAAAAAAACCCCACAAGACACTGAAATTTACTGTCAATACTCTTGAAACCAAAATATACTCAGAATAAAAGCACTGAGTTTTCTAAATAAAATATTTGGGTTTGTCTGTTTACATTGGTTAGATGTCTGAAAATTCTGATTAGCCAGAAGTGTGTTTATGCTTTACTTTTATCCATCTGACATCTATGCAATGGCTTTTGAAATTGTGAGGGTATTTCTCTCTTCCTTAGTTTACATGCCTGTAAAAATCTACCAGATGAGAAGCTGAGGCTTAGTTGGTGTTTGTTGCTAAGGAATTTATGTTGTTCTTGCACCTTCCTGGCGTGTGCCCACAAACTGACAACTTAAGTGGTTTCAGTGATTCGAGGGTTTTGTAAATTCTCGGCTGCATACCAGACAAGTCCTTCTGCAGCCGTTTGGCTCCTTACCCGCTGCTTTGTAGGTGTGTGCTCAGAGCAGGTCAAAGGAGGGAGCAGCATGTTGTTATCTGGCAGTACCACCTGCTGAGAAATACCTCTCCGTTAATACTCACTTCCTGAGTTTCCATCTCTGTTCAATGGCTTGTAAAAGCTCTGGGTTTTTGAGATGCATAGAAGATATTTTTGTGGATACTGGACCTCTCTTCCATAGTACTTTCACCAGAGTCACCAAAGGAAGTATTCAGAGCACAAGGAAACCTTCCTTAAGCAATCTGTCTATTGTCACAGACAGGAGAGGAACTGAAATCTCCGAAAGGCCAGTGTAAGAAATGAGTCTGGTGATGTGACCTAAGCCAGCATCACCTGGCCCCCTTCAGGTACTGGAAGGCTGCTATTAGGTCCCACTGGAGCCTCCTCCTCTCCAGACTGAACAACCCCAGCTCTCTCAGCCTGTCCTCATAGCAGAGGTGCTCCAACTCTCTGATCATGGCCCTCCTCTGGACCTGCTCCATCAGGTCCATGTCCTTCCTATAATGAGGGCTCCAGAACTGGACACAGTACCCCAGATGAGGCCTCACCAGAGCAGAGCAAAGTGGCAGAATCACCTCTCTGGATCTGCTGGCTGCACTCCTTTTGGTGCAGCCCAGAATATAATTTGCCTTCTGGGCTGCAAGCTCATATTCCCTGCTCATGTCCAGCTTCTCACCCACCAGCACCCTCAAGTCCCTTTCCACAGGGCTGCTCTCTAACACCTCATCCCCCAGCCTGTACTAATAGTGAGGATTGTTCCATCCCAGGTGCAGGACCCTCCACTTGCTCTTGTTTAACTTCATGAGGTTCACCTGGGGCCACCTCTCCAGCCTGTCCAGGTCCCTCTGGATGACCTCCCATCCCCCTGGTGCGTCAACACCACCACACAGTTTGGTGTCATCTGCAAACTTGCTGATGGTGCCCTCAATCCCACTGTATGTCATTGATAAAAACATTAAACAGCACAGATCCCAGTATGGGGCACCGAGGGACACCACTTGTCACTGCTCTCCATCTGGACTTCGAGCCATGAGCACCACCCTCTGGATGCCACCATCCAGCCAATTCCTTATCCACTGAGCAGTCCACCCATCAAATCCACATCTCTCCAATTTGGTGAGCAGGATGTTGTGGGGGACTGTGTCAAAGGCCTTGCACAAGTCCAGATAGATCACATCCATAGGGTGTCCCTTATCTAATGACTTTATCATAGAAAGCCACTAGGTTAGTCAGGCAGGACCTGCCCCTAGTAAAGCCATGCCGACTGTCATGAATCACCTCCCTGTCTTCCATGTGAGTTCTTGGCAGGCCTGGCAGACTAATAAATCCAACTTTTTGTTTATTATGTCAAATAATGTACTTTTGATTGTTTGGTTTGGATGCTTTGCTAGGGTTCTAGCAGGGCTGTGAACAAGCTAGCTGCTTGTGCTAAAAATGCAATTAACATAGTTAAAGCATGTCAAGTGATGTACTCTCTTTGTGCTTTACTCTTAGTAAGGTACATGTGAAGGAAACATTCAAAGTAAACATGAAGAACTGAAACTCAGAGAGAGTTGAGGCTCTTCAGCCTGGAGAAGAGAAGGCTTCCAGGAGACCTTAGAGTAGCCTTCCAGTATCTGAAGGGGGCCTACAGGAGGGCTGGGGAGGGACTATTTATAAGGTCTTGCAATGACAGGACAAGGGGTAATGGGTTTAAACTGGGAGAGGGGAGATTTAGACTGGATGTTAGGAGGAAGTTCTTTGCAGTGAAGGTGGTGAGACACTGGCACAGGTTGCCCAGGGAGGCTGTGGCTGCTCCCTCCCTGGAGGTGTTCAAGGCCAGGTTGGAGGAGGCCTTGAGTGACCTGTGCTAGTGGGAGGTGTCTCTGCCTATGGCAGGGGGTTGGAACTAGATGATCCTTGAGGTCTCCTTCCAACCTTACCATTCTGTGATTCTATGAACTAAGCCGAAGGGGTCCCTGAGGCACTGAGGAAATATTTTCTGTCAATCAGAAAGAGCCAAAGAGTGACAGTGCTGGTTTCATAGTGAGCCAGTTGGTGGGGAGCATTTACAAATTAACCAATTCAGCATAATTTGCTAAGACCACCCCATTTATAAAGTCCTTTGCTAGGAGAAGATCGAGATTTAATGTGAAATCCTGCTTGACTGGAAAAGTAACATCTGCTAAAAAGCTACGGATGGAATTTTCAATGTTTCCTAGAAACCGAAGGCTTGAGCTGAATGATGAACATGGAGAACAGGAAATATTAGCAATCATCTTGCTAACTGTTAGTGGTTTTCGGCTGCTGATGGTTTGCAGCTGATGCTCAGTCACATCAAATGCTTTCTTAAGTATCTGTAATACCAGCTCACTAGTATCTCTGTACAGTTAATACTTGAAGTAAGTGTAAAAATCTGAAACTAGTTCACTTAATTTCATTTACTAGCTATCATGGAATGGCTTAGGTTGGAAGGGACCTCAGAGATCATCTACTCCAACCTCCCCACCATGGGGAGGAGTGCCTCCTAACTAGACTTGGTACCTCAAGGCCTCATCCAACCTGGCCTTGAACACCTTCACTGTCCAAGTGTCTTCTCAAGGTACATGCTCTTTCATAGATCACACAAGCCACACACAAAGCTAAGCTGCTGCTCGTGGGCTTTCCTGAGACATTCTGGGAAGCTCTGACCAGGTTCTGCCTGTTTGTCTACACCAAGCAGCACAGACAGTTTTGGTTTGGGATGGAAGTAAGAGAACAGGCTTAAGAGACCAGCCACACAAATCCAATCCAGCCTTGCAGAGATTCGGGTGCAAGATACAGAGAGTGACCTGTTGTCAAATTTTGCAAGCTTTGCCATTGCTGAGCTTCAGAGAACAGCAGTGGTTAGTAAGGTAAGGTCAAGCTAAGCTGTGCTAGTTCTAAGTAAGTGGGGCAGTTCCTTGAAAGTGAGGACCACCAGGAAGCTGTGCACCTACCACTTCTGCAATAATTGGTGAGGCCCAGCTTCACTGGAGGAAGTTTGGAAACCACTCAATTAACTCTTTTCTGAATTATTCCTTCAGGACTGTAAAGACAACTCTTGTAGCATTGGTAAGGCTTATTAAACATGCCAATGTGTTTTCATCTGCTATTTTGCTTTTTTTGAAGGTGATGGGCAGAAGGCTGATGGTGAAGCAATGGCAAGTGAAGGTGGGAGAGATGGGTGGACTTCAGAGAGTTTCCACAGAGCTGCTCTTTTCAAATATCTGCTGCTGTAGACTATGTAGCTGATGTTGTGCCATACAGAGAGAGCATCTAGCACATCTACAATCCCAAGCACTAATACAGGCTGGGTGGTGAATGGCTGAGAGCAGCCCTGAGGAAAAGGACCTGGGGATTTGAGGTGATGAAAAGCTCAACATGAGCCTGCAGTGTGAGTGCAGTCCAGACAGCAACTGAGTGCTGGGCTGCAGCAAGAGCAGTGTGGGCAGCAGGGCAAGGGAGGGGATTCTGCCCCTTTGCTCTGCTCTCCTCAGACCCCACCTGGAGTCCTGTGTGCAGTTCTGGAGCCCCCAGCACAGGAAGGACANTGCACTTATGAAGCTTAAGATCAGTTCACTCTTCTACAGATATCCTGCAGAGGTGTGGGAGTTTGAGTCTTACTGGTCTTGCTATTTTACTCCTGGACAACAGCAATGGCACATCGCTCTGCTTCTGGAATGTTTGAGACCTAAGGACATTACAGTTCTATAGGATTCTGATGGTGTTAGACTTCAGGCCATTAAAGCACCACAAATAGATATCCATCTATCCTTACTGTTGCCCTGCATCAGTAAATGGTAAAAAACACAGTGCTGAATTCATCCTAATTCTCATTTTTTCTGGCATACCTCAGAAAAAGCCTTAATATGTGACCCAGTTTCTGTATCTGAAATATTATGATTTTAATCCTCTTTCTGTTTCAGTTTTGTCTAATTCAAAGTGGGGGTTGGACACTTAGATAATGCAATCCAGTACTGCAGGCATGTTGATATAAAAGCAGAACCAGAAATTATTTCACAAAATATAGAAATTAAAGAGAAAATCTAGAAGTTTTGCTGCCATAATTCATTCATATATGCCAGCTCATTTTATTATCAGACCTCCTGTGAGAATTTGGAGTGCTTTAGAATGTAACCTGCATTGAGTGACATGTTCCAGCAAAGCATCTTAGCTCATGTTAGAAAGGTCAACATCGCAGTCATTTTATAGGTGCTGAAATTGAATTAGAGACTATTCAAAAGCAGCATCAAACATACAGATGTCTTGTTTGGGAACTACTCATGTGCTTTCAATGCCTCATGGATTAAATGGCTTGTCCAAATCTGCATAGCCAGCCAGATGGGAATAGGGTATGGCTCTTGATTGAGATCATTTGAGAAATCTATCTGAATATGTATAGTGTACCTCCATCAAGGCTACAATGGTCATAGAATCATAGAA
>WBNM01003099.1:1056-11909 GCA_013399055.1 Ramphastos sulfuratus
AGGACATGGAGCTAATGGAGCAGATCCAGAGGAGGAACACAAAAATGCTCAGAGGCTTGAAGCAGCTCTGCTACAAAGCCAGGCTGAGGGAGTTGGGGGTGTGCACCCTGGAGAAGAGGAGGCTTTGAGCAGACCTAATAGCAGTCTGCCAGTGCCTGAAGGGGATCTACAAGAAGACTGCAGAGAGACTATTTGCAAAGGGCTGCAGGGACAGGACGAGGGCAATGGCTTCAAACTAAAGCAGAACAGATTTAGATTAGATGTTAAGAACAGGTTCTTTAATATGAGGGTGGTGGAACACTGGAACAGGCTGCCTAAGGAGTTGATTTGGGCCCCATCCCTGTAGATATTCCAAGCGAGGCTTGACAGGGCTGTGGGCAACCTGATCTAGTTGAGGATGTCCCTGCTGAGTGCAGGGTGGGGGTTGGACTAGATGACCTTCAGAGGTCTCTTCCAACCCAGACCATTCTGTGATTCATCCATAGTGACAACCTCTACAATATGCTTACTCCTCTGTGGCTTTAGATTTTTCCAGCAAGCAGTAGTCTTACATTATTTAGCATGGCAGATTCAGAGGCATTCCCATTCTGTTCCTGTGGCCAACAAATATAGTAAGTGGATACATCTGTAGCCATAACAAAAACTTCTAGCATTTGGTAAATGCTTTTGAAGTGCAAATGGCAAAATCTTTTGCAAGAGTCAACAAATTACAGCCAGTTTTACAATTATAAAAATACATATAAGAACTAAAAGGTTATGCAGTAAGACTTAGTAATTAGCTCGAATCCATCAGCATTCATTGCCAATGACATCTCCACCAAGGGACCCACTTAAATCAAATTACCTCTCTCCTGGCAGACATTTCTGCAGAACCACCAGCCTTAGCAGCCAACATATTCAGGCTTCAGCAGACCAGAGGCAGAGTGAATATGACACAGGAGTTCTTCACTGAGAATGAGTTTTCACAAGAGTGCTGATCTGGTCTAACAGCTTCCTACCACTAAAAATATGGTTCAGCTTTCCCTTTTTTTCCTCCCTCCCAGCTGTGTGTACTTACCACTTCCTTTGTGCTAGCTCCAACAGTTTGATGAGTCAATTCAGCTCACTCAGCAAGCAAAAAAAGGGAGATAATTTTCTGCCTGTTGAATAAGCCCAAAACTTCTCATCAAGAGGTCAGATTGGCATCAGAGGCAGCAAAAGAAAACAGGCAGGAGCACACAGCCAGAGTGCAACAGGAAAAGAAGACACAGGATCTCCTGTTCTGACAATCAGCACAACCACCTTCTCAAATGCACTTTTCTTGTCATCCCCATTTTGACACTGAAAATGAGACTGATAATACAGGCATCTTTAGATACGTTTCAGGTACTCCACCCTCCAGACACCAGTTTGCTAAGCTCAGGTAAACACCTCAGGAGTTCCATTATCTGAACACAAACAAAACTATTGTCTAAACAGTAACTCAGATACACATAATTCTTACATCTCTCTTTTCAGACAGGACAGCCACAGATAAGTATTCACTTAATTTTCTTTTAGCTGAAAGCTATGCTTACTGAGAGTTTGTGAAGAATTTGACCAATCCCATTAACACAGATCCTCTTTCTCAACTGCAAAGATCATTAAAAAAAACACTTGAAATCACGGAATCACAGAATCTCAGGGGCTGTAATGGACCTCCAAAGCTCATCCAGTCCAAGCCCCCCTGCCAGAGCAGGATCACCTAGAGCAGATCACACAGGAACACATCCAGGAAGGCTCTTGAATATCTCCAGAGAGGGAGACTCCACAACCCCCCTGGGCAGCCTGTTCCAGGGTTCTTTCACTGCCTGCCTAATATTGTCTTACCTGTGTAAATAGTGGTTTTATTTGTCACAAAGACAGCACAGGATCACACCTAGCAGTGGAGATATCCATAAACTAACATCCTCTTTGAAATGTGTTCCCAGCACAACAAAAGTCAAAGAAGCACAGAATGAATCAGGTTGGGAAAGACCTTTAAGATCCTCAAGTCCAACCTATTACAGGTACTGGAACATGTCCAGAGAAGGGCAACAGAGTTGGTGAGGAGCCTGGAGCACAGCCCTGTGAGGAGAGGCTGAGGGAGCTGGGGGGGTGCAACCTGAAGAAGAGCAGGCTCAGGACAGACCTCATTGCTGTCTACAACTACTTGAAAGGAGATTGTAGCCAGATGGGGTTGGTCTCTTCTCCCAGGCAACCAGCAACAGCACGAGGGGTCACGCCAGGGGAGGTCTAGGCTGGATATTAGGAGGAAGTTCTTGACAGAGAGAGTGATTGGCATTGGAATGGGCTGCCCAGGGAGGTGGTGGAGTCACCATCCCTGGAGGTGTTCAAGAAAAGACTGGATGGGGCACTTAGTGCCATGGTCTAGTTGATTGGCTAGGGCTGGGTGCTAGGTTGGACTGGATGAGCTTGAAGGTCTCTTCCAACCTGGTTGATTCTATGATTCTATGATTATCCAACACCATCTAATCAACTAAACGATGACACCAAGTGCCACATCCAGTCTCTTTTTAAACACTCCCAGGGACAGTGATGCCACCACCTCCCTGGGAAGCCCATTCCAGTGGCCAGTCAAGTCAGGGAATCTCACTCTAGTAAGTTAATTTGAAATCAGTATTACCCAAACACACCTCACAGCAGGATCTCTTACACAAAACAGGAAAGCTGTTCCCTATANAGAATGGCATTGGCCCTCCTGGCCACAAGTGCACATTGCTGGCTCATGGTTAACCTCCCATCAACCAGGACCAAGAGCAAAGGGCTTGATGAACAGTCTAGAGAACCAGTCTTGTAAGAAGCAGCTGAGAAAATTGGGGTTGTTTGGCCTCCAGAAAAGGAGTCTGAGGGCAGACCTTATTGCTCTGTACAATGCAATGAGAGGAAACAACCTCAGGTTGCACTAGAGGAGGTTTAGATTGGACATTGTGAAAAATTTCTTCACCCAGAGGGTTGTCAAGCATTGGAACAGGCTGCCCAGGGAAGTGGTTTAGTCATCACCTTTGACAGTATTTTAAAGGTATACAGATGTGGCCTTTTGGGACCCATCTTTCAAGCAGCAATGGCTAGGAAAACAATAGTTGTTTTCAAAGCTTTTTGGTTTTGCTCTTATGTAGCAGAATTGAATAATCTGTTTCAGAACTACTGTGTCAAATCTGTGTTCCAGTAAACTCAAGCTTTTAGCTGCTCAATGCCCTTTTGCACTCAGTGGAGGAGAAAGGTGCAGGCAGCTCCACCTCAGTGCTCTGGCTCACTGTGCATCATGTCACACTTAGATCAGCAGGCTGTGCCCATGGCTATCCCCACACTGAATCTTGACACCTCATCCTTCCATCTGCAGAGCAGCTTCTGCATGTCTCACCAGGACTGGAAGCACTCAGACTCCTCTGGCAAAGGACCTGCCCATCAGGATCAGCTCTGCCCCCATCCCCTAGAAGCAGTTCTGACCTTGCCCTGAATTCTGTTGGTAAACCTCCATCCTTGAGCACTGTGTCCAGCTCTGGAGCCCAAAGTACAGGAAAGATCTGGAGGTGCTAGAACATGTCCAGAGAAGGGTCATGAGGATGATCAGAGAGCTGGAGCTGCTCTCCTTTGAGGACAGGCTGAGAGAGCTGAGGTTGTTCAGTCTGGAGAGGACAAGGCTCCAAGGTGACATCACTGTGGCCTTCCAGTATCTGAAGGGGACATTCAGGAAAGCTGGTGAGAGGCATTTTGGGTGTTGGATAGTGATAGGACTAGGGAGAATGGATCCAAACTATAGGAGGGGAGATTTAGATTAGATGTTAGAAAGAAGTTCTTCAGCATGAGGATGGTGAGACACTGGCACAGGTTGCCCAGGGAGGTGGTGGAAGCCTCATTTCTGAATGATTTTAATATCAGGCTGGATGGAACTCTGATCAACCTGATGTAGTGTGAGGTGTCCTTGCCCATGGCCCTGGGTGATCGTTGAGGTCCCTTCCAGCCCTGTCAGTTCTGTGATTCTCTCTGCACCAGATAATCTGTTATTTCCTTAAGAAACAGCATTTCAGCTACAAATAACATTTATCACTGCACTAAACTTGGTAGCTCTTTTTTTTTTTTTTTTTTTTTTTTTTTTTTTTTTTTTTTTTGGTTNTTTTTTACAAGTCCTAAAATATTGATTCCCTTAAAAAATAAATAAATAAAATAGACTGCAACAGGCACATTCTAGACTGATAGAAAGAGTCCAGCAGAGAGCCACAAGGATGATTAGGGGACTTGAGCATCTCTCCTACAAAGAGAGACTGAGAGCCCTGGGACTGTTTAGTCTGTAGAAGAAAAGACTGAGAAGGGATCTGATCAATGTCTATAATTATCTGAGGGGTGGGTGTCAAGTGGAGGGGGCCAAGCTCTTTTGGGTGGTCAGCAGCAATAAGAAAAGGAGCAATGGATACAAACTGGAACAGAGGTTTCAGCTCAACATGAGGAAAAACTTCTTTAAAGTGAGGGTGACAGAGCACTGGAACAGGCTGCCCAGAGAGGTTGTGGCATCTCTTTCTCTGGAGACTTTCAACACCCACTTGGATGCATTCCTGTGCAGACTACCCTGGGTGATCCTGCCTTGGTAGAGGGGTCAGACTCAATGATCTCTGAAGGTCCCTTCCAACCTCTAAGGTTCTGTGACTCTGATTTTAAAGCTGATTAAAAACATTACTAGAAGAGGTGAAGCTTTTTATTGAATAAGCTTCCTGTACACTTGAGAGCAAATTATGACATAACAAAGAGGAAAGCAGTATTAATCTTTTAGAAAGGCAAATAAACTCGTCAGCAAAAATTTGCCAAAGCTGTATACTTTTACCAAATAAATTAATTCATGGAGCTGCTGATTATAGCTAATCATTAAAAAAAAAAAAATCTCAAATCTCATCCTGTAATAAATACAGGACACAATCAAGACAGATGAGACAAAACTAGAGAGGTTTGTCGGGTGATTTAAATCGGAGAAGTTGCTACGTCAATATATTGCACGCTAAAAAGGGCATGCATCATTAAAAAAAAAAAAAAGAAGGCTCTATAATTAATATGTTTTCATACAGCCTACCTTATTTCCCCTGAGATCACTAACCAAAGCCTTTTAAAAATCGATTAGTTCAAGCACTTAGCCCAGTACCACTGCAGAGAGAAGCGACACAGATATTAGCAGAATTTAAAATTGCGGCAACTTTGCTTTTAATTAAGTTCCCCCAAAATGCCAGATTTACATATTATTAAATGCATTTCAGTGGTAGGACTGACCACTAAGCATTTTTGGACAGGGCCAGAGGAATTAATTATACCCTTCATAAAAAAATTCACTTAGCATTCCGAACATCTGCATTGTTGTCAGGGATAATAAATGTGATTAAGCTTGTATAAATTTCACTGTATTAACCAGCAAAATAACTCAATAGCTCTGCTGAACTGAGCTGATGGGATGCAACACTGACATACCATAAGCATAGAGTAGGGGAGCTCTAACAAAAAAAAAATTATAAAGTCTGGAGGAATGAAATGTCTCCTCCCAAGGGCAAATTCACCTTCTTAAAGAGTCACTGCAAGGGAAATTTCCGGACCTGAGGAAATTTTGGATGGCAACACTCTGTGCTGGGTTAGGAACTGGCTGGAGGGCTGAGCCCAGAGAGTGGTGGTGAATGGTGCCACATCCAGCTGGAGGCCGCTCACTAGCGCTGTCCCCCAGGGATCAGTACTGGGCCCCATCCTCTTTAACATCTTCATTGATGATCTGGATGAGGGCATTGAGACAGTCATCAGCAAGTTTGCAGATGACACCAAGCTGGGGGCAGATGTTGGTGGGTTGGAGGGCAGAAGGGCTCTGCAGCAGGACCTCGAGCGCCTGGACAGATGGGCAGAGTCCAAGGGGATGGCTTTCAACAAATCCAAGTGCCGGGGGCTGCACTTTGGCCACAACAACCCCATGCAGAGCTACAGGCTGGGGTCGGAGTGGCTGGAGAGCAGCCAAACAGAAAGGGATCTGGGGGTGCTGATTGACACCCGCCTAAACATGAGCCAGCAGTGTGCCCAGGTGGCCAAGAAGGCCAATGGCATCCTGGCCTGCATCAGGAATAGTGTGGCCAGCAGGAGCAGGGAGGTCATTCTCCCCCTGTACTCTGCACTGGTTAGGCCACACCTTGAGTACTGTGTCCAGTTCTGGGCCCCTCAATTTAAGAAGGACATTGAGGTGCTTGAGCGTGTCCAGAGAAGGGCAACGAGGCTGGTGAGAGGCCTCGAGCACAAGCCCTATGAGGAGAGGCTGAGGGAGCTGGGATTGTTTAGCCTGGTGAAGAGGAGGCTCAGGGGAGACCTTATTGCTGTCTACAACTACCTGAAGGGTGGTTGTGGCCAGCAGGAGGTTGCTTTCTTCTCTCAGGCAACCAGCACCAGAACAAGAGGACACAGTCTCAAGCTGTGCCAGGGGAGGTTTAGGCTCAAGGTGAGGAGAAAGTTCTTCACTGAGAGAGTCATTCCCCACTGGAATGGGCTGCCCAGGGAGGTGGTGGAGTCACCGTCCCTGGAGGTGTTCAAGGCATGTTTGGACGTGGCACTTGGTGCCATGGTCTAGTCTTGAGGTCTGTGGTAGTGGGTTGGACTTGATGATCTTTGAGGTCTCTTCCAACCTTGCTATACTGTGATACTGCGATACTGTGATACTGTGATTTTCTCAAGAAAGGTTTAATCATCTCTCATGGATTGCTGAAGTTTGGCAACAAAATTGTCTCATTAGTGATATTAACTTCATAGGTAGTTCTCAGTGTTTGGCTGTGTTTATTAAGGGAAATAAAAAAGAATTTATTGGATGTTTTGAGTCATGCTGGTTGGCTGAACCTAGGGGAATTGTGTAGCGCCCCAGTGCCAGTCTACAGGAGGTTAATGAAGCAGGAATTTTCTTCTGGCCCACATGATGAAGATGTACTGCTAACACTTGACACCTGCATCATGAACAAAGAATAAAACACAGACAGCAATATTTCTGGGCTCCAGAGCACTGCCTAGCTCAGACAAAAAAGCACCCTAAACATCTCTCAGAAACCTGATAGCTGGTGCATGTCACAGGAAAGACAGAAGCTGGACCTGGAGCAGAAATCCTGGTCTTGGTGCTCCATTACATTTATAGAATCACAGAATGTCAGGGGCTGGAAGGGACCTTGAAAGCTCATCAAGTCCAACCCCACTGCCAGAGCAGGATCACCTAGAGCAGATCACACAGGAATGCATCCAGGCAGGTTTTTAATATTTCCAGAGAGGGAGCCTCCACAACTCCCCTGGGCAGCCTCTTTCAGTCTTCTGTCACCCTCACACTGAAAAAATTCCTCCTCATGTTTAAATGAAACTTCCTATGCCTCAGCTTCCATCCATTGCCCCTTGTCCTGGCATTGGGCATCACCCAGCAGAGCCTGGCTCCAGCCTCCTGGCACTCACCTTTATATCTTTATAAGCATTCATGAGTCACCTCTCAGTCTCTTCCTCTCCAAGCAGCAGGGCCCCAGCTCCCTCAGTCTCTCTTTGTAAGAGAGATGTTCCATTCCCTTTGTGGCTCTGCACTGGACTCTCTCAATCAGTTCTATGTCCCTCTTGAACTCAGGGGTCCAGAAGTGAACACAGTACTCCAGATGTGGCCACACCAGGGCAGAGTAGAGGGGCAGGAGAACCTCTCTTGACCTACTAGCCACAGCCCTTCTAATCCACCCCAGAATGGCATTGGCCCTCCTGGCCACCAGAGCACATTGCTGGCTCATGGTCAACCTCCCATCAACTAAGATCCCCAAATCCTTTTCCCAAATCCTTTTTGGTGAGGATTTGCTCAGTGTAGGGAAAGGAGATAGTGAAGGCTCAGGCCTGGCATGTTTTTAGAGTTAGGGTGCACCATGATCAGTGGTGCAGGGTCTAGTTGAAGGTTTGTGGCTAGTGATGTTCCCCAAGGATCATTACTGAGTCCACTCTTGTTCAACATACCCATCAACCACTTGGATGAGGAACAGAATCTACTCTTGGTAATGTGCTGGTTTGAGGCTAATTGGAATATTTTAATGAGAGAAATAGATCATTGGTTGTAAAAGAATAATAATGATAACATCTATATCATTCGTTGGTTTGTTAACAGAGATAAAAACCCAAAATGTAAATAAGCTGTCTGTCTTTGCTCTGGGATGCCTCAGAACCCTTGCTCCTTTCACTTCTCTGCTCCACTCTAATGCCATAGAATCATAGAATGGTTTAGGTTGGAAGGGACCTCAAAGATCACCCAGTTCNGGGGGCAAGGTGAGTATTCAGGTAGGTGTTTAGGACATGTCTCGGATATGTATTCTAGGTATAATTTGGACTTTCCACCACACACCTCCCTGGGCAGCCTGTTCCAATGTCTCACCCCTCTCATGCTGAAGACCTTCTTCCTAACGTTCAAAATAAATCTCCCCTCCTCTAGCTTGGATCCATTCCCCCCAGTCCTATCCCTATCTGATACCCTCAGAAGTCCCTCCCCAGCTTTCTTGTAGCCCCCTTCAGATACTGGAAGGCCACAGTAATGTCACCTTGGAGCCTTTTCCTCTCCAGACTGAACAACCTCAACTCTCTCAGCCTGTTCTCAAAGGAGAGCAGCTCAGCCTTCTGATACTCCTCGTGGCCCTTCTCTGGACATGTTCCAGGACTGAAATGATTTAAAATCAGAGTTGAGAAAAACATTTTTCCTTCATTCATCAGCTATGGCACACTTTCCCAGCAGAAGGTTATAAGGAAGTTGTGTTACACCAGACTTTGTTCTGCACACCCTTGTTGTACTAGTAGGAAGCTTTTTAATACAGCCCTGACACTGCAGGTTTTACTTCACTTACTGCATGCATGAAATGAGTAGATTCAGACTGGATGTTAGGAAGAAGTTCTTCACCTTGAGGGTGGTGAGACACTGGAACAGGTTGCCCACGCAGGTGGTTGAAGCCTCATCCCTGGAGGTGTTTAAGGCCAGGCTGGATGAGGCTCTGACAGCCTGATCTAGTGTGAGGTGTCCCTGCCCATGGCAGGAGGGTTGGAACTAGACAATCCTTGTGGTCCCTTCCAACCCTGACTGATTCTATGATTCTATAATTCTAAGATACCACTCTCTCTTGTTTTCCACTTCTTTCTTAGGGTTGGCTAGCCAAATGTAGTTTGGTTTTGACAGACATGAGACAAAGATTGCACTGCCTTGCCAAATTCCCTCCTATCAAATTACCCAACTACTGAAGGCAATCCCTATTTCAGTAGACCTTAGTGGTTTTGCTTGACCTCCAGCAGGTGTTCAATTAAGTCTGAACAATTTATATGATATTCCTTTTCCATTGGTAGTTCTGGAATTAAACTGATGAGATCTCTAGAGAAGGATCATCAATGTTGCACCTCTCATCATTAATTACACTGGTTGAAGATGAATGAATGTACCAGAAGGATCCCAGCTGGGAAGTAGCACACTTATTAGATAGTTCATAATTTAATATACAGTCTGAATTCTTATTGTTTCCTTTAAACATCTCAAGATCTTTCAACATAGCCTTTCAGTATCTGAAGGGAGCCTACAGGAAAGCTGGAGAGGGACTTTTTAGGGTGCTTAGCAATGATAGGGCTAGGGGGAATGGAGCAAAACTTGAAATGGGTAGATTCAGATTGGATGTTAAGAAGAAGTTCTTTGGGACTTTTTAGGGTGTTTGTTAGTGATAGGAATAGGGGGAATGGAACAAAGCTTGAAATGGGTAGATTCAGATTGGATGTTAGAAAGAAATTCTTTCTTACAGTGTGGATGGTGAGAGACTGGAACAGGTTGCCCAAGGAGGTGGTGGAAGCCCCATCCCTGAAGGTCTGTAAGGCCAGGCTGGATGTGGCTGTGAGCAACCTGATGTAGTGTGAGGTATTCCTGCCCACGGCAGGGGAGTTAGAGCTGGATGATCCCTGAGGTCCCTTCCAGCCCTGACAATTGTGTGATTCCATGATCCTACCTTATGACAAAATCCTGGTCCTTATCCAGCTGGAGACTGACTGTACTCATGTTTTTAAAAATACTGCACAGATGCAGGCAAAGAACTGTGGCTGGCACTAGAGAACAAAGACTTTGAGGCAAGGTGAGTGAAAAGGTCCTGACTGTCTGTCTGTTGTTTCTACCAAATGCACAAATGCTATCCAAGAGAGCATGTAGAGGAGCAGAGTAGAAGACCTCTAGAGGACTCCCTAGAGTCTTACCACGAAGTTCTCTCACTCCCTTTTACCCCAGCACTATAAATCCAGCTCCTGCTTGCTTATTTTAATTCTGAGACTGTTTTATTGGGAATGAAGATCTAAACTGGTTCAAATCCAAAGTGAATGCACTTTCTGGGTACAGGCTGCAATGTTTCAAAGTATCACAGTATCACAGTATCACAGTATCACCAAGGTTGGAAGAGACCTCAAAGATCATCAAGTCCAACCCATTACCACAGACCTCAAGACTAGACCATGGCACCAAGTGCCACGTCCAAACCTACCTTGAACACCTCCAGGGACTGTGACTCCACCACCTCCCTGGGCAGCCCATTCCAGTGGGGAATGACTCTCTCAGTGAAGAACTTTCTCCTCACCCTGAGCCTAAACTTCCCCTGGCACAGCTTGAGACTGTGTCCTCTTGTTCTGGTGCTGGTTGCCTGAGAGAAGAAAGCAACCTCCTGCTGGCCACAACCACCCTTCAGGTAGTTGTAGACAGCAAGAAGGTCTCCCCTGAGCCTCCTCTTCAGCAGGCTAAACAATCCCAGCTCCCTCAGCCTCTCCTCATAGGGCTTGTGCTCCAGGCCTCTCACCAGCCTCGTTGCCCTTCTCTGGAC